>CAJQZJ010018538.1:5452216-5478531 GCA_907164525.1 Lophiomys imhausi | reverse complement strand
GCGGTGGTGGCGCACGCCTTTAATCCCAGCACTTGGGAGGCAGAGGCAGGCGGATCTTTGTGAGTTCGAGGCCAGCCTGGTCTACAAAGTGAGTCCAGGACAGCCAGAGATATTCAGAGAAACCCTGTCTCGAAAAACCAAAAAAAAAAAAAAAAAACCAGGCTAAAGCTCTAAATCAAACCACCTTAATCTATAGGCAAAACTAGATGGACTCTCCCTCGAATGATAAGGGGAGCTCCAGTTTCTGAAGCCCCTATATTTTATATCAAAAAGGACAGATTATAAGTTAAAAAAATACAAATAAGATATCTCTAAAAAGACCTGATTCTGTAATTGCATAATTATTGGAAACTATGGCAATTATGGTATACTTATGCTAACTAAGACTACCAATGTTACAGCATATGACTCTAATAAAATGAAACAGTTTTTACATGTTATAATATAAATCATATTACAGGTATGCCACACAATCATACAGGACAAGCAGTCGTTAAAAGATCCAATCGTGGGCTGGAGAGGTGGCTCAGAGGTTAAGAGCACTGGCTGTTCTTCCCAAGGTCCTGAGTTCAATTCCCAGCAACCACATGGTGGCTCACAGCCATCTACATTGAGATCTGCCCGGGCATATATGTAGAGCAAATACTGTATACATAATAAATAAATAAATGTTTAAAAAAAAAAGATCCAATCGTACTTTGGAGAAGATGCTTGACAGACACAGATATCAGGGACCCCAAAGATAAATTACCTAATGCTTTAATGATTTTAAATCTCTCTCTCTCTCTCTTTTTCTTTTAAAAACAGGGCCTCTCTGAGTAGCTCTGGCTATCCTGGAACTCACTCTGTAGAACAAGCTGGCTTTGAACTCACAGAGATCTACCTGCCTCTGCCTCTGGAGTGCTGGGATTAAAGGCATACACTCCCATGTATAGCAAATTTAAAAATCTCTTAAATGCCAATAAGCAAAAAACATCTTCTGAGAGACACTGGATTATAGAAAAAACTACTAAATTACACTAGCCTGACTATTTGAAAAACATCCTAGCTTTAGAATGGAAAATGGGATATATTCTGCTGGAGAGGAGGCTTTAATGTATGTTCACACAAAAAGGGACAATTTTAACTGATGAGATTAATAACATACAATTTAAAATTAAATAGTAGGACAAAGCCAAAAATTTTAAATCTGGGCTATGCTATTAACTAGCTACAAGAAAAAATTAATCCAAGGCTTAGTTTTCTCATGTTCAAAATAAAAGAATGAAAACCAGCCGGGCAGTGGTGGCGCACGCCTTTAATCCCAGCACTTGGGAGGCAGAGGCAGGCGGATCTTTGTGAGTTCGAGGCCAGCCTGGTCTACAAAGCGAGTCCAGGACAGCCAGAGATATACAGAGAAACCCTGTCTAAAAAAAAAAAAAAAAAAAAAAAAAAAAAAAAAAAAGAATGAAAACCAGGTGTGCTGGCCGGGCGGCGGTGGCGCACGCCTTTAATCCCAGCACTCGGGAGGCAGAGGCAGGTGGATCTTTGTGAGTTTGAGGCCAGCCTGGTCTACAAAAGTGAGTCCAGGACAGCCAGGGCTACACAGAGAAACCCTGTCTCGAAAAAAACCAAAAAAAAAAAAAAAAGAAAACCAGGTGTGCATGCAGATAGAGAAACTTATATACATAAAATAAATAAATAAATAAATCTTAAAAAAAAAGAAAGAAGGCCGGGCGGTGGTGGCGCATGCCTTTAATCCCAGCACTTGGGAGGCAGAGGCAGGCGGATCTCTGTGAGTTCGAGGCCAGCCTGGTCTACAAATCAAGTCCAGGACAGCCAGAGATATTCAGAGAAACCCTGTCTCGAAAAACAAAAAAACAAAAACAAAAAAAAAAAAGACAGAAACTTTTCCCTCTGCCACTTATCAGCATTTCCAGCATCTCACTTGCGTTGGATTCCCCATGAAAAGAAGACTCTGAGGACTGGCACCTACATCCTCTACCTGCTATGAACTCTGATTTTATGTTTTGCTCTTCTATATCCAGGGGATACAAGGGATATAAAAATCACTAAATGTAGGTTTATATAACACTCCTGTGAAAAACGCTAATTGACCAATTGTATTAATTCCACCATGAGCCCTACGTTTTTATTGCCTGTTACTCATTCACTTCCTTGATGTGATAATTCTGCATTGGGGAGAGTTGCTAATGATCTTGTACAGTCAGAGAGATTTGTCACCGCACTCACTCTAGAGAGCAGATTTTATGTGTCAGCTTTAAATTCTAAGTTCTACAGGTGCATACCGTTAACCATGTGTATTCCTTGACCGGATCAAGGCTTCACAAACACAATGTATGCTATTGAAAAGGCCATCCTTAACATAGATACTCTGCATTCTCAGATTAATACTATTAATTATTACAGGGTTCCCATGCAGAGCAACTAGGCTAGCTATTTTTCTACTTCGATTAAAAACCTGGTTGATAATAATTCTTTTTGGAATCTTCTTATACACTTAGGAATTATTATATGATTAATCATTTTACTTTTGTTTATCCTTCCAGCCATGTTCAAAGGAGAAGGGACTGTGGTCTGTTCTGCCAAGAGAGAAACACACACCCTTCACTTAATTCAAATAAGTTGTAAAAAGTCAGATTTAAGGAGGAAACTCATTATGGCATATGGACATTTTTTGGGTGGCTAATCCAGTGACTTGCATGGTCTTCACTGGAGTTAAGCTGAGCTTCTCAGAGACTGCGTCCTGAATTGTTCCTAGCCTCTGAACCTCCTTTTTTTCTGTGCTGCTGCATCTCTCAGAACTCTGGGTGGTATAAAAAAACCCTCACTTTCTGGGTGAGCACTTAACCCACTCCGGTTGAGCAGACCTTCTACAGGGTCCTTATGAAAATGTGCTGCTGCTCAGAGGAATTAATGATTTCATTTTCAATCTCTAGTTCTACCTCATCATCTGCACAGAGACAAACCTACACCTTCATTTTAACTATTGGAAAGGAGCAGCTGTTGGAGACAACGACATACAGAAAAGTCCTGAAGCAAACAGATAAGTTTAATGGAGGCATTCCACTCATTTTTACAAGGCTGACGAATGGGTGTTTGCCTCCAGACTGTTTACTGCTGTTCCAATTTCCCGTGCTTGTCTTACAAGTCTGGCATAATGAATGCATTGGGCAGATTCCCTGTTAAATCTTATGAAGATGACTTTATAATTCTTGACAACTATTCCTGAATTGATTCAAGTAACTTCTAGCCCTCCTGCAAATTAGCAAAAACTACTAGGAGCTCTGTGACCCACATAATCTATACTAGAAAGAAATCAAGGTTGAAACAAGTTAATGATCAAGGAAATACATTAATTCCAGGATTAATCCAGGGATGAGTGTGTGCCTGGTAAGATAGGCCATATGAATAGAATCAATGAATAAATGGCTAGCTATACAAGAGAAGACAGACACCTGTTTCTTGGTAAAAACCTTGACATAAAAAATTTTGAATTGCCAAGCATGGTGGTGCAAACCTTTAATCCCTTGGGATCCAGAGGCATGTGGATCTCTGTGAGTTCAAGGCGAGCCGGGTCTACAAAGTGAGTCCAGGACAGCCGGTGTTACACAGAGAAACCCTGTCTCGAAAAACCAAACCAAACCAAACAAAAACTCTTGAATTGAGCCGGGCGGTGGTGGCGCACGCCTTTAATCCCAGCACTTGGGAGGCAGAGGCAGGCAGATCTTTGTGAGTTCGAGGCCAGCCTGGTCTACAAAGCGAGTCCAGGACAGCCAAGGATACACAGAGAAACCCTGTCTCGAAAAACAAAAAAAAAAACAAAACAAAAAAAAAAAACAAACAAAAAAAACTCTTGAATTGAACATATAGAGTATATTTGAAAATAGGAGAAGATAAAACTTCTGCTTAGAACTCATAATAGATGAAACCACTGTTTTAAACTCATAATAAACAGAAAATGTCAAACCAGATATAGTTCTTTTTTTTTTTTTTTTCGAGACAGGGTTTCTCTGTTTAACAGCTCTGACTGTCCTAGACTCGCTTTGTAGACCAGGCTGGCCTCGAACTCGCAAAGATCCGCCTGCCTCTGCCTCCCAAGTGCTGGGATTAAAGGCGTGCGCCACCACCACCCGGCCAGATATAGTTCTAATGAAAGAACTTGCAGTCAGTGTCCCACTGTAATTCCCTTTTTGTGTCAGGACTGTATTTTTTTTTTTTTTTTTTTTTGGTTTTTCGAGACAGGGTTTCTCTGAATATCTCTGGCTGTCCTGGACTCGACTCACAAAGATCCGCCTGCCTCTGCCTCCCAAGTGCTGGGATTAAAGGTGTGCACCACCACCGCCCGGCTAGGACTGTATTTTTGAATGAGGTAATTCTTCTGATGTAAAGACTTTGTACTATTAGTATATATAACCTGAAGACAAAGAAAGAAACGTGTGTGTTGGTTGATTGGAGTTCTTTCCTCCATCCACCATCCACTAAATATGTGTCAGTCTGATTGTTTATATGTATGTTTTTATGTATGGATGTCTGGTTGTCCATCTGTATGTCTGTATGAACATATATATGTACAAGTGTGTAAATATCTGTATACATGCACATGCATGTATGATGGGGGGCCCCCTTGCATGTGTGTATAGATGTGTACATGTCTGCGTGTGTGATGGTTTGCCTATATGTATGTGTGAACGGACACTATGGTCTGTAACAGAATATTTTTATTTATAAACATTTGTAATTATTAATATTTAACAAACATCTATAAAATACCTAAGCCTTATAACATAAAACTATAATCTATCTAAAAATACCTTAATACCTAAAAACATTCTAATACACATCTAAAAACATTTAACACTATTTTAACTTTCTTTTTTTTTTTTTTTTTTAAAGATTTATTTATTTTATGTATGGGTGCTTTATCTGCAGGAACATCTGCAACCAGAAGAGGGCATCAGATCACGTTGTGAATGGTTGTGAGCCACCATGTGGTTGCTGGGAATTGAACTCAGGACCTCTGGAAGAGCAGTCAGTGCTCTTAACCACTGAGCCATCTCTCCAGCCCTATTTTAACTTTCTTAAAAGGATATTAATATTCTTAGCGTAGGTCCATGGAGGATGGCTTGGTTTATGGCAGTCCTGGAAGGCAGTCCCTTTCAGATTAGTGTTCGTTGGACCTTACTGTGCCTGTTCTTAAGACCAATCTATTTCCACCACCAAATGGTGACCGTTTATAAAATCAGTTTGTTCCAACTGCCAACTGAGGGCAGCTTTTTCAATCAACTAAGCCTCGCCTCCATGGTCTCTTTGGCCCAGGCAAGTCTCAAAGCCGAAAGCCCCTCCAAGCGGCTTCTGAACTCTGCTGGCCTTGCTCACTTTTCTAGTGCTTTGGAGCCCCAAGACAGACAGACGCCTTCAAGGAACTCTCAGCAGTTTTTATGCTAGGCCTTTGTCTTGGAATATAACAATCTGAATTCTGTTAATGGCATACCTTGCTGTGCTCTTCTTTAGTGTGACTTCTCAGTCAGTGAGGGCAGGAGGAAGAGCTGAACTGATACTATGGAATGTGTGGGAATGCATAGTTTTCCTTCTTTCCTTCTCACTGGCTCACAAAGAGTTAACGAGCCCCTAGAGCTTCTGCCAGAGTATGCTCTGCTTGTGTTTGAGTAAAATTGCCTGAAGTTTTCCCCCTAGTGTAAGTAATTAAGTTGTAAACCCTCAGAGAAAAGTCTGAAGAGAAATTAACTCGGCTGTTAGAAAGCCAAGAGGTTCCTCTGACTCGGTTGGTAAGGTATCAGGCCTTGAGTCCCAGAGGCCCCAGATTCAAATCCCTTGTCCTTCCACCTTTTGTGTCTCGTTCTCTAGAACTAAAAGACTTAATAATTTAGGTAGAGAACACGAAAGAAAGATGTACCACGCTCAAGCTCCCTGCAGCCTTGCAGCCAGACTCTGGGAAGCCACCAGCTACCTACTAGTCACTCTGCACAGGCAGGCTCTGACTGACCTGGGGCTGACCCGGCCTGACCTTGGGAGGGGCGGACCCTGAGCTTTGGGACCTGAGAGGTGGGGCGGAGGACTGGTCAGCTGCTCACTGACCAAAGGGAAAGCCCCGCCAATCAGATATCTTACTGCGAAATTCCGTTGACTAGGGAACCAGAGATTAACCTGGCTGTACCTACTGTGTCGTGTCACCTGACATGGAAAGTTATAGACGACCACCTGTTTTGTTTTGATTTGTTTGTTGCAGAGAGTTACTCCGGGTGTGGTGTGAGTAAAGGAACTGTGAACATGCTATGGCCACCACGATGGAATCCCACCTTCAAATCATTTCCCCTCGGTCTGGATTGGTTTCCTATGTCCCACAGATGCGCTTTGCGTCCGGTATTTTTAGGGCCAAGATATAACTTTGGTGCCAGGTGACAATGCTCCTTTCCCTCTTCTCTCCCTCCTACCTGTGTCTTCTCTTTCCTCCCCTGCCCTACTCTCCCCTCCTTTCCTGTCCCTTCTCCCTGGCCCCATCACTCCCCTCCCCTTCTCTTTTCTGCTCCTTCACCCCCGCACCCCCAAACCGCTCCGTGTTATGGATCTCAGGTTATATTTTCAACTCTTGTTTCCTCAAGAAATCAGTCCAAGAGGACCCTGTGTCTTGTCCCAGAAAGCAGGTCGTGTTGAGATGTAAATAGTGTGCGGTGCTGTCCTCTAGTGCCAGACTAAGGCACCGCCAACCATAGACTTGTCAACTCAGGCTTTAAAAAACGTTATGAAAAAAACCCCCAAAAACTTCAAAATATATAATTTCACTGTATTCCTGCAGCCTTTTGAAAAATCACCTTCTTTTTCTTTTTTTTTTTTTTAAAGACTTATCTATTTATTATGTATACAGTGTTCTGTCTGCATGTATGCCTGCAGGACAGAAGAGGGCACCAGATTTCATTAAAGATGGTTATAAGCCACCACCATGTGGTTGCTGGAAATTGAACTCAGGACCTCTGGTAGAGCAGTCAGTGCTCTTACCCTCTGAGCCACCTCTCCAGCCCTTTTTTTTAAAGATTTTTTTTTGTTGTTTTTTTGTTTTTTTTTTTTTGTTTTGTTTTGTTTTTCGAAACAGGGTTTCTCTGTGTAGCCCTGGCTGTCCTGGACTCAATTTGTAGACCAGGCTGGCCTCAAACTCGCAAAGATCCGCCTGCCTCTGCCTCCCAAGTGCTGGGATTAAAGGCGTGCGCCACCACTGCCCGGCCACCTTCTTTTTTTTTTTTTTTGGTTTTTCGAAACAGGGTTTCTCTATGTAGACCAGGCTGACCTTGAACTCAGAGAGATCCACCTGCCTCTGCCTCCCGCGTGCTGGGATTAAAGGTGTGAGCCACCACGCCCAGCCCGAAAAGCCACTTTTTAAAGACAGGATCTCACTGTGTAGCTCTAGCTGATCTCAGCCTCAGAGATCCATCCACGTGCCTCTGCCTGCTAAGTACTGGGATTAAGTAAAGGAGGGAGCCACCACACCTGGCAAAAGTTGCTTCCAATACATATATGTTACTAGAGATCACAGATTCCTGAGTCCGAGGGCCATTTCTTCTGGAACATTGCCTTGAAGTCAGCCTCACATGTTTGAGAAAGAGTGCAAGTGAGAACTGACCCCTACGTGTCCATATCCCTCCCTCAGCTGACCCTTCCTCTCTCTAGGTGCTGCCAGACTCATGACCACTGCTACTCTAAGGCCAAGAAGCTGGAAAGCTGCAAACACATCTGGGACAACCCCTACACCAACACATACTCATACACGTGCTCCGGGAATGAGATCGTCTGCAGTGGTAGGTTTACCCTCTGGGACCTTTGGACTCTGCTTGGAGATCAGGCTCGGACTTGGCAACATGCACCTGTATTCCCTGAGCCATCTTGCTCACCCAGAGTCTCTCCCCTTAACTGCTGTGATACTGATTCTGTATTTACTAGACACTTGGAAGCTGTATCACTGGTCATATGCCAAACACCGGAACAAACGTGTATGCAGCACTAGATTTGTTATTCCCATTCTGCAGGTGAGGAATCAGATGGCTGGGAATACAGCTCAGTTATAGACTGGTTGTCTAGCTTGCACAGAGCCCTGAGCTCCACCTCCAGAACCCATAAATTGATGTGGTGGTACACACCTGTGATCCCGGCACTTGTGAAGTGGAGACAGGAAGATTGGTTTAAATTATATAATTTTATAAGTGGTAGTTGATATTTGTAGTTTTCTGATTTTAAGTCACATCTGCATGTTTGCTTACTTATTTTTATTTATTTGGTTGGTTGGTTTTTTGAGACAGACTTTCTCTGTGCAGCCCTGGCTATCCTGGAACTCATTCTATAGACAAGACTGGCTGTGAACTCAGAGATCTGCCTGCTTCTGCATCCTGAGTGAGTGCTAGGAATAAAGGCGTGTGTCATGCCTACTAGTGATTATCTATATGTCTAGGAATAAGTTGGCATCCCCTTCTTCTTCAGTCACTATGTGCCTTTAGAGACCAGGCCTCTCACTCAACACAGCACTCACCTATAGCTAGCCTGACTGACTAGCCAACATGTGTTAGCGATCTGTGCTCCCCACTTCCTCATAGGGTTACAGGGGTCCCGGCCACACTTAGCTTTTCCGTGGGCTCTGGGGATCCTAACTCGGGTGCTCATGCTTGTGTGGTAGCTGCTTTACCAACTGAGCCCCACAGGAAATCAACTGTTGTTATGCGTGTTTCCCAACCATTTGGACATCCCAACGTACTTTGCTTTGTCTCTCAACCCTACATCTGCCACCAATGGGATAGCCATCAATTTCTTTCAGTTAAGAATTGTAGGAAAGCCGGGCGGTGGTGGCGCACGCCTTTAATCCCAGCACTTGGGAGGCAGAGGCAGGTGGATCTTTGTGAGTTCGAGGCCAGCCTGGTCTACAAAGTGAGTCCAGGACAGCCAGGGCTACACAGAGAAACCTTGTCTCGAAAAAAAAAAAAAAAAAAAAGAATTGTAGGAAACGAGGTCATGGGCTCCACTCAACTTTCTGTTCTTGTTTCTCTCCGGATGAAAATGATGCCTGTGAGGACTTCATCTGTAGCTGTGACTGCCAGGCCTCCATCTGCTTCTCCAAAGCTCCTTACAACAAAGTATACAAAAAACTACTGTGAAACCAAGAGAGTCTCTTAGACTTGTCACCTCAGTTCCTGCCCACACCATTCCCTGCCTGCCTTGCTGTCTTCACGTCACACCTGCCCTCTAATAAAGCACATACTGAAAGAGCTCGGGTTTGGTGATTGTAGTCTCTGTCTGCCATATCACAGCCAGATCCTCTGAGAAGATCACTCCATCCAGCCTCGGAAGCTGAAGAAGAACAGGGAAGGATGTTTCCAGGAAGCGAGCGCCTTGAAGAACAGACGATGGGCAGGTGGTGGTAGCGCAGGGCTTTCACCCCAGCTCTCAGGAGGCAGAGGCAGGCAGATCTCTCAGTGTGAGGCCAGTCTGGCCAGCAGAGTTCCAGGATGGTCATCTGTCTGGAAAAAAATAGTATCTGATGATTTGTAATCACTACCAATGATGACTTGTTCTGCAGCAGGCCATGTGTCGCTAAGGTTTCTGACAGTCTGATGTGTTGGTTCTATGAGGGGTCTTGTGTTTCTGAGCTGACACCTAGTTGGATGGAAGGGTGGGAAGTGGGCTCTGGCTTGAGCCAGTTTTCAACTGATCCCACTCTTCTGCTTCAGCCTCCAACTGTCAAATCATCATTAGTTTTTCTAGCCTTCTTTGCCTTTTTTTCTTTCTTTGAGATAGCCTGGGCTGTCCGGAAATTCCTTATGTATGATAATTTTTTGAGACAGGGTCTTACTACTTATTCTAAGCTGGCCTGGAACTCACTCTGCAACCCAGATCATTCATTTCCAGGTGACACAGCTAAGCATGGAACCTCAATCTTCATGACTTAGAGAAGTCTCATGGGATTGTGAACCCTAAGAAGGCAGAGTGAGGTGTCCTAGCCACCTTTGAATCTCTGGCTCCAAGGATTCTTTTTTTTTTTTTTTTTTCGAGACAGGGTTTCTCTGTTTAACAGCTCTGGCTGTCCTGGACTCGCTTTGTAGACCAGGCTGGCCTCGAACTCGCAAAGATCCGCCTGCCTCTGCCTCCCAAGTGCTGGGATTAAAGGCGTGCGCCACCACCGCCCGGCTTCCAAGGATTCTTTAGAAAGGACTACTGAGTGAAGACCTCAGAGTAGTAAGCCAATCCCCATAAAACCGGGAAGGCTGTTGAGGCTCACCAACATCAAGACATGTCCACATAGGTCCAGGCCTTTCTGCCTAGCATAACTGCAGCCATTTTGTCTTTAGTCTCCATCTTAATCATAAGGTGAGACTAAGTTCAACTTCTTGGGCTCTGCTGGCTTGACATAAGAATAGCTTTTGTTCAGTAGCCGGGTGGTGGTGGCGCACGCCTTTAAGCCCAGCACTTGGGAGGCAGAGACAGGCAGATCATTGCGAGTTTGAGGCCAGCCTGGTCTACAAAGTGAGTCCAGGACAGCCAGAGCTGTTAAACAGAGAAACCCTGTCTCGAAAAACCAAAAAAAAAAAAAAGAAAAAGAATAGCTTTTGTTGATCTGCTTGAATTACTGATACTCATTCCACTTAGACAAATCCACAATACCCTGCTATGTTCCTTTCTCCCAGAATGGTGGGGAACTGGAAAGCCCCCAAGTTTCCCCTGCCCTAACTCCCAGCCAATCAGTTTAAAATGCTTTGTCTAGCTACCTAGGCACAATGTGCCTGGGATAAAATTGATTCTTTTCACTTGGTTAGACACAAAGCACCTGGGATAGGATTGACTCTTCCTGCTTGGTTATGATTTTTCCCTTTAAAAACTCACTCTGAGAACAGCTCATGGTCACGGGGTTGGCTCCCAAATCCAGACTCTGTCCCTGATTGGTCAGTCTTTGTTCAGTGTTCAATAAACTTCCATGAATCTGAGCCTGGTGTTCAAATGGCCAGTGTGCTGCTATTCCTGAACCCATAACATTTGAGGGGGGGGGCTCATCCGGGATAGCCCTGGTACATTCAGTCACCCCTCAGTTTGATAAATGAACACCACCTAACTAGCCAGCTCCTCCATGAGGAGGTTAATTTTCTTTTCTTAGTTTCTTGGTTTGGTCTTGTTTCTGTTATGGTCTAGACCCTTGGTGACTCAGAGAAGAGAAGCCAGACAGGGCATTGCTGTTTGAGTCAGGAGAAGGAGGAGGCTCCAATTCTCCACTTAGTAAAGGGGGGCAGGTTCCAATTCACCGCTTCAGATAGGTGAAGGGGGACGGGTTGTGGTCCACCCCTTTGGACTTGGTCAGGACTCTCACTCGAGAGGCTCTCTGTCTTTGAAACCTTTTTTTTGTTTGTTTGTCTTTTGTTTTGCCCTTGGTGCAACAGTCTGTCAGTTTACGTCTGTAGTTTTACTTAATTGCTTGATTGTTGCTCTGTGTTTCGTATTCCGAGAAATGGGCTAAACTTCCTCTGCTGGCTCTTGATCCCTTGACTTAGTTTTAACTCGCTTCAAGGATTTTTTTTTTTTTTTGAGAAAAACAGCTGTAAAACTGATAACCTGGTGTTGCTCTTGGAACCCTGGCTGGCTCAAGCTGGCAGCAAGCCCAGAGCTGCCTGATGTGTACAAGCTGTTCTTAGAGGGGCTCCAGCAGCTTCTCAGCTTTTCCATTAAGGAAGCTGCTACACAACCTCTATGCCCATGAGAATTGGATTGAATAGGTAACAAGATGCTCCACCCTTGAAATTACAACTGGAAGAAATAAGAAAGGTATTGTCTGTTTTAAATATAAAAATGTTTGTGGCCACTACATGTTTGTTTTTGACTGGTCTTAAATAAATATACGAATTTACACTGTTCTGTGTATCTTGGTTAGAGACTATTGGGTTATAAATTATTGGCTACAGTTAAAAATCTGTAACATCTATAACAAAAAGTTAACTTAAACTCATAGCTTAAGGTTGGAGCCATTCTGGGCAGTAACAAATGGCATGAACCAACTCCCCCCCCCCCCCCAAAAAAAAAACAGGTCTCCAAAGATACCTTTAAATTAAAATAAGATTTTACATAATTTCTGATATTTTACATAGTTTCTAATCCTGTTCTTTTTTATTTATAACAGGGTTTGGGACTATGGTTGATTAATGGTGTATTGGAGCTGCATCTCCATGTGCTCATATACAAGAACTTTTTCTTTCTGGCAGTCAAACTTTAAAACATCAAAATAATATACTTGATATTGAGCCGGGCGGTGGTGGCGCACGCCTTTAATCCCAGCACTTGGGAGGCAGAGGCAGGTGGATCTTTGTGAGTTCGAGGCCAGCCTGGTCTACACAGTGAGTCCAGGACAGCCAGGGCTACACAGAGAAACTGTCTCGAAAAACCAAAAAACAAAACAAAACAAAACAAAAAAAAAATATATATATATACTTGATATTGATTTTAGAGATACTAAATTGTTTGCATTGTTAAAACTTGCTGTTATCTTCTAAAATTATGATCATGCTCTATGACTTCACTTTTAAAAATATACTTTATTTTGATATTGTATAAATAGTTTAAAACATTTAAATATATAAAACTATAGAATAATGTCTTTGTTAATATATAATCTTGATAAATAAATAAATTAGTTAATAAAGACTACCACTAAAGCATATTGGGTTTAAATGTCTGATCTTCCTGTGTTTCACTTTGTTAACTATTCCTGTTTATGTCAATAAATTTTAGGACTTGGATGCACCCATTCGTGACTATATTGTTCCCTAGGCAAAGATGGTTACATGACAATTTGGCTATTGATGTTCAGGTCTTGCATGATAAAATTTCTATCTCTAATTGGACTTCTAAACTATGGTCCATAGAAATGTCTCTGAAATTTTTATTATTGACTATACTGAAAAACATAACAGCCTTAAGATAAATCATAAAAATGGTTTAATCTGCCGGGCGGTGGTGGCGCACGCCTTTAATCCCAGCACTTGGGAGGTAGAGGCAGGCGGATCTTTGCGAGTTCGAGGCCAGCCTGGTCTACAAATTGAGTCCAGGACAGCCAGGGCTATACAGAGAAACCCTGTCTCGAAAAGCCAAAAAAAAAAAAAAACGGTTTAATCTAGCTGCCTTGAAAGACATATGTCATATGTTTTTCAAATACAGTCCATGGCTACTGGGACATGCTATGTCTTTCAATTCCTGAAAACTCAAGGAACTCCCTAGGACATTAAAACATCCTGGCTGCTTTTTTGTTCCTCTTTGTTCCCTAGAAATCAATGAAGCATATAGAAGCTTGACAGGACAATTGGCCTTAGAACATTAATCTTATGTACCCCGTATAACTTGCAAATGTCACTAAATCTTGACCACTACCACACAACCACAAAGATATATATATATATAAAACAACATTAAAAGAAAAATAAAAACCGTTAGCTAATGGAGTCAATTCTGGCTAACAGAGACAGATGTAAGGGGTGTATATATTTGGCCTCTTGTTTTCACTAGGATTAGTAGAAGAGATTTTTTTTTTTAAATAAACTGGGACATATATAAGACTGTTATGTTCTATGATAATATATCTTGTAAAGATTTTTTTAAAGTTTCCAGCCTCTCTATTTAGAGATCTTTATGTTGAAGGAGCTTCAATTTAGCGGTTGTCTTTATTGTGAACTGTTAAAGATGATTTGGGTATGTAGGTTGATTGCCTCATGAATGGTTGTATTCTTCGGAATATTCATGATTATACATATGATCATGATTATTACCAGGATGGGCTTTATTTGGCCTCCTATATTTCTTTCCAAAGTTTAAAAAAACTAAATTATTACAGACTGTTGATAGTAACTTAAAAAAAAAAACAAGCTGATGGTCAGCCACCTTATGGATGACCAGATCCTTTAATATGATCAAAAACATATTTATATAGAGTCATGATAAAACTGATACAGTTATTTAAGCTTTATTTATTCTCTTGTTTTATGGTTAAGCCTAAGATGAGTTGCTAGATAAAAACAAAGTTTGTTTGACTCAGTGATGTAGCAGAATATTTTTATTTAACAGACTTATATTTATTAAGACTTATCAGCGACCTATAAAATACCTAAATCCTATAGCCTAAACCTTAATCATCTATAGTCTATCTAAAAACATGCCAATATCTATCTAAAACCACCCTAATATCTACCTAAAAACATCAACTAACACTATTTTAACTTTCTTAAAAGGATATTAATATTCTTAGCATAGGTCCGTGCAGGATGCCCTGGTTTACAGTAGTCCCATCAGGTAGTCTCTTAAGCTTAAAGTCCTGGGCCCTATTTTACCAATTCTTTTTGTTTTTTGTTTTTTTTTTTTTGAGACAGGGTTTTCTCTGTGTAGCCCTGGCTGTCCTGGACTCTGTAGACCAGGCTGGCCTCGAACTCACAGAGATCCGCCTGCCTCTGCCTCCCAAGTGCTGGGATTAAATATTTTACCAATTCTTAATTTTTATTTTCACCATCAAATTGTGGCCTGTTTATAAAATCAGTCAGTCCCAACTGCCAACTGAGGGTTTTCAATCAGTTAAGATTCGCCTCTGTCCTCTTGGCCTGGGCTCAGTCCCAAGCTTCTCCATGCAGCTTTGCAACTCCACTTGCCTCAATCACTTTTTCACTGCTCTGGGGCCTCAAGACAGACGTTTTTAAAAGACCCTCTCACACCAAGTTTATGCTAAGCCTTTGCCTTGGGCTATAGCAGTCTAAATTCTGTTAATGGCAGACCTTGCTGTGCTCTTCTTCAGTGTGGCCTCTCAGTCAAAGAGGGCAGGAGGAAGAAGAGAGGGAGACCGTGTGGATTTCTGGCTTATATGGAGTCTCTGTGTCATTCTCTCGTGATCCTTGGTGGTCTTGAAGGTCCATGAGACCTCCCGCGATGGTCAGTGACCCCATTGCTTCTCAAGGCAAATGACATCATCTGCATAGCTTGAGAGGTTTCTTGCAACATTCCTTCAACAGGGCATATCATTCGGCCACAACTGGCTGCTCCATCCAGATCAACAAGTAAAGGGACGCCAAGCTCCTCCCTCTGTGCTGCCATACGTTAATTTAACTGCTTACCAATTTCACTAAGGAGACCTGACTTCTACCACACAGTGATACTTAATAGATAGATGGTCCTCAGACACCTCAGAGATCTGCTGAATATGACATTTAAATGGCTAATAAAAAAGCTTACTATGACAGAGACCACAGCTTCTAGTGGTGACCTAAGGTCACCAAGTAGATATGGGCATAATGACAAGGACTCCACCTGGATTATGATATGGTATGCTAACCACCAGGCAAGACTGCCCCAAGGCCTCAACCGCTGTCAAGACCCTGCCCAAACAAACTGTGGACAAGCAGGACACTGGAGATGCCTCATTTTGCCTAAAGTAAAGTCAGTCACCTCAGTGTTCCTCCTCCACAGGAAGGCCCTAAGATTTGCTGGGTCTGGCAGCCAGAGACTGATGCTGCCCTGGGACCTGTGCCCACAACAGAAACATCGATGCCACATGAGTCTAATGGAAAGGTGATCTGGGTAATGGGAAACCCTCAGTCTCATTAATTGATACAGGGGCCATTTGGATTATACTTCCTTCTATAATTTATCCTTCTCAGTTTTCTGATGCATTTGAGGACTAGACTAATGAAAGAAATAACTTTTTAGTTGCTATTCCTTTATCAAAACCCAAAACAAAAAACAAACAAACAAACAAAAACCCACCTCATTTTACTGCTCCCAATAATCAATCACCTATGTCTCATGGTAAATAATAAATTTTATATAAGGTCTGAGGCTAAAACATATATGTACATTTGGTAGTCTAAAAAAAAATTAAGCCGGGCAGTGGTGGCGCACGCCTTTAATCCCAGCACTAGGGAGGCAGAGGCAGGCGGATCTTTGCGAGTTCGAGGCCAGCCTGGTCTACAAAGTGAGTCCAGGACAGCCAGGGCTACACAGAGAAACCCTGTCTCGAAAAACCAAAAAAAAAAAAAAAAAGTATTTTAGGGCTGGAGTGATGGCTCAGAGGTTAAGAGCACTGGCTGTTCTTCCAAAGTCTTGAGTTCAATTCCCAGCAACCACATGGTGGCTCACAACCATCTACATTGAGATCTTGTGCCCGGGCATTTATGTAGAGCAAATACTGTATACATAATAAATTAATAAATAAATGTTAAAAAAAAGTATTTTAAGCCTGGTCTACAGAGTGAATCCAGGACAGCGAGTGATACACAGAGAAACCCTGTCTTGAAAAACCAAAACCAAAACCAAACAAAACAAAAGAAAAAACAGCCGGGCGGTGGTGGCGCACGCCTTTAATCCCAGCACTTGGGAGGCAGAGGCAGGCGGATCTTTGTGAGTTCGAGGCCAGCCTGGTCTACAAAGCGAGTCCAGGACAGCCAGAGATATTCAGAGAAACCCTGTCTCGAAAAACCAAAAAAAAGAAAAAGAAAAAACAAACAAACAAAAAAAAGAGCCAGGTGTGGTGGTGCACACCTTTAATCCCAGCACTCATGAGGCAGAGGCAGGCAGATCTCTGTGAGTTCTAGACCAGCCTGGTTTTTATAAGTGAGTCCAGGATAGCCAGAGCTATTACACAGAGAAACCCTGTCTTGAACCACCCCCAAAAGCCAACCAAAACCAAAACAAACAAACCAAAAAGATATTTTAATATTGGTAAATACAAGTTATACGGGTTAGAGGATATAAAAACTTCAATGATGATAAATGATTTAAAATACTATTGTATTAAGATTATTTATAGCCGGGTGTGGTGGTACACGCCTTTAATCCCAGCACTTGGGAGGCAGAGGCAGGCGGATCATTGTGAGTTCGAGGCCAGCCTGGTCTACAAAGCAAGTCCAGGACAGCCAGGGCTACACAGAGAAACCCTGTCTCGAAAACAAACAAACAAACAAAAAAACAAAACAAAAAGATTCTTACGAGCTTCAGAAAATGACTTGGGTCCACCTGCCACAAGTCAAATGGATTCCAGAAAAGTACCCAGGTAAGTCCCTGAAAATGAGAATTTTCTCCTGGTCTTGGGGTTCTTCACCTTCCCCAGTTACTAGAAAAATTTAATTCTGTCCCTAGTCTATCTTTGTTTCAACAGGTTTTCACCTGGCTGACAGACTCCATCCAGGCTTCACCTGCGGACTGCAAACTGCTGAGATCTGGACTCCCCGAAAGCTGATGTAAGCTGGGCCCGACAGATGTGATTGCTCCCTGTCTTTCGGCTGGAGCAACTGACCATTTATTAGCTGCCTCTGATAAATGCCCCAGCCTTTGACAGGCGTTTCAGCCTTCCTGGGCCCTGATGACAACGTCCTAATGTCAGCTGGATTAGTTACAGGAGAGAGTATGCCGTCCATTGTCCCACCTAACAGGCTGAAATGCTAAGTCTAAAAGGAGCTCCCTGGCATAAGGGACAAATGGGTACCTATAAAACTAACTGACACACCATAAGTGGGTCTCTGCTAATAGACGCCATAAGGGAGACGTTTAAGTTTCTTACTTCACTAGCTACCACTTTCTTTCTTTCTTTCTTTTTTTTTTTTCTCGAGACATGGTTTCTCTGTGTATCAGCTCTGGCTGTCCTGGACTCACTTTGTAGACCAGACTTCCCTCTTTATAGTTGGGGACCCATGCTTCCAAGATGAGGTTACTCAAGGGCTGGGGGAAGGATAGCTTACTGTCAACAGCTTGCCTTAAATATTCGAAGTTCAGCCGGGAGGTGGTGGCGCATGCCTTTAATCCCAGCACTTGGGAGGCAGAGGCAGGCGGATCTTTGTGAGTTCGAGGCCAGCCTGGTCTACAAAGTGAGTCCAGGACAGCCAAGGATACACAGAGAAACCCTGTCTCGAAAAACCAAAAAAAAAAAAAAAAAAATTCGAAGTTCAATCAGCGGCATCACAAACAAACACTGAAAAGCAAGAATTCTGAAACACGGCCCTAGCTTGCTTTCTGTTGCTGTGATAAACACCATGACCAAGGCAACTTGGGGAGGAAAGGGTTTATTTCACCTGACAGATTACAACCCACCACCCACCACAGAGGGAAACCAAGAGAGGAGCTTGAAGCAGGAACCAAGGAGGATACACCGCTCCCCCGCAGCATCCCAGCCCCTCCTTTTCCCCAATCCTCACCTCTTACCAGGATAAAACCATGTAGGGGTGAGTTGGATTCATCATCTTCATAGCCAAGCCTTCCAGTCAGACTACGGGCAGCCACCAGCTGCTACGGGTCATTGTGCTTGCTCACTCTGACTGACCTAAGGCTGACTCGGCCTGACCTTGGGAGGGGCGAGACCTGAGCTTTGGGACCTGAGAGGTACTGCCGAGGACTGGTCAGCTGCTACTAACTGAAGGAAAAGAGAAAGACTGAGAACCACGTCGCCTCAGACCCACCAATCAGATATCTTACTGCGAAATTCCGTTGACTAGGGAACCAGAGATTAACCTGGCTGTACCTACCGTGTTACCTCCCCTGACATAGAAAGTTATAGACAACCACGTGTTTGTTGCAGAGAGTTACTCCGCATGTGGTGTGAGTAAAGGGACTGTGAACATGCTATGGCCACCACGATGGAATCCCACCTTCAAATCATTTTCCCTCAGTCTGGATTGGTTTCCTATGTCTCACAGATGCGCTTTGCGTCTGGTATTTTTAGGGCCAAGATGTAACTTTAGTGCCAGGTGACAATGCTCCTTTCCCTCTTCTCTCCCTCCTACCTGTGTCTTCTCTTTCCTCCCCTGCCCTACTCTCCCCTCCTTTCCTGTCCCTTCCCTGGCTTCATCTGTCTTCTTCCCTTTCTCACACCCGCCCGCACTCCCACGCAGCTCCCTGTGTCATGGATCTCACACTGGCTTCTTAGCCACTATGTAACTGAGGACAACCAAAGCTTCTGATCCCCTTTCCTCCCCTTTCTGAGGGCCAGGACTACAAGTGCATGCTTATGCCCACTTTTATCCAGTGTTGGGAATCGAACCCAGGATTACTGCATCCTAGGCAAGCACTTTTTCAACTGAGCTGTATTCTCAGTTCTCTTTTGGTTTTATCACTTGACAGAATAATGGGAATAAAACCAATCTTCTGAAACCTACAGGCCTACCTTTCTTCCATATACATATTATTGTCTGGGGGAGACAGATGACCAACCTGGAACTCACTCTGCTGGCCACACTGGCCTCATACTGAGAGATCTGCCTGCCTCTGCCTCCTGAGAGCTGGGGTGAAAGCCCTGCACTACCACCACCTGCCCATCGTCTGTTCTTCAAGGCGCTCGCTTCCTGGAAACATCCTTCCTCGTTCTTCTTCAGCTTCTGAGGCTGGATGGAGTGATCTTCTCAGAGGATCTGGCTGTGTTATGGCAGACAGAGACTACAATCACCAAACCCGAGCTCTTTCGGTATGTGCTTTATTAGAGGGCAGAGTGTGACGTGAAGACAGCAAGGCAGGCAGGGAATGGTGTGGGCAGGAACTGAGGTGACAAGTCTAACAGAATTTGTCGGTGTCAAGGTCTTTGAACTGCTTGTTGTAAGGAACTTTGGAGAAGCAGATGGCGGCCTCATGGTCACAGTTGCAGATGAAGCCCTCACAGGCGTCATTTTTGGCTGGAGAGAAACAAGATCAGATGGTTGAGTGGAGCCCATGATCCCGTGTCTTACAATTAGTAACTGAAAGAAACTGGTGGCTGTCAGATCGGTGGCAGACAGAAGGTTGAGAGACAAAGCAAAGAACAATGGGTTGCCCAAATTTTTGAGACACTTTATAATAAGAATTTATTTCTTCTTGTACTCAGTTGGTAAGTCCTGCCTCCAAAAGAAAAAAAAAGCCAAAATACCAACCAACCAACCAAATAAATAAATAAAATAAAACATAAGGAAACATGTACCTATAAACGTAAAACTCAGAAAACTGCAAGTATCAACTACCACTTATAAAATTATATAATTTAAAGCAATCCTCCTGCCTCCACTTCACGAGTGCTGGGATCACAGGGGTGTATCACCACATCAATATATGGATTCTGAAGGTGGAGCTCAGGGCTCTGTGCAAGTTAGACAACCAGTCTATAACTGAGCTGTATTTCCAGCCATCTGATTCCTCACCTGCAGAATGGGAATAATAAATCTGGTGCTGCACACATGTTTATTCCAATGATTGGCATATGACCAGTGATACAGCTTCCAAGTGTTTAGTAAATACAGAATCAGTATCATAGCAGTTAAGGAGAGAGACTTTGGGTGAGCAAGATGGCTCAGGGAATACAGGTGCTTGCTGCCAAGTCCGAGCCTGGTCTTCATCCCCAGGACTCACATGGTGGAAGGAAGGAGAGAACCGACTCCTGCAAGTTGACCTCTGACCTCCACATGTGTGCTGTGACATATGTGTGCCTCCCCCATAACTAAAGAACATATTGAAATGTTTCTAACGAGAGGCTTTGGAGTGATGCAGATCTGAGTTCCAGAACCAAATGCCATCACTTCTAAGTCATGTGACCTCAGGCAAGTGGCCCAGTTTTCCTCACCTTCCCCACCAGTCTCCTCCTCTATGGCTTGGATCTACCTGACACAAAAGCAGGTTGTTGTGAGGTCAAGTGAGACCAAGGAAATGGCCACCACATGGTGACTGTCATTGTTACTTCTGTGCCCTTTCCAAACCCGCCAAGCAGAGTCCAGAGGTCCCAGAGGGTAAACCTACCACTGCAGACGATCTCATTCCCGGAGCATGTGTATGAGTATGTGTTGGTGTAGGGGTTGTCCCAGATGTGTTTGCAGCTTTCCAGCTTCTTGGCCTTAGAGTAGCAGTGGTCATGAGTCTGGCAGCACCTAGAGAGAGGAAGGGTCAGCTGAGGGAGGGATATGGACACGTAGGGGTCAGTTCTCACTTGCACTCTTTCTCAAACATGTGAGGCTGACTTAAAGGCAATGTTCCAGAAGAAATGGCCCTCGGACTCAAGAATCTGTGATCTCAGCCGGGCGGTGGTGGCGCACACCTTTAATCCCAGCACTTGGGAGGCAGAGGCAGGCGGATCTTTGTGAGTTCGAGGCCAGCCTGGTCTACAAAGCGAGTCCAGGACAGCCAGAGATATTCAGAGAAACCCTGTCTCGAAAAACCAAAAAAAAAAAAAAAAGAATATGTGATCTCTAGTAACATACATGTATTGAAAGCAACTAACATATATGTATTGAAAGCAACTTTTGCCAGAGGTAGTTGCTTTCTCCTTTACTTAATCCCAGTACTTAGCAGGCGGAGGCACGTGGATCTCTGAGGTTGAGATCAGCTAGAGCTACACAGTGAGATCCTGTCTTTAAAAAGTGACTTTTTAAAAAGTTTCCGGAATACAGTTAAATCATATATTCTGAAATTGTAATGACTTTTTTTTTTAAGCCTGAGTTGACACGTCTATGGTTGGCGGTACCTTAGTCTGGCACTAGAGGGCAGCACTGCACACTATTTACATCTCAACAGGATCTGCTTTCTGGGACTGCAAGATACAGGGTCCTCTTGGACTGATTTCTCTAGGAGACAAGAGTTGATAATATATACCGGGCATGGTGGTGCACACCTTTAATCCCAGCACTCAGGAGGCAGAGGCAGGCGGATCTCTGAGTTCACAGTCAACATACTCCAAAGAGTTCCAGGACAGCTAAGACTACACAGAGAAATCCTGTCTGGGAAAAAACAAACAAACAAAAAAACAAAACCAAAAAGTCAATAATAACTAGATAAATGAAGAGAAAACACACCATGCTCAGTGAACATGCATGACTCCTATTCATGTCTCTGAGATGATCGGCTTGTTCTCTGTCCGCACCCCAACAAAGACACTCCTGTCTCCCACCACATGGATCACTCACCTGTCTAAGTCGTCCACAGGGGTGCCTGAGCCACCCAAGCCACAGTAGCAGCCATAGTTGTTGTAATCCTTCAAGGGGTCACTGTCGGGGATGATACACTTGATCATATTTCGGAACTGCCACACAGCCCGAGTTCTGATGGTGTGTGCAGTAGCCCCCGCTGCAAGAATTAACAGCACATCCAATCAGCCCCAGGGCCTTTCCCCGGGGTCTGACCCTACTGCTGTCTTCCTCCCTCACTCCTGTCAGCTGCTGTGTCACTCCCCTATCTGTTCCCAGGAACCTACTGAAGGGAATAGGTGTGTGTGCGTGTGCTTGTTTGGGCCCGTGCACTCATACAGGTCATGGTACCCAAGAGGAGATCAGAGGACAGCTTTAGGGAGTTGGTTTTCTCCTTCCATTATGTAGGGCTTGGACTTTAGACATAAGTTATCAGGCCTGAGCAGGAAAGTGCTATCTTCTTGAGACAGGGAGTTGCCCTGGAACTCAGGCTAGCCTCCGACTCCATAGCAACCCTCCTGCCTCAGCCTCCCGACTGGTAGGATTATAAATGAACACTGCTGTACAGGGCTGAGCTACCTCTCCGACATTAAGTTACCTAAAGATTATGTTTTTACCTTGCTTGCCTTCCCACTGTCGGGGAAGACATCAGCCACATTGTGAGCAGCCCTGTGTTCCCTGTGTTGAGGCCCTGAGAACATACTCCAGCCAACAGCCGGGGAGGAACTGACCTCTTCATTCAATAACCCATTAGTCCAACCATCTCTTAGTAATATTCTATTCTGTTTTTTTGTTTGTTTGTTTGTTTTGGTTTGGTTTTTGGTTTTTCGAGACAGGGTTTCTCTGTGTAGCCCTGGCTATCCTGGACTCGCTTTGTAGACCAGACTGGCCTTGAACTCGAAGAGATCAGCCTGCCTCTCCAACCATCTCTTGAGTTTGAAAGCAGCCCTATCCCTGCCCAAGACTTGGTGAGACCATAACCTTATCCAGCACTTGGATTCATCATGGCTCTAGCAGGGATCTTCAGCCCCAGCAGTAGCCAATACAGACGCGCTTACTGTTTTACACGGCAGATTTAGAAGAAGTCTCCTGTACAGCCACACGCAGCTAATATGCAAGGCTAATGGTCAGATCATTGGTAATGTCAGCATTTTGACATAGCAAATCCATCAGCTGAGGAGTAGTTAAGTATGTTGGGATTTGGCCTACAGTGGGATACTGACTGGATGGCCATTAAAGTGAGAGCGAAGCCAGGTATGGTGGTACACACACTGTGTAATTCCAGCACTCTGAAGGCTGAGGCAAGAGGATCAGAAGGTCAAGGCTATCTTCAGCTATGAGGCAAGTTCAAGGCTTGTGTGTGTTATATGGGACATCAAACAAGACAAGGGCTGAGGAATTGGTTTAGTTGGTATTCATGTTTTCCAAGCATGTACAAAGCCCTGGCTTCCACCTCCAGCACTATGTACACATCACTGTAATCCCAGGAAGATGAGAAACTCAAGCTCATCCTTGACTAAATGACAAGTTCGAGGCCAGCCTGGACTACGTGTTACTCTGCCTCACAAAAAGAAGTTGGAAGTGGAGGAAGAAGACAGAGACAAGGATGAACGATGTGGTTCTCGGTGCCTCCCACCCCGAGGAAACTGCCAACAGGAAGGTGATCTATTCATTGCTAGGTCTATGTTGAAGATGGGTCAGTGGGGGTCTGTTCTGAGTATGTCTCTCTGTACTCTTTCAGGGTTGTGTTCACAAATGCATGGAAAGCCCTGGCTTTCCCTCACCCCAGCATCAACCCCGTGCCTCATTCAGCCTGCAGCTTCTCTCTTCCACAGGTCTGGGACTCCAATTCTTCTCTTCTTTCCCTCCACTTCCATCTCTGCCTAGGTCACGGATGGATAAGTGGCTGGAAGCTCCAACACACTTCTTCGGAGCCACACTTTGAGTTCCTGGACTGAATTTTTGGAGTCGGCCTATATAGTCCAGGCTGGCCTTGAATTCTCAATCCTCCTGCACCAGCTCCCTGAATGCTGGAATTGCAGGTACGCCCCACCATGTGTACGGAATCATCCCACTCTTTGAAAGGCTACAAAGAGTTTGGTTCCAATGCTTCCCCATTGAAGAGGACCTTCTGACTTTCTGAGAAACACACCCAATTAGTTTCTCTGCTGTTACTTCTCTTCATGTTGTTTTTGCTTCATAGTACTTCAGTTTGGGTCTGTATCCGTGTTCACATATGTGTGTGTACTTGTGTGCATGTGTATGTGGGGGCCAGAGTTCAACGTCTGGAGTCTTCTTAATCCACTCTCTTATTCTTGAGACAGGGCCTCTCAATGAGCCAGGAGCTTGCTGATTGGCTACATGACTGAACAACAAGCATCAGAGATCTTCCTGTCTCCATCTCCAGGTGTTGGGATTGGGGTGTGTCACAGCTGTGCCTGGCTTTTATGTGGGTGCTGGGCATCCTAACCCAGGTCCACGTGCTTCATAGCACTTTTTTTTCCTTTATTTTTTTTCTTCAAGTTACATCTCAATCGCAGTCCCCTCCCTATTCCCCCTCCAGTCCCACCCTCAACCCCCATCCTCTTCCCTTTTTTTTCTTTTAAGTTTAAGGTATATCTTATTTCCCCCTACAGTTTCCCCTTTCAGTCCAACAAATGGCTCTTTCTCTTATAATAACAAATACAATACAGTACAACAGAGGTAATTAGGCCACAGTTATGAGGGTTATATGGCTTAGCGTACATTCCCAGTGTCCAGTCCATATGTATTTGGCCCCTGACTTTAACAACATTCCACTGTCTAACCGTCTCCGTGAGTTTAAAGGTCTGTATCTGACTCAGCTTTCAGACTAATTGCAACACGATTTTAAAAGCATCTTCTTAGCACTTCTAATGCTCTTACACACTGTCTGCTGATACGCAGTTCTCAAGAGCAGGTCTCATGGTTCTCATACTCCTTAGGGCCTATCACTGTGTCTGACACACAATATGGTGTGTGTGGTGTATGTGTGTGTGTATGCATGCATGTATATATGTGTCTTCTTTGTGTGTGTATGCGTGTATGTGAGATAAACTGAATAAACTCTTCTGTGAGTGAAGTGAGTGCGTGGTACACAGGGGATGCTCCATAAAATTCTGTTGAGTGAACGAGCAAACCTGTCCCGTAGCTGTCCCTGTTTGCCCAGCAGCACAGGCTTGGCCCTGCGGACTCGGGAAGCAGACCCTTCACTGTTCGCAGAGTTCTGCATGATGAGCACAGACAGTGAGCAACTTTTTGAGTCAGTGCTGTCTCATACATTGCTCGCTTCCTCCTCTTCTCAATCTTTCTTTCCTTTGTTCTGTTTTATCTTTTAGAGACAAGGTTTCACAGTGCAGTCCTGGCTGGCATGAACTCACTATGTGGACCAGCCTGCTCTTGAACTCACAGAGGTCCACTTGCCTCAGTTTCCCTAGTGCTGAAGTTAAAGGCGTGCGCCACCATGCTTGGCCTCCTTCATTCATTCTTTCTGGGACAGGATCTGACACTGTGTACTAGTTGGCCTTGTATTCACGGTATTCCTCTTGCCTCAGCCTCCAGAGATCTAGAACTAAAAGCATGAGGACCACAACAGAGTTTTCATATGTAAACCAGGCCGGCACCTAACTTGAAATCCTCCTGCATCAGGCTCCCGAGTGTGAGGATGAAAGGTATGTACCATCCTGCCAGGCTTCCTCCTCCTTTTCTCCATTTTTGGGGGCTCATTCTGACTGACCATTTGCAAGGAAAACCCAGGGACAAAGACAGGGAACAGCTGGCTTCCCCTGCACTGTGGGTGACCCCCATGATGGCAGCAAATGGGGACCGTAAAAGTCTGTGACACAGCTAAATGAAAGCTTTGCAGAAGCTAGATCCACACAGTCATAACTAATACACATGAGGTGTGTGCATATGTGTGTGCACATATAGTGTGTGTATATGTGTGTGTACACATAGTGTGTGCATATGTGTGTGCACATATGTGCTTCTAGTGTAAGAACACGCCTCTTTCATCTTTGAGTCTCAATCTAGAACCTCAGTCCTGGCAGGTCTCAATCATCATTGCATGAGTAGAAATGACTCATATGCGGAATATGTTTGACTCTACGCAGAATGCCAATAGCTGTTTATGTTCATGGAGCCCTGGACATAATGTGTGGATTTAAGATAGGACCAAAAGCGTGTAAATGAATCAACAGGATAAAGATTGCAGACACAAGCCCGGCACGTATGTAATCCTAACACTTGGGAGATTGAGGCAGGAAGGTTTCAAGTCTGGGCTATAATGTTGAGTTGGAGGACATCCTGAGTCACATGCCAAGATCACATCAATAATAATAATAATAATAATAATAATAATAATAATAATAATAATAATAA
>CAJQZJ010018538.1:5358425-5452206 GCA_907164525.1 Lophiomys imhausi | reverse complement strand
AATAATAATAATAATAATAATAATAATAATAATAATAATAATAATAAACGCTGGAGAGATGGCTCAGCAGTCATGAGTACTTGCTGCTCTTGTGTAGGACTCAGGTTTGGTTCCAGAACACATGGCAGCTCACAACTCTCTAGACTCCAGTTCTAGAGGAGCGGACCCCTCTTCTGGCCTCTGTGGGGCACTGCTCACACAGTTCATATCTTACATGCAGGCAAAACTCTCATACACATGAAATACATTTTTTTTTTTTTTAGACAGGGTTTCACTGTGGAGCACTGACTGTCTTGGAACTCACTCTATAGACCAGGCTGGCTTCAAATTCCCAGAGATCCACCTGCCTCTCCTCCTGCTGGGATTAGAGGCGTGCACCACCACTGTCTGGCAAAAATAAATATTTTTTTTTTGGTTTTTCGAGACAGGGTTTCTCTGTGTATCCTTGGGTGTCCTGGACTCACTTTGTAGACCAGGCTGGCCTCGAACTCACAAAGATCCACCTGCCTCTGCCTCCCAAGTGCTGGGATTAAAGGCGTGCGCCACCACCGCCCGGCTAAAAATAAATATTTTTTAAAAGAAGAAGAAAAAAACTAACTTGCCAGGACACTGGTAGGCAGGGAAATTAGTGCCAGGCCAATATGGCAGAGGCAGGAAGGAGCTTTCTTTGTTTAGGTAAAAGGAATAGACTTTTCTAAGGGTCATCTGAGTCCAAACCTAGAGGCTAAGAAGTGCCAGCTGTTCTGAACATGGGGGTGAGGAGGGAATCCCAACCCAGAGGCTCTTAGACCCCAGCTTTCAGAACCCCAAACAGAACTCCAGCTGTGACCAGAGGGAGGAGGACATCAGAGAGGAGGGAGACTGTGGGGCACTGAGAGAGGACGAGGGTCTTACCTGTGAGCAGAGCAGCCAGCAGAAGGAGTTTCATCTTGAGTGAGGGGAAGAATCAAGAGACTTCCCTCTTTATAGTTGGAGCCCCACAGTCCCAAGATAAGGCTGTTTGCTTTGCTCTTAGCCACTCTGGGCTGGCCTTGAGTCTATCAGGGAACAACTCAAAGCGATTTGCCTGTAAGAGAGGACTGAAAGCCGGGCAGTGGTGGCGCACGCCTTTAATCCCAGCACTTGGGAGGCAGAGGTAGGCGGATCTTTGTGAGTTCGAGGCCAGCCTGGTCTACAAAGTGAGTCCAGGACAGCCAAGGATACACAGAGAAACCCTGTCTCGAAAAACCAAAAAAAAAAAAAAAAAGAGAGGACTGAAAATATTGTCATGGATTTATGACTAGCCCTTCCTCATTAAAAGGGTGCTTTTCAGACCTTGGAATATTTTACTCCCCCCTCCTTTTTTTTTTTGACAAGTCTCAGGCTGTCCTGGAATTCACTAGCTATCTGAGAAAAGCTTTGAACTCATTTATATTTTGTTTTTTGTTTGTTTATTTTGAGATAGAGTCTCTAGCCTAGGCTGGCCTCAAACTTGCTGTGTAGCTGAGGATAACCTTGAACTTCTTTTTTTAAAAAAAGATTTATGGTGGAGCAGGCCTTTAATTCCAGCACTCAGGAGGCTGAGGCAGGCGGATCTCTGTGAGTTCAAGGCCAGCGTGGTCTACAATGTGAGTCCAGGACAACCAGGGCTATTACACAAAGAAACCCTGTCTTAGGGGGAAAAAGATGTATTTTATATTCAATTAGGTGCATGTCTGTGTGTGAATATGTGCACATGTGAGTACAGATGCCACAAAAGCCAGAAGAGGGTGTCAGATTCCCTGGAGCTGGAGTTACAGGCATGGTGAGCCACTGAGATGGGTGCTACCCGGAAGCCCGACCCTGAGTTTCTGACACTGCTCTCTTTAGCTCCAAGTGCTGGATGGCAGGTGTCCCCCAAGTGTGTCCCCTCTTCCCTCCCCACATTGCTCAGTTACATAGTGCTGAGGATTGAACCCGGGCTTCATTCATGCTAGAAAAACATTCTACTGAGCCACATCCCAGCCCTGACTGCAAATCTTGTTCTTTACCTCAGCCTACCTCCAAGGGGCTGGGGAATCTAGCCTGTTGGACATCTCAGATAAAGGGGACAGACAGGGTGGAGACGACTGCTGCTTCTGTGTCTTGTAATACTTGGGTTTGTGCGGGGGGGGGGGGGTTGTCATCAAATGGCTCTATCTGGCACCCACTGTACAGAGGAGGAAAAGGGTTCAGAGAGGTGAAGTAATTTGCCTAAGGTCACACAGATCTTAAGTGGCAGGGCAAGCCTGGCTCAAGCTTAGGACTGTTAGATTCCCAGGCACACATCTTAATTTCTTCCCACTATGGAAACATTACTTTTTCACTCCCCAATGCAGGTTTGTGAGAAAACATCGGGGATGTGGAGTTCTAAAGCCATGGGTATGACTCACAGAATAGCAAAGAGTTTCAGTTTAGTTACATCAAATGTGTGTGTGGCATTGCATTTTTAAGACATTTATTTGTTTGTTTGTTTATTACATGTGCACATATGCCACGATGTACATGAGGAGGTCAGAGGGCAGCTTGTTCTCTCTGAAGGAATTTGTTCTCTTTCCATCATGTGGGATCCAGGGATCAAACTGAAGTAGTGAAACTTGGCCCATGGTGTGTTCAGCCACTGAGTCTTCCGATTAGTTTCAGTATGTAACTTTTTTGTCACAGTTTACATAATATAGCATTAGCTGCTGTAAGTGTATAAATGGTATCTAGTGAATACACTATGTTGGGCAACCACCACCTCTAATTAGTTACAGAACTATTGTCATCCCAGGAAGAAGCCTTGTTCCCACTGATAATTATTCCTTCCCCACCCCTGGCAACTACTGATCTACTGTGTGTCCCCAAGGGATTCTCTCTTCTGGATTTTTTAAATACATGTTGAATATTCTTATTCAAATCTATGGGCTGAAGTGATACCTCAGGGGTTGAGAGCACTGGCCATTCTTCCAGAGGACCCAGGTTCAATTCCCATCACCCACATGACAGCTCACAACTGTCAATAACTCCAGTTCCAGAAGATCTAATGTCCTCTTCTGACCTCCAAGAGAACCAGGCATGGACATGGTGCGTAGACACACACTCGCACACAAACATAAAAAAATTTAAAAAAATTAAAATCCAAAACCCAGAGCAGGGAATAGTGGTGCACATCTTTAAACCCAGCACTTGGGAGACAGAGGAAGACAGACCTCTGAAGTCAAGGCCAGCCTAGACTACAGAACCAGTTCCAGGACAGTCAGATTACAAAGGGAAACCCTGCCTCAAAAACAAAACAAAATACAAAACTTTGAGCACTAACTAACCTCACGCCACAGTTAGGAAACTCTACTCCGTGTATAGGTTGCTGTCAAACCTCAAGTGCACAAGAAGTATAGTATAAAATTACTTGTTACTTCCAGGTTGCATGTATGAGCATTTATAGAACGTACATGAATTTTATTTTTAGACTTGGGTTCCCTACCTAAGATACCTTGTGACACACACACACCCCTAAACCTGAAAAAAATCTGACCTGGTGGTGCAGGAAAACACAGCTAACCAATTACAAATGTTGCATGATTTTCCTGGGGCGATGTGAACAAATATCTATTTACTTTATATAGAATACTAACCACAGACTACAGGAATGATTCCACCTGAGGTTAAGTTGGTGAACCAATGAGTTCTCAGGGCTTACTTACAGGAACCTGGGTGATCCCCCTACCCAAAACAGCTGCATTACCAAACCTCCCACTTCAGGATGAGTGATGATCTCAAGAAGTTCCAAAGATAGAGTCCCATTCCCCTCCCAGGACTGCTGGAGGCCACATGCAGGGGACAGGGCTGTATGCATCTGGGGGATTGCTGCTGAGGGTCTAATGAGGGTCACAGCACCCAGGCCTGATCTTTGAGGTTATCATAAGCACGAGTGGTCATGACTGCTCTGAATTCACAACGGCGATGGCTCTGTCATGCCCGAAGGACAGAGTTCCCAGGTAATATTACACAGTGATATTACATATTACATGTTCCAGTGTTCCTTACCTCAGATATTTGAGACCAAAATATCTTAGAGGTGTTGGTTCCCCTGGAACCGTAAAAACAGATGGTTCAAATTGCCATGCGGTTGCTGGGAACTGAACCCAGGTCCTTTACAGGGGCAGCAAGTGATCTTAACCACTGAGTCATCTCTCCAGTCGCAGACCCTGTTATTTTTATTATATTTATTTCTCTCCTCATTTGATTAGTCTTATTGAGCAGAGATTTTTACACACTCTCCCCTCCCTTGACAGTTTCTCTTGTTAATCAACATCTTACGTTAACATGATATACATATATATACTATAGTTATATATATAGTTTTATATATATATATATATACTATAGTTGGTGAAACAATATATTGCCAATCATAGTATTATTAAACTGATATGCAAGTTCATTGATGCGTCCTTATTTTTAAATTTTCATCTTTTTTTTTTGGTTTTTTGAGACAGGGTTTCTCTGTATAACAGCTCTGGCTGTTCTAGACTCACTTTGTAGACCAGGCTGGCCTCGAACTCACAGAGATCCACCTACCTCTGCCTCCCAAGTGCTGGGATTAAAGGCGTGCGCCACCAACGCCCAGCAATTTCATCATTTTTTTATGTGTATGAGTGTTTTGCCTGCATGTATGTCTCTGCATGGTGTGTGTGCCCAGTGAGGCCTCAAGAGGGCAATGATGCCCTGGAACTGGAGTTACAGACAGTTGTGAGCTGCCAGGTGGGTGCTGGGAATTGAACTTGGATCCTCTGGAAGAGCAGCCAGTGCTCTTAACTGCTGAGCTATCTCTCTAGTCTCTCCATTCACATTCCCTTCCCCTCTTTTGAGACAGTTGTTATCTTTATTGTTATCTTCAAGCTGTATCTTACACTTGCTTCAAACTCAGTACTTAGTCAAGGATGGCCTTGATCTATTTATTTGTTTGTTTATTTATTTATTTTTATACTGAGTCTCACTATGTAGCTCCGACCGTCTTGGAACTCAGCATGTATACCAGGCTGGCCTCAAACTCACAGAACTCAGTCTGCCTCTGCCTCCTAACTGCTGGAGTTAAAGGTGTGCATCATCTTTGCCTGGATAACCTTGAACTCTTGATTTCCTGCCTCTGCCTCTAGAATGCTGAGGTGGCAGTTATGGCCACCAAGTCCAGTTGGTGTGACGCTATGATTGGGACACAGGGCTTTGTGGCTGCTAGTCAAATATTTTACTAATTGAGCTACATCTCCAGACTCTGTTTTCTGTTTGTGGAGACAGGGTCACTGTGTAGTCCAGGCTGACTTCAAACTCCCTATCCTTCTCCCTCCACCTCCAGCTTGCTGGGACTACAGGCATGTACTACCACACCTGACCATGTGTACTTTGTGTCCAGGGTGTGCACATGTGTGTGTGTGTATGTGTTTGCAACTGTATATGTTGTATGTGTGTGCATGCATGTGGATACCAGAATTTCTTCCTTGGTCACTCTGTACCTTATTTTAGGGGGACATGTTCTCTCACTGACCCTGGAGCCTATCAATTTGGCTAGAATGGCTGGCTGGCCGCCTCCAGGGACATGCCTATCTCTGTGCCCTGTGCCCAGCTTTCCCATGGATGTTGGGGAGCCAACTCAGGTCCTAATGTCTGTATGGCAAATGCTTTTCCAGCCGAGCCATCTCCCCAGGCTCTCGAATATGCATTTACTTTTACTTCTTTAGAGACAAGTTCTTCTGTGAGGTCAAGGCTAGGCTGGCTTTGAGCTCATAATCCTCCTGCCTCAGTCTACTGAGTTACTGATTATAGGTGTGCACCACCTATATAGACCGGGCTGGCCCCAACCTGTAATGGTCCTTCTGTGTAAGGGGAGTTAGATTAATATAAATTAGATTTAGTGACTATCTAGGGGCTTCTGATACAGTCTCTTAATATGGGGCATGAAGATCAAGTTGGCTGTGGGCAATTGACATAGCAGCATATGAACTAAAAACAAGGTTTATGGCCTGGCATTGCTTTCAGCTGCTCATATCCTTTCGAAGTGGGCAGAACCCAAATTAGACGGAAGCCAGGTGAAACAAGGAGAGACCCTATTTAAGGATGGAGTGGGTGGACCCTGAGTGTTCCCACACTAGAGAGTTCCAACGCTAGAGACAATGAGATACAAGGCAGTTTGTAGCATCTGATGGAGAAAATGCTGGTGGACTGAAAAACTGATCTCAAACAGCTGAAAAATTACGGCCAGCTCTCCCTGAGGCAGAAAGAAGCTGATGATCACAGAAGGCCTCAGCAAAGCAGTAAAAGGCCAAGGACTAAACCCTGTGGCTCAGCTTTTGCCTAGAAGGGTTTTACCAGTTCAAACAGTGGCCTGAATGGAACTGTGGCCAGCCTCAAAGATTGAGGCAGAGCAGCTGAGTGGCTAATACAAACTGAATAAGTTGGCTATGGACAGCTGAGGCCTTCCAGAGAGAAGAAGGCCTCAAGACTCATTTAAGGTGAAGATGCCATAGCCAATTTACCCTAAAGGACCCACGTCTGAGATATTCCTGAATAAAGGCTGTTCACTAAGTTCCTTAAAGGATCTACTCCTGAGGTGTTCCTGATGACTGAGGACCTGCCCCAGAGACTGTATCCTTCTAAAAGGTTAGGATTAGTTGTTGGATAACAGTTGTTACAGCTATTAATAGGTTTAGTTGTTAGGTAACAGGGGTTATAGTCATTCTTAGGGCTAGTAGTTAGGTAATTGTTTATATTTGTTATAAATGCATATAGTTATTAATAAATATATATTGGATAATTAAAAGATTTGTCTTCACTTCTGCCTCTGCCTCCTGAGTGACAGGGGGGGGGTCACAGATGTGTGCCACCATCCTCGCACAGTTGGTTCTGAGTGTGTATTCCATCCTAGAAAGTCCTCCTGTGTCCTTGGTGTCCTGCTGTGACAGTTTCCCAGCCTTCTCTTGCTGTGGCCTTAATAGTTCTAAGGTGTACTGGTCAGGTATCTTGTAGGACTTGCCACATGATGGGATGTGGGAGTTCCATTTAAGCACAACAAAGTTGGATCCTTTTCCAGGTGAGGAAGCCAGCCTGGGGTACATCCAGAAATGGCCACATTCGGGTTTGAACCCACATCCACCTGCAGCTTTCCACTGAACCATCCTCCTCCACTTTGAGTGAGGTCCTCTTGGGTGTGAGTCGTTGCAGTAGCAACTGCTCCTCATCTAAGTGAATGATAATCTCATTCTAAGCCCTGCCCACTTGAGATCCCAGCTCTTGAAGTCTGATATTGTAGCTCAGTGTTAGTGTTTGCTTAGCCTGTGTGAGGTCCTGAGTTCAACCCTTAGCATTGTACACACAACACACACACACACACACACACACACACACACACACACAAAGAAAATAAAATAAAACATGCATGGTGGGATGTTACTGTAATGCCAGCACTCAGGAGGCTGAGGCAGGAGAATTGAGAGTCCTAGGCTAGCTTGGGCTACAGAACCATTCTTGCACCTCTAGCTGTGCTCTGACAATATACAGTTAGCACACAGGGCCTGTGGTTACTGTGTGTCCACAGTACCTGTGTTCCTGAGGGTAGTTCACATGTAGAATGTGCTCACCCTCACAGACAGTCCCAACTGGCAGAGCTACTGTAGATGGTCACGGATCCTGAATTAGTGTTGATGAAGAGGCAAAGGGAAAGGGCTAAGCTTAAGACCCCATACCAGCAAACTGCTTTGAAGATCAAAAGAAGACAGAGATGTAGACATTGCTCCTGGGGTTAGGACTGAACGATGCTAAGTGATAGAGATGTGTGGTCCAAGGTACAAGTAGCTGGCACCACACAATCCTCCAAGCTAACTGTATTCAGTAAGTGCTAAGTCTGTCCCAAGAACCTGACACAGCCTTTAACTGGTTAATTAATGTGCGCACGTGTGTGCGTATGCGTGTGCGTGTGCGTGTGCGTGTGTGTGTGTGTGTAGTCAGCAGGAGCACAGTATGAGTGTGATACCAGAGGCACCTCAAGGCGGCTGAGTCCTGCAGGTTTCTCCAGGGCAATCTGGACAATTTCTCCTGTGCCCCCCAGAAAGACCATGCTAAGTGACAATTGTCATTTGCAGTCCCTTGCAGAAGTTCACCGAAGACCTCCCCAGGCCTTTGCACTCTGTGGCTTGGTTTCTGCTGGCCGAGATCCTTGCACAGGTGTGTGAAACGCCCCCTCTCCCTGCCTGGAAAAAAAAAATACAATCTCAAGTGGAAAGAACAACCCCCGATAGCTTCTTAGCTCTTTCAGGTGCCGGCCTACCCACACTCCAGTGAGGTCAGGGTCACATCTGCTGCACCCTCGAGGATAAGCCTCCTGCTTCCTGGAAATGCTTAAAAGAGCTATGTGCTGCCACTATTGAGTGCTCCTGTAGGCTTGGCACAGAAGGCAAAGGACTTTGCCCGTGACGCTCAGCAACAGGTCTCCTGACAGAATTATTGGGTCCTTGTTTGATAGGATGAAGTGGGCTCAGAGAGGTCAGTTAATTCGCTCAAAGTCACACAGTGATGGAAGTGGACAGGACTGTGGTGGTGTTGCATGTGGGAAAGCCCAGCACTTGGGAGGCCGAAGCAGGGCACTTGTAAGTTTCAGGTCAACCTGGGTTACAGAGTGAAGCCATGTCTACGAACAAGGTGGGTGGGCAGGGGCTGGAGAGATGGCCCAGAAGTTAAAAGCAGTGTCCATTCTTTCAAAGGACCCAGGTTCGATTCTCACTACCTACACGGCCTCTTCTGGTCTCCCGAGGCACCAGGCATGCACGTGGCACACATGCATCCATACAGGCCAAACACCTGTACATATAATAAAAAATAAAGGTGACTCAGAGAGTCAAGTGCTTGCATGCAAGCATGAAGACCGGGGTTCAGATACCTAGAACTCATTCAATGCCAGTGGGCAAAACAGACCTCCTGCTACACACAGGGAGTTGGAGAGAGGGGATACACCCCACCCAGCAACCTGGCTAGTCAGGATAGTCTGTAACAGTGAGCTCTGGGCTCAATTGAGAGACCCTGACTAAATGAATAAAGTGGAGAGAGATGGAGGCAGACTGTATGCCAACCTCAGGCTTCCATACACACATGCACGCTCGTATACATGTATGTGCCCACTCACATGAGAAAACACACACACATGTGAGGAGTGGTCGTGGCACACACATGTGGTCCCAGCTGCTTGGGAGGCTGAGGAAGGACTGAGTAAGCCTAGGAATTAAAGTCCAGCAAGATAGTGAGGCCGCCATCTCCAAAGCAAAGCAGAACACTTATGTACACTGTCCATCTTTCTCTAATGTTAGTTATATATTAGTGAATATTTAGTGCAGAAGTAGAGAAGTAGAGAAAATAGCAAAAATAAACTTACATTTATTTTTTATTTATTTTTATTTTTATTTATTTTGTTTATTAAAACAAAACTCAGCTCCAATTTGTGCCAACATTTCCCACTCTTTTTTCTTTCTTCCTTTGTTTCCTCTTCATTTTTCTCTACATTGAACTTTTTTTTAGAGACAGGGTCTCATGTATCTCAGGGTGACCCTAAACTTAGAGTGACCTTTAACTTGTCTTTTTCCTCTTTCTACCCCTTATGTTCTAGACTAATAGGATTCACCATTACACCCAGTTATGGGATGTATGCTAGTGGAGCACTTTTTCAGCTGAGCGACACCTCTAGCCATTTAATTTAATTTTACTTTTTTATTATTGGTGCGTGAGAGAGAGAGAGACAGAGATGGAGAGGGAGAGAGAGAGACAGAGAGAGACAGAGACAGAGAGACGGAGAGGGGGAGAGAGGGGGAGAGAGGGAAAGGGGGAGAGAGAGCGACTGGGAAGACAGAGAAAGCATGCATGTATACCACAGAGAAAGCATGCATGTGGAGGTCAGAGGACAACTTTCTAGGGGTTGGTTCTCTCCTTCTACCTCATTTTTGAGGCACGATTTCTTATTGTTTCTGCCACCCTGTGAGTCTCTAGTCTCCACTGCTCATCTTGAGGTAGGAGAGCTGAGAGTACACATCCTTGCCGCCACATCTGGCTTTTCCACATACCTAGGGATAGAACTCAGCCCTTCAGGTGAGCACACTAACACTGTTACTCTCGGGCTATCTTGACACCCCTTTCTCTCCAAATTTTATTGAATGTGTTAGTTTTTATTTGCGTACATGTGTGTGTACCTGCCTGTCTGTATGTGTACCAGGTTCATGCAGGAGCCTATGGAGGCTAGAAGAGGGTATCAAGTGCTCTGGAACTGGAGTGAGGGGAGGTTGTGAGATGCCCAGTGTGGGTGCTGGGAACTGAACCTGGGTCCTCTGTAAGAGCAGCCAGTGCTCTTAACCACCATCCCATCTCTCCAGCCCTTTATTGAATGTTTTTGTCTTAGCCGGTAAAAAGACACCATGTGTAAAAAGACACCATGATCTTGGGCAACTCTTATAAAGGAAAACATTTGATTGCGGCTGGCTTATAGTTTCAGAGTTTTAGTCCATTATCATCATGGCAGGAAGCATGGCAGCATGGTGCTGGAGAAGGAGCTGAAAGTTCCACATCTGGATCTGCAGGCAGCAGGGAGAGAGAAACACCAGGCTTGGCTTGGGCTTTTGATCCCACAAAGCCCACCCCCAGAGACACACTTCTTCTAGCAAGGCCACACCTCCTAATCCTTTTAAATAGTGCCACTCCTGGTGACTAAGCATTCAAATATATGAGCCACCTATAGGCCCATACTTATTCAAACCAGCATAATTTTATTATTTTGGGTTGCTTTTGTAGTTGTTGAGACAAGGACCTGGAGCTCTGGAACTCATGGTGAAGACTAGGCTTCAAACTCCATGGAGATCCACCTGCCTCTGCCTCTTGAGTGTTCAGCACACCTGGCTAAGAAGGATGATTTTTTTTTTTTATATGTGTGGGTCATTGCACCACATGTGATCTGCCCATAAAGACCAGAAGAGGGCATTTAGGGTTAACTCCCATATGGGTACTGGGAATGGAACACAGGTCCTCTGCAAGAGGGACAATGCTTTTAGCTGCTGAGTTATCTCTCCAACCCCTCACAAGAACCATTTTAATGTTGGGGAAAAAGAAAAATCATCACTTTTTTTAGGTCGATGATTCAATTCACATTGTTAAATTTTCACCCTACACCTCTGAAATGCTGAACCCACCGAACAACACTTCATCTCCTCCCAGTCATTGACAACTATTATTATTATTATTTTTTTTTTGGTTTTTCGAGACAGGGTTTCTCTGTGTATCCTTGGCTGTCCTGGACTCACTTTGTAGACCAGGCTGGCCTCGAACTCACAAAGATCCGCCTGCCTCTGCCTCCCAAGTGCTGGGATTAAAGGCGTGCGCCACCACCGCCCGGCTCGACAACTATTATTATAATCTTGGAGGGCTTTTGTTTTGTTTTTGTGAACCTGGGGAATGAACCCACAGGATCCACATGCTAGACAAGCTTTCTGTCACTGAGGTGTATCACCAGTCCCATTATCGTAATCTCTTTCAACAAATTTAAGATTATTCATATAGCACTCTATCAGATAGGCCACACCCCAGCCTGGCCAAGCCATTTGGCATTCTATCAGCAATGCAAAGGTTCCAGTGCTCATCCATCCTGTTGTCCTTCCTCCCTCTTCCTTTGTTCCTTCCTGGCTTCTCTCTCTCTCTCTCGTGCTTGGTCAAGAAGCTGGACACAGAAGTTTGGTCAAGTGGAAAATCAGGAACATTCTCAGGAGGAAAAGAGGACAAAAGTAGTTTTTTAAAAAAATCAAGTTTTTTTTTGTTCTGGAGACACAGTCTTTAATATGTAGACCAGGTTGGCCTTGAACTCACAGAGCTTCTGACTATGACTACCTCTATCTCCTGAGAACTGGGATCAAAAATGTGTACCACTATGCCCCTCAAAAGGTTTTTGGTTTTTTTTTTGTTTTGTTTTGTTTTTTTTCAAGACAGGGTTTCTCTGTGTAACAGCTCTGGCTGTCCTGGACTCGCTTTGTAGACCAGGCTGGCCTCGAACTCACAATGATCCACCTGCCTCTGCCTCCCAAGTGCTGGGATTAAAGGCGTGCGCCACCATGCCCGGCTCCCTCAAAAGGTTTTATGTTTGGGGCTTGCTTCTCTTTCTTTAGGGTGGGAGATGAGACAGGACCTATGTGGCACTGGCTACCTTGGAACTCACTATGGGGCACAGGCCCACCTTGACTTTGCTTCCTCCTGAATACTGGAACAGCGGTTAAGAACCATTGTGCAAGCCGGGCATGGTGGCGCATGCCTTTAATCCCAGCACTCGGGAGGCAGAGGCTGGCGGATCTCTGTGAGTTCGAGGCCAGCCTGGTCTACAAAGCGAGTCCAGGATAGCCAGGGCTGTTACACAGAGAAACCCTGTCTCGAAAAACCAAAAAAAAAAAAAAAAAAAAAAGAACCATTGTGCCTGTTTTTTATTGTTGCGGGTTTTTTTGTTTTAGGTTTTCTGAGACAGGGTTTCTCTGTGTATTCTTGACTGTCCTAGACTCACTCTGTAGAGCAGGCTGGCCTTGAACTCACAGAGATCCGCCTGCCTCTGCCTCCCGAGTGCTGGGATTAAAGGTGTGCGCTGCCACCACCACAGGGTGATGTCATTTCTTTTGTACATTACTGTGGATTGGATTTAGGGTACTGCACAGGCTAGACAGGCATTCTACCCAAGTGACATTCCCAGTTTTCCTGTTAACTAGTCATGTCAGCTGGAGCTAGAGGGAGGGGTACAGCCACAATGCACCTCACACCTCAAACAGGACACAGAAATCAAGCTAAGCACCATTTTCAAATAATTTATTAGGAATTTAAAACAAAATAAAACCTGGAAAAAGAAGTTACAGATGTGGAGAGAAGACACACGGAGGGTGGAACTTGCTGGCATCAAAATACCATGTGACATCTTTAAAAATTTTTCTCTTTTCCTCAAACAAATCAGAAAATGGAATTCCAGGTCCCTGAACCCATGGTTAGGCCCAGTGGGGTGAGAGGGTCCAGGGATTGGGGGGGGGCTAAGTTTCTTGGGGTTCTTGTGTAGAAAATTAAAGATAAAAACCAATAAAATGCAGCTTCTCTTTTATTAGGAAACATTAAGAACAAAAAACCCAACAATGAACGCAAACAGCCGCGCATCTTGGTGACAAAAGATTATTGCTTTGAGTTCTCAGGGCTTATAGGTTCAGTGAGCGCCTCACACAGACAGTTAACTCTCCAAAGGGGGCTTTGAGGCCTGGGGGCTCCGCTGGGGAGGGAGCTTAAGCCCCTCAGCCTCAGGTACAGAAGGACAGGGGTGATGACAGCAGGTAGGCTCAGCCCTGCCAGGCCAGTCAGGTCTCACCCTGAGCCCGTCTCAGGGGGTTCCTGGGTAGGGGGCTACTAAGGGCTCTGGTCACAGGACTATCCTGGTAGGAAACTTCAGTGAGAATGTGGGGGTTCCCTGAGAAGCCCTTTGCTTTTCCTGGTATCTACTCCTTGCTGAAGTGCTCCCCGATGCCCACACTTGGTGGGGGTGCTCAGAGCAGAAACCACGAAGGGCCCACCTAGGCAGGGGCCAGGAGGGACCTTTGGAGAGCTAATTCCTTCTCAGCAGTGGCTCTAGGCAAGCCCTCCTCTTCCCTGGCCCCTTGCCCCCCACACTGGGGTTTTTTGGGGAGAGTAGGCCCAAGGCCCTGAATCCAGGGGGGCCTGAAAGTGTGGGCCTGCCATGGCCAGAGCTGAGGTCTGCAAGGTTACAGTAATGGTATCTGAGGAAGAGGGGACAGAGTCAAGGAAGGGGGGTACCTTTGTCCTGTGGGGTCAGGCAATGCCAGTCACCCCAAGGGGTCTTAGAGGGGTGGGGTAGGGCTTCACCTCACAGTATTTACATATGATACAGGACGGGATGGTTCCAGGGGCTCGGCCTGGCCTACCCGGAAGCCCTGCCCTTCTCTCCAGGGCTGGAGAGGTGGCCAGGAGCCCACACCCACATAGACACTTTATTCTCAGCTGGTGGGAGGGCACCTGGCCCGTTGCCCCCTGCGGCCTGGGGCTTCACATTCACAAACCTAGAAATAGTTTAAAAACAGTTTCTTTAAAAAAAAAAAAAAAAAGTAAAGAGCCAAAGAGGGAAAAGCCAGAATGAAAATCAAGGGTTGGGGCTGCAGCCTTGGTGGGCTCCCTCTGCCCTCACTCTAGCTATACAAATACAAAAGCCTTCCTGGGAGTGTTCTAAAGGGGGTGGTGGGAGGGACCTGGCAGACCCAAGACGGCAAATCTGGTAGGGGGGTGGGCAACCGGCTAATCCAAAATAAATAAAATCGAACAGGGAGAGGCAGGTGGGGAGAGGGGGCTAGGTCTGTCCAGGGGAGGTTAGTAGGGGAGCCAGACATGTGGGGACAGCAGGGCAGGGGCTGGGCCCAGGGGTTGGGGGACAGGCAGTAGCAGTCGAGTTGCAGCGGAGGGGCTGGGCTGCGACGGCTGAGGTGTCCCCACCCCCTTGCTGGCTCACTCTGGTCCTCAGTCAGCTGCAGGCTGGGGCGCTGAAAGATAACAGCAAGATGGAGGAGCTCTGAATCCATTTGGTCTTTCTCTAGGGCCCACAGAACATTCACACACACTCCCCATCCCTTCCTAGATGAATTTTGCTCAGATTTTGCACTTCCTATTAAATGTTGGGAAGGCACAGGCATTTCCCAGATCTTTTTTTTTTTTTTTTGGTTTTGTTGAGACAGGGTTTCTCTGTGAACCTAGCTGTCCTGGACAAACTTTTGTAGACCAGGCTGGCCTTGAACTCACAAAGATCCACCTGCTTCTGCCTCCCTAGTGCTGGGATTAAAGGCGTGCACCACCACCCCTGGCAATTGCAGACAGCTGTGAACTGCCATGTGGGTGCTGGGATTTGAACCCAGGTCATTTGGAAGAACAACCAGTGCTCTTAACCGCTGAGCCATTTCTCAAGCCCCCTTTTCCCCAGATCTTGAATGACTAGATTTATGTCCTGTTCCCTGGGAAGGAAGCTTTTCCTGAACCCTACTGAAACAGCACCTTGTAAACTCTATGGAATAGTATCTCATTTGTTTGCTTTTTTCTTACATCTTTAAAGAGTTGTTTCATTGTTATGAACATAGTGTTTTTAAACTATGTTTACTGCTGGGGGTGGTGTCATACGCTCAGTAGGCGGAGGCAGGAAGATCTCTGATTTGAGGTCATCCTGGTCTACACAGCAAGTTCCAGGCCAGCCATGACTACAGAGTGTGACTGTCTCAAAGAATAAAATAATGCGTGCGTGCGTGCGTGTTTGTGGGTGTGCACATGCGCACACACAAGCACACTCGGGTGCAGAGGAGAGAGCACTGTTGGATTCCCGGTAGCTGGAGTTAGAGGTGGTTGTGAGCCACTTGATTCAAATGCAGGCCTTCCGCAAGAGGGGTATGTGATTAATCACTGAGCCATCTCTCCAGGGTCCTGTTATTTTTATGGCCTCTTAAAGATTTACTGTGTGTATTATGGGCTGGCCTCACACTTGTGTCCTTCTTCCCCCAGTAGCGTCCTGAGTGCTGGGATTATACAAATAAGTCATAAAACTTAACTAATACCCTTTTTTTGTTGTTTGTTTTTGTTTTTAGAGAGAGGGTTTCTCTGTGTAGCCCTGGCTGTTGTAGAACTCACTCTGTAGACCAGGCTGGCCTTGAACTCACAGAAATTCACCTGTGTCTGCTTCCCAAGTGCTGGGATTGAAGGCGTGCGCCACCACGCCCGGCTGCTGTGTAACTTTCTATTATATGCATATATTCTGTCTAGCTACATTTTTTTTTAAAGATGGGGTGTAGCCTTCGATGCCTTGGAACTTGCTGTGTAGACCAGGCTGGCCTTGAACTCACAGAGATCACCTACCTCTGCCTCCCGAGTGCTGGGATGAAAGGCGTGATCCACCATGTCAACAAATTTGTAGATAAAATAAATATCTAGAAGCAATTATTACTGAGTCAAAGAATATGAATGTTTAAAAACCTGGCACAGGGCTGGTGTGCTGGTACACGCCTTTAATACCAGCACTTGGGAGGCAGAGGCAGGCGGATCTCTGTGAGTTCAAGGCCAGCCTGGTCTACAAAGTGAGTCCAGGACAGTCAGGGCTACACAGAGAAACCCTGTCTCGAAAAACCTAAAAAAAAAAAGAAAGAAAGAGAGAGCCTGGCAGAGAGATGGCTCCGTGGTTAGGAACACTTATTGCGGAGGACATGGATTTTGTTTCCAGAGTCCACATGGTGCAGAGGTTCTGATGCCCTCTTTTGGACTCAGCAGGAACCAGACATACATACATATGTGAGCATACATACATTCAGGCAAAACATTCATACACCTATGGTAAATTTAAACAAAAACAAACCTGGATAGGGCTGGGGCTAAAACTCAGTGTAGATCCTGCTAGGCATGTACAAGCCCTGGGTTCAATCCCAGTCCAAATTACGAATCTCCAGGTAAGACTGTCCTTTGGGACTTTGGAGTCAATTTACACAGAGAGCAATATTGAGTGTCATCAACTGTAAAAGTATGTATGTTTTTAGGGGCAAGGTTTCTCTGTGTAGCCCTGGCCGTCCTGGACTCACTCTGTAGACCAGGCTGGCCTTCAACTCAGAGATCCGCCTGCCTCTGCCTCCCCTGGTGCTGGGCTAATTTCTCCAGTTTTACTTTTTGAGACAAGGACTCTCAGTGAACCTGAAGGCCATCCATTTGGCTAGAATGGCTGGCTAATAAGCTTCAGGGACCCGCCTGTCAGCGGTCCCAGGCATGGGCCACTGTGCTTGTTTAGGGATCTGAACTCAGGTCTTCATGTTTACCAAGTTAGACATCTCCCCAGCCCTCCTTTTGAGACAGCCTCACTAGCCTAGAACACAAAGTAATTCTCCTGCCTCAGCCTCAGAGTATAGTCAAGCATGTGCCACCATGCCTGATTTAAATGAAATAGGATTGGAGCAGGCTAAGCATCTTCTCTTGTGTTTGGCCACTGCTGGCTTCCAGGCCTGCTTCCTGCAGCGGCTGTGAGCTCTATGGAGTGCAGCTGGGGCTGGCATTTGCAACATCATTGCTAAGGATCAGTGGCCCTGTGCCCCCACCCCTCTCCATCTCCTCACCTCCTGCCACCTTTTCCCTGCTTCAGTGGTACCCATTGGTGAAGGCTGTGGCAATCAAGGGACCCTGAAAAGAGAAAAATTAAACTCCTAGGATCCTGGGGCAAGTTCAAACAAATTGGGCTGGGGTCTCCCTGGCCTTCCCGTAGGACCCCTACAGTGAGACACAGGTTCTTGTAGCTGGCACACCTGGCCCTGAGACAGATCTGCTCAAGAGCATGGCAAGGCCTGGGAACCGGCCACAGTCAGTTCCCTGGTTAAAACTTGGACACTCCTGAGCTGGACTCTGACCACATAGAAAGGAGATGATATCTCGCTTGCACAACATCTTGGAGCCACTGGACAGTGTCCAGAGTAACGCTTATCACAGGACACCCTCTTGTCTTTGTGGACACTTTCTACCCTGTCATCCCTCAACCCCCGCCTCCTGCCAGAGAACATAGACAAGGCCCCCCCCCCCCTCCCTCAGTTTCAGAGATCTCCTAGAACGAAAGGGTGGTGTGGAGGCCATGAGGCCTGGCCACTCACCCCAAGACTGTGGCCGAAACCAGTGCTGGGTGCAGGGCTGGCGGCGCTGATGTAACTGCTGACCCCTGAGTCCTGGTTTGCTGCCCCGTAGAGCTCAGCCATTGGGCCGGGGCTTGTGGTTCCCAGAAAGCCCCCTGTGCGGCTGGGAGTGGAACCTGGAGGGACAGCCATCGTCCAGGGGTGAGAGCCTGACAACCCAGAAAGAAGACAGTGATAGCCCGGGCACCAGTGGCCATCCCCATACACCCACTCCAACTCCCTCTCACCCCCGCCCTGGAGATCACTCTAGTCCATCCTCCCCAGCCCCCGCCATGAGGTGTCTGATCACTGCACAGCCTCTTCTCCCTATGAGCCCCTTAAAGTCTTCCTCTCTCTTGCAATCTAGTGCACTTTCTAAGACTGGCCTATGCCACATAGCCTGAGACTCCATTTTCCCCTGCAACTGACGTAGGCAAACTGGCTGTTCCTTCGGCCAGAACAACCCTTGTTTCTTTCAGTCTTCTCCCATAAGCCTTTCCTCAGCCTTCCCTAAAGCAGCAGCGATCTGCTGGGTCATAGTCCTCTGCATACTGATACCTCATGGCTTGTATCCTCTGTCAGTGTTCCCCTTGCCTGGCTCAACTCAGCCAATGCATGGGTAATAAACAAAGCCCTTTGTCAAAGAAGGAGCCTCTTCTTCCATCTAGACTCCTCCACCACCCCCGCCCCCCATGCTCCCTTCCCAAAGGCCTCACCTGTCCCTCGAACTACAGCTGCTGCCGCCGCCGCCGCCGCCATCGGGCCATAAGCAGTAAGAGGAATGGCTGGAAGACAAAGTATGGATACTGAGTGGGAGGCCGAGGGGACAAGGAGAGAGGACTCTACCATCTGGTAGAGCTTCTCCTACCTGGCCCTCACATGGAGGGGGAGAGGCGCCCATGTGTCCCCCAAGGTCAAAACGCAGACAGTGTGGACAGCCATTCTGTGCCCTGACCTAAAGCACCCTAGGGAGCAGCCCGGCTTCAGTTTCCATACTGGACCCTTAGAACACATCTGGGTAACCTGCATGAGGAAAACAGCCCGGACCTGCTGTGGTGAGGCAGTGGTACCTTCTCCACAGGGCTCTTGGCAGGACAGCGGCTGCCTGGCTCACAGTAGCCTGGACATTGTGTTCCTTTTCCCAGCTGGACCTCACTGGCCCACAGAACAGAAGCGAGGCCTGTTATCTCCAGGTGGTACCAGCTGAGGATTGTGCGCTAGAGCTCCCCTCAGGTTCAGGCTGAGGAGATCACAGCTCTGCTGTGTCCTGCATCCCCTCACTGTCCTCAGGGCCGCCCAAGACCAACAGGTAAAGATGACCAGTGACCCCTCGAAGTCCCTCAGCAGCCCCTCTTCTGTCTTCCTCTCTCTAAACACAGGACCCTGGATGTTGCCCTGTAGTCCAAGCCCACTTCCCTTCTACAGCCCCGTGTCCAGGGAGAACTTTGATACCTGCTCTAAAAAGATAGAGACTTCTGCATTGTTTGTTTGTTGGTCTTTTTGAGACAAGGCCTTGTTATGTAGCCCCGGCTGATCTCAAACTCGCTTCTAATTCTCTTGCCTCCGACTCACAAGTGCCGGGGGTTAAAGGCATTTGCCATCATAACTGGTACTATAAGTGTTGGGGACTGAACCCATGGCTTTGTACGTATGTGGCAAGAGGTGTGCCAGATAAATGCATCCCCAGTGCATTCTCTGAAAACTTTAAGCAAAGTCGTGCAGGAGATTCGAACCCAGGACTGTGGTTCCTAAGCTCTGGATTCACCTTTCTGCAAACTACCATCTGGCTGGCTTCTTCTCACTGAGACTTCACCCCCTCACCTTCTTCTTGACCTTCCACCAGCTTGAAGCCCTAGCCACTCAGCACAGCTTTCGCTTTATCTTCCCATGGAACTTCATTTACTCAATTAATCCCTCTATCAGCATACCAGCTCCTGGAAGGCAGGGGGCCTTATCTACTCATTTGTGTGCCCCTCACTCCAACTGCCTCGCCAAGCATTGGCGCAACAAATATGTACTGAACACATAAAAGAAAATACCCAAATCTGTTTGTTCTAAGCCAAGAGGAAAGTTCAGACACACTCCAAGAGCTGCAGAGGCTGGAAGCCATGCCCTCCCTCCCTGCCAAGGATACCTTCAGCATGGCACTGACATTTCCTGACTCGGGCCTACCGGGCGCTAAGATATCAGGGTTCTAGCCCTTCACAAAGCAAATGAAGAAGCCAACCTCACTGAGCACTTATCACAGTGTAAAGAATTACTCTTGGCATAATACGTACTTCTTATCCTTGCTAGCCTGTACATTCAGTAAGAGCAGGGCCTGGGCAGTCCTGCTCCTTCTTGCCCCCGTAGCCTAGCCTGGAAGCACACTGCACACAGTAGGTCCTCACATAGAGGTCTTACATGAGCAAAAAGGAAGTCCCGCCCTCCCCGTGCCACGCCCTCTGCTCGTTGCAGCCATTATGTCCTTCGCCACCAGGACTCTGCTCCATCCTCCTCTTCCTTTACCCCATGTCTTTCTTCTCTTCTCCCGCTCCCATTTTGACAGACCCTTGGGCACCCCTTGGAAGGAAAATCTGAAGCATAGCCGGGTTGGGGGGCAGAGTCTGCAGGCAAGGTGGGAGAGAAGCAGGTTGGACAGAGAAACCCCTTGTGGCCCACCTCATGTGCACACCGTGCCCCGCTCGGCCTGGCCCAGCTTCAGAACTGAACTGTTTCTCCCTCATGGCCAAACTCTCTGACCTCATTTTCCCAGAAGTATCCCGCGGGCACCCTTGGGGTCAGATGGGGCCGTCAGATGCACGGCACTTGGCCCACAGTGTCTTGGTAATTCAGGATGTATTACCAAGACAGATTAAGGACTGAAAGGTTCTCATGAGAGTAAAGCTGGGGGTTCTAGCCTCTCGGGAGAAATAAGATGCAAATACTGCATCTGCAGTCCCCTGAGAATGGGCTGGCACTGGGTACAGACATGCCCAATTCCATGTACAAAGTCCCTCTCGGCCCACTGTGTTCCAAGCTCATGACCCTGGCCTGTTCACTACTGGGTACCAGCGCCTCTGAGGTGCCTGGCACATGGGAGGCACTAGATAAATATTTGCCAAATGGATGAATGCATGACTTTACCTCCATCTGCTTTGCTTGGCCTCAAGCCCCACCCTTGAGGGGCATGTAGCTGAAGCAACTGGCCAGTGCCCAGGTACAGTCTGCTGCGTACTCACAGCCATGGGGCTGGTGGGCAGGAGGAAAGGGTCCTGCCATCTTTACCCCGGGAAGGTCCCTCTCCCCTTCTTTCTCCCCACGTGGCCTATGAGATGTATAAAATCCGAGCCACTGACCTGTAAGCTCGGGGAGGACTGGGGCGCTCGGGAGAGGGGTCCGCTCTACACGGAATTCTAAAATGAAACGTAAAACAGCTTAGGAAATAGTAGGGGAGCCCCTCTGGCATGTCCCAGGGGGGAGAGATGTGCCTACAGGGACCATGGGTGAGGGGACAGGCCATGCACGGGACTCAAGAACTGGGGATGGAGAGTGCACAGTCCCAGTAGGCAAGGTGAGGGCAGAGAGGTGACAGATGAAGAGAGAGGATGAAAAGGAAGCCAGAGGTGCCACCTAACCCTGGCACAAGGCAATGCCGGCAGTGTGACTCTTGAGGTGTTGGTGCTGAGAACTGAGCCCAGGGCTTTATGCAAGCTGGAGACACTCTCTATACTGATCTGTACTCCAAGCTCTATTTTCGTTCTGGTTTTTAAGATTTATTTTTTTTTGTGTGTGTGAGTGTTTTGCCTACAGGTGTACCTGCCATGTGCACCCGTGGTGCACTTGTTGATCGGAACAGGGTTTTAGGTCCCCCTAAAATGACTGTGTTACAGAAGGTTGCAAACCACCATATGGGTGCTGGGAACTGAACTTCGGTCCTCCAATGTCATTAACTGAGGTTAGATCCTAGTGACACCAATTCCCAGTCAAATCTTTGTAGCAACTCTTTGGTCCTCCCTGAGCGGGTTCTTAGTCTATAAAATGGGATCCCTGAGAGGGTTAAGCATTTTGTGTACCAAGGACACAAAGTTAAACAGCCCAAGGGCAGAGAATGCAGATGCCTAGGGACTCCTCCTGTGAACAAGACCCAAATGGCTCGGAATGTGGCTCAGTGGTGGAGCACTTGCCTGGCATTCCTGAGGCCCTGGGTTCAATCCCAAGTAGTGGAAATAGAAAATAATTATAGCTCAGTTGGCTGCGTGCCTGCCCACCATGTGAGGTCCTGTTTCAACCCTACAAACGGCATGAACACGGCATGGTAGGGATCCGTACTCAATCGCAGCACTGTAAGAGGTGTATGTGGGTACACTGTGAGTTCGAGGCCAGCCTAGGCTGCAGGAGGCTCTGTTTCAAAGACAAATGACCAACACTAGGGAGGTGGGTCTACTAGAGTACTGGCCTAGCTGGTGTGAGGTCCTGAGTCATTCCCAGCACTACATACACAAACAAATAAGGGCTTGGAAGTGATTTGATACTTAAAAGAAAACAATATTAAATAATAACAGGTGTAATGTTATCTTTACACTGAATTACAAATAAGGTTCAGCATGTAGGCTCTCGGGCTCTGTGACCTTGTAAGGACACAGTACGGTACCTTTAAGTAGATTTGTGAGGATGTGATTCACAATGGCCCTTGGGTAAGCCCCTCACTACAAGTCCAGTGCTGTCTTTGGTAGCAGTGGCAATCCTGGAGTCAGGCTGGGATTTGAGAAAGTCAGAAGACAGGCACAGAATGAATGGCCTGGGAAACAGTTGTACCATGCAGGGCCGCAGGAGGAGCCCCCATTCTCAACTTCTGTGGAGGGGGTTCGAGAAAGGGAGGACTACCTTCCTCAGACATGCCCTTCCTTCCAAGCGTCCAGTAGCTAGACCAATAGCCATGCACTCTAGACCCCAGCACCCTGAATCGTCACACTGCCTGGGAGCTGGGGACATCCTAGTGGCACAGCGTCACCCAGTGGGACTTACCGGGGAACTGGTAGGTGTAACCAGGGGCGAGGCCTGTGTAACTCCGGCTGGCGTACGTCGTGGCTTGGAACCCTGGGTAACCTAATGGGAGAAAGGGCCGGTGTGAGATGCCTTGCCCACAGCTGGGGCACAGCTGGCTTGGATCTGAGCTGGTCATATTTTTCCTGCACCTTGGCGCGGACAATTCTCAGCTTTCCAGAAGCCTTCCTGCATCAGTTCATATTACACTGTCTCATTAAACCTCGCACTGTAACGGGGAGGCTCCACAAGGAGCCTCAATGTACAGACATGGAAACTGAGGCACAGAGGTGACACTAACCAAGAACAATTTCTTCCCACTTCAGCTCTCATCTCCCTCCAGCCCTCGCTTCTCACACTCAGCTTCTTCCTCCCACCTCTCCAGCCACACTAAGTTGCTGCTTCTCGAGTTTGCAAGCTCAGGGCCTTTGCACACACTATAATCTCCATGTGTGCCATCTCAGGGAGACCACTGAGCCCTTGCTATGCTAGTGTCACACAGGTTTCCCTACGTGAGGCCTTCTGCCCCGAGGCTAGTTTCTATCACGTAATCTCATGAATCCTGTAAGCGCTGACGTTCCATCACCCAGAAGGAAAAAAAAAAAAACAAAAACCCTCTGACAGTAACAACGGAGCGTCGAATTCAAGCTCAGCTCTGGTCAGCTGCCAAGTCCCTCAACACCTGCCTCCCTTCTACTTTTATAGTTTTCAGGTCTAGTGTGTGTGGTGCACAGGGGTGTATGCATGCACATTCTCAGAAGCTGATGTGGAGTCCTTTCCCTTCACTCTGTCTTATTTTATTTTGAGGCAGGGTCTCTTGCTCATGCATCAGCTGGGTGGCCAGTGAGGCCCCCAGCACCAGGGTTCCAGACACAAGCTTTCACGATGGTGCTAGGGATAAGAACTCAGGTCAGCATGGTCACAGAGCAGGCACTCTACCCACTGAGCCACCCCCCAGCGCCCAGCATCAATAGTTAATTGTTTTTCCCCCCTACATTTTAGTTGTTGGAAATCACATAAGCCAAAACCGACAGACAACAAACAAAGTCACTTCTCAAAGTGCTAGATGGAAAGAGGACAAAAGAGAAGACAGTGAAGTGCCTCATTCCAGCCCCAGTTGGTTTGGGGAGGACCAAGATCTGCTATGAAGAACAACACCGACGCTGGGTATGTAGCTCACTTAGTAGGATGCTTGAAGAGCATAAAGCCCCGAGCTCCACCTCCGTAAGTGGTCACGGCCCATGCCTGAGAGTCATCCCAGAGGATCAGGAGTTCTAGGTCAGCCTTGGTTACAAAGTGAGTTCAAGGCTATCCTGGGCTACGCTGGGTCTATCTCAAAAACTAAACTAAAATAGAGCCGGACATGGTGGTACATACCTTTAATCCCAACCCCTGAGAGGCAGAGGGAGGTGGACCTCTGTAAACCTGAGGCCAGCCTGGTCCAGGACAGCTGAGGCTACAAAATGAGACCCTGTCTCAATCAAACACACACACACACAATCTGGCAATAGCAAAAAACTAACAGCAGACAACAGAACAATGGCCGGGCAGTGGTGGCGCACGCCTTTAATCCCAGCGCTCAGGAGGCAGAGGCAGGCGGATCTCTGTGAGTTCGAGGCCAGCCAGGTCTACAAAGTGAGTCCAGGACAGCCAGGGCTACTTAGAGAAACCTTGTCTCGAAAAACCTAAAAAAAAGGAAAAAAAATATATAGCACAATGGATGAGAACATTTCATCACTATAAAACTGAGATATACTGACAACTACATCATGAGACGGGAAGCTCAGCTCAAGGGCACTCACCCCCAGGCCTGGCAATCTGAGTTCAGTACCCAGCAGGGTCTACGGTGGCAAGGAAGAATCCACTCCTCAAGGTTGTCCTCTGAGTGTTCCCTGTGTGCACCGGCTCTCATGTACACACAATCATAGTAAGTAAGAAGTTAGGGGCCTGCAAGATGGCTCAGTGGGTTAAGTCTTTGCTGAGAAAACCTGATGATCTAAGTTTAAATCCCCAGGGTGCACATAAAGGAGGAAGGAGAGCTGAATAAACTTGTCCTCTGACCACCAAAGGAGTGCCACAGTGCACACACACACCCCTCACATATACTCATTATAATAACATTTAGAGATTAAAAAAATACTTAAACACTAGGAGGCAGAGGCAAACAGATCTCTTTAAGTTTAAAGCCAGCCTGATCTACAGAACAAAGTCCAGGACGATTAGAGTTATATAACAGAAACCCTGTCTCAATCAATCAATCAATTATTGCTTTAAGGATAAAAGACCTAACCCTCAAATGACACAGGAAAACTCATACAATCTAGGCTGCAGATATGGTTTAGCACTTCTTTTTAAAATGTATTTTATTACTATTATTATTTAGTTTTTTGAGAAAGGGTCTCACTATGTAGCCCTGGCTGTCCTGGAACTCACTTTGTAGACCAGGCTGGCCTTGAACTCAGAGATTCGCCTGCTTCTGCCTCCTGAGTGCTGTAATTAAAGGTGTGTGCTACCACCGCCTGGCATGATTTATATCTTTATATTTATGCTTATAATTTATACTTTTAAATTATAATTAGTATGTATGCTGTGTGACTGTGTGTGGGAGCCCTCAGGTCTCCACAGAGGCCCCAAGAGGGGTCAGATCTCCTGGACCCAGACTCATAGGCTACCGTATGGCACTAGATATGGATGCTGGGAGCCAAACTCAGGTCCCTCTGTGAGAGGACTTAACTCTTACCACACACCCATTTCTCCAGCCTTGTCCTATGAGACAAGGCTAGCTACTAACTCACAGAAGTCCATCAGCCTCTGCCTCTTGACAGACACACACACACACACACACACACACACACACACACACACACACACAGCCTCTAGTAGCCCAGAAGGCATGCACCAACCCTGAATGCCTGTTCATCTTTTTTTTTTAAGACAGAGTTTCTCTGTGTAACAGATCCCTGGCTGTCCTGGGCTCACTTTGTAAACCAGGCTGGTCTCGAATTCACAGAGATCCACCTGCCTCTGCCTCTGCCTCCTGAGTGTGCTGGGGTTAAAGGTGTGTGCCACCAAGCCCGGCATGTGGTCATCTTTTATTGTTTGTTTTAAAATTTTATTTTTATTTACGTGTTTGTGTGTCTGCTATATGCACACCACCTGTGTGCAAGGGTTAGGCGCTGCAGGATCCCCTGGAACTGGAGGTACCTGCTGAGCTAGCTCTCTATCCCCTATTTGCCATGTGTATATGTGTGTGTGTACACACATGAGTGTGTCCATCCCCGCACATGGGCTTCCTAAGGGCTGAGCATACATATAACACCTTACAATCTATGCACTTTTCTTTCTTCTTGAAATTTACTTTTTTTTTGCAAAAAGATTTACTTTTTTTTAATTAAAATTTTTTTTGCAAATTTTATTTTTCTTTCAAATGTATGAGTGTTTTGCCTGCATGTGTGTCTGTGTGCTACATGTGTGCAATGCCATGAAGGACAGAAGGAGTCAGATCCTCTAGAACTGGAGTTACAGACAGTTGTGAGCTGCCAGAGTGAACGGAATGCACAGGAGCCCAATCTGGGATGGACACAGATATCCCGATGGGTAAGACTACGGCCGAAGGGACAGGGGACCTAGTAATATGCAGTGGCTGGACTACATCGTAACTACCACAAGAGGGCAGTGCTGCACACCAAACGGTCTACCTTGGGCCGGCCGCCAGTTCTGAAGCACAGCTCTGCTTTTACACCAGCTTTATGACTCACTGGAGGGCGGACTTCCAGGAGAAGCCACACCCACACAGTCCCCAGGAACAGTTCTAGGCAGGAAGAAGCCACAGGTGTAGGCCTAGCACGTACCCAGCATGCCAATGCCCAACATGAAGGCGTCCATTCCGTAGGGCATGACTCGGGCCCTGCCCCGGGCTGAGCCTGTTGGGGACATCACCTCCTTTGGCTGTGCTTTCTTGCATTCCACCTGCAACGAAACCTGAGGGTCAGCGCTTCCTTCTCTATGGCAGGCCTCTTGATCACTATTTCTATGTTCATGGAGCATCCACCCTGTGTAAAGGGCTTTACGATTACACACTGTCCCTTAATTGAATGAATAGACCACGCTGGCCTCAAAGTCACAGAGATCCACCTGCCTCTGCCTCTGCCCAGCATGGGATTCCCATATAAAAGCAGACACTTGGGCTCTGAGAGGGACCACCCCAGCCACTCACTTCCTGTTTGCACCCTGAAGGGTGCAGGAGAACAGGCTCTGTTGATTTCTGGGAGAACTCCACCCTTAACCATCTGCAGAACCCCAGAGCTTCCCTGACTGCCTCATCCTGGAGTCCCAGTCTCTCTTTGAACCCCAGCCTCCACCTAGCCCCAGCTCACCATTTTGTTGTTGATTTCATGGAAGTGGATTTCACATACTTTCTCTACGATGTCCTCACTCTCGAACGTGACAAACCCGAACCCTAGAGGTTGGAGAAGGGGCAAGGGCAGGGTCAGAACCAGGGCTCACGGTCATCACCCAGCCCCATGCCACACATAAACCACAGCTCATCTCTTGTGGGCAAGTGTCTGAGAGTTAATGAAAGGCTCTGGCCATAACCTAAGAGCATCTCATCTACTGGCTGAGTCAAGGTTTCAAGTCCCAAATTACAGATGAGCAAGCCAAGGCTCAGAGAGATGAGCTAACTTGTCCAACGTCACACAGCAAGTTAGAAAGTGGTAACGCTGCTCTTCCAGAGGACCTGAGTTCAGTTCCCCTACAGTACCACCGGGCAGCTCACAACTGCCTGTAACTCAGCTGTCCTCCAAGAACACCCACAACACATATGGTGTACATTTACACAGACATACATAAATAAAAAGAAAATAAATCTTTTTTTTTCTTTTTTCTTTGAGACAGGGGTTCTGGGTTTCTTTGTGTAGCCCTGGCTGTCCTAGAACTCACTCTGTAGGCCAGGCTGGCCTCGAAATTAGAGATCTGCCTGCCTCTGCCTCCCAAGTGCTGGAATTAAAGGCCATATGCCTCCACTTCTCAGCAAATCTTTTAGTGGCAAAGGCACCATGAAAATAGTTGTCCTTTGGAATCAGAGGACTAAGGGTTCTAGGTGCCCGCTTTGACCCCCACATTTATATGTATGTCATGCTCAAGTTCCTCATACAAAATGGATCACTTGCATAGAACCCATGGATATCCTTCCATGAACTTCAAATCCTCTCTACAGTATTTTTAATGCCCAGCACAACGAAAGTGCTCCATAAAACACTCTATAGTTCAGAGGAATAGTGTAAGAAAAACATCTGTACCTGCTCAGTACAGATGTAACTCAAGGCTTTGTCTTTTCTTTTTTGCAGTGGAGACAGAATCAGGGTTTGGCATCTCTTAGCCCAGTGATCTTCAACACACACACACACACACACACACACACACACACACACACACACACACGCGCACGCGTGTGTGTGTGTGTGTGTGTGTGTGTGTGTGTGTAGGGAGAGTCTTTTCAAACTGAGGTTGCTTGAACCCCAAAAAAGCAAAATCCACAGAAATAGGATGATCTTACACCTAACATGCCTTTTATTTCCCTCAGCTGTACTTGCCCAAACCTTCCTATAGAGAACATGCAGGTGTGCATGCAAACCCCATCTCAGGGGCACTGCTCTACACCGCTGTACTTGCCCTGGCATTCCAGGCACACTCAGACCACCCCCCCCCCACATCCATTACATTCACAGCCCACACTGCTCTGTCCAAAGAAACTAAAAGCCCCAGAAGCCCTGAAGCCACTGCAGAAACTGCTCTAGCTGCCTCTTCAGGGAGCCCCCAGAGGCTGGGCTGGGATTTCTCAGAAGGCAAGACCCTTGGGAGAAAACAACCAGGGACGATACAAACAGCATAGATGCCCAGATGTGACCAGGTTCAGGGCCAAGGGGGCTGGGGGGCCTGGGCTTAGTTTGGTGTGGTGCAGTGGTAGAGCAGACTGCCTGAGGCCATAATAGAGTCAGCCTGGACTCAGCTCTGGTTTCCAGAGACAAGGTAAGCCCAGGGGGCAGCAGACACTAGCCAAGGGGTGTGTGTGTACACTGTTGGGGGTGTCCTAGGCTCCTCAACTGGCAAAGTTTCTCTCATGCAGGAAAGGGGAGGACAAAAGCCTTCCGTGTAAGGCCAGGCGCTGGACAGGATGCAGATCCTCAGGGATACGTTGTCAAGAGGCAACATGAAAGGGCAGCTGTGGCCCGATGCCCCCTTGGCTGACCACAGGCCCAGAGCCCGCCCGGGGAGGGGCCACACTCACCTCTGTGCCTGTTGGTGGTCTTGTCGAACATCAGCATGGCATCATCCACCTGAAACGCAGCCTGCTGTGTTAGACCCACAGACACCAGGGGCTCCCAGAACAAACCCACGCCCCTCTTTTATGTACTCCTGGCTTTATCTTAAACCTACTCTCTCCAGGGGACAACATCTTAGACTGCGGATTCTCAACAGATCAGCTTGTATCTATTGTACGCCTGACACTCTGTCTCCATCACCTCAGCAATTTCTGCACAGGCTCATCCCCGCTGTACAGCTAAGGAGAAGGGCTCAGAAAGGCAAGGCTGCCAGCCCAAGGTCACACAGCAAGTCCCTCGCCAAAGCCAGGGAGGAAAAGGCACACAGTAGGGACTAGACAAAGAAGTATGGGGGAGCAAGATGATGAGGTGGGAAAACTAAAGCCTCTTCCCTTTTTGGAAAAGGCCAGCAGCCAGACTCCTTCCTGCTACAGATCTGTTCTCTAATTGAGGTTTCCTTTGGCTAGAGGCTGTAATTAAAGCAAGTAGAGTTCACTGCCTGGGCTGCCTGCCTTGCACTGGGCTGGGGGAGGGGAAGAGGCGAGGGAGGGGGAGGGTCCACATTAGCTATACTCCCCTGAACCCCAGTCGTGGCTCCCTGCTCCTCCCTCCCGGCATCCTCTCACACAGGCTCCCCTCTTTCCCAGCACTGTATGCCTCCTTTTTGGGCCACCCCATCACCATTCCCCTAGCCTCTGCACTCCACTCCAACCACTGAGTCCAAATGGCAGAGGGTGGTCCTCAGACTAGAAGGCACAGCCTACCCCCACTGTGCTCCAGGCCCTGCATCTGTCTTGTGCCTCTCTCATGGCTCATTAAAGCAGGAAGTGCAGACCCAGAACTAGGGTGGGTCTCCTTAGGGAACCCGGAAGCTCTCCTTGGGGGTCAATCTAGACCAGACCTCTGGTTCCCCCCTCCCCAGGGAACTAAGACCACATTGAACTAGGAGGTAGTGGGGTTCCTGGAGAATATCAGAGAGTAATGAGAGCATCTTCACTCCCAAGCCCATGACCACATTCATATCTCTTAGCCCAAATTGGCTTGAGCTCCCAGTCTCAAGCTCTGGAAAACAAAAACGTAGGAGGATCTGACCCAAAAGCAAGCTTCTTGGATACTTTGTTTCTGGCTGGGTGTCCTTGGGTAAATGGCTGTAGGTTTCTATGACTTTGATCCCTCAGTCTGTAAAATGGGTAGAATAGTGACTATTTCCTACAGGAGTTAAGTGTAAGAAAGTACATAGAATCCTCAACTTCCACTGCTACGCTTCAGGGTGCACTCAATAAATAGCAGCTGTTACTGACTTTATTATGGAGGGACTTGTCCACAGTCCCAACGGGGAGGGCCTCCAAGGTCCCACCAGGCCATCACTATTCTACCGAGCATCTTGACTTGTGCTCAATTAATTATTTTTTGAATGGATGAGTGAATGAAGAGAAAAACCAGCCACACCTTCCTCCTTAATCCTGCAGCTTTGAGTTTCTTGCCTGACCCACAAACTGATTCAGGTCAAATCCTGTCCTTCCGGTTCTCTTACACCCAACCGTCCAACCCAAAATCCCTGATCCCCAACATCCTTCAAGCTGGGCTTGGCTGGACAGACCCCCCCCCCATTGCAGTGGTGGAGTTGAGGCCCCCCTCCCACACGACAAAAGTGGCTGGGGGTCTAGGGTACACCCACCGGTGGTGTCCCCTCCTGGGGCAGGCTGGGGGGAGGGAGGCTCCCAGCCCAGTGTCCTTAATAGGCTTTGGTCTCCATGGGAACCCAGGGGCAGGGGGGCTCCAGAGGGGGGAGGGGAGGCGACCGAGGTCTGCTGACCAGTGGGAGCCGCCAAGTTCGGCGACGGCTAAGCCTGAGTGGCAGCCATGGCGGCTGACCATTGTTCCCCCTCGGTGGCGGCCCCTCGATCCAGGCGGGGAGGACCCCCCAGCCACGGGGCCCTTGGCATTCCCGGCTGTCCCCCTCACTCCCTGGCAGCCTATTCTCCAGCTCCCCCTGGCCTCCCCGGGCCGGTTTCACATGCCAACGCCGATTTAGGCCCGAACAAAAGACGCGGCTGCTGACGGCTTCTCCTGGGGCCCGGTTGCCATGGCAACGCCGGCCCCGGGGGCAGGCGGCCTCCAATCACAGCTGCTGGATCAGATTAGTGCGGGCTCTAATGCTCGGTGCTCAGACACAAAGACACCCCGCCGGAGCCGAGCCCGGCCTGCAGCTTCCCAGGAGCGCCCTTCCCTCTGGGGCCCAGGCTCTGCCTGCCCAGTGACTTGGACCCAGATCCCCAAGGAGGCGCCTAAGCCAAGGCCTCTGGCCCCAACACGTCAGCATCCTCTGGCCTGCGGACCCCCCACCCAGCCACAGCTCACTGCCTATCCTCGTCCAGTTTGGCCTGCTGGGGAATTCGTAGGCCCTGATGGATGGAGACAGCAAAGGACCCAACCCTCTGGCCTATCTCACCTGAAACACTGCGCAGGCATCCCTCCTTCATCCCTCACTTCAGACAGACCTCTTAGCTATTTCCCCATAGAACCTTGAAGTTTACACTGCTCGTTTTTCTATGGGTACCTTTATTGTCGTAGAGGTACTACACCTCCTTTTCAGGGACTACCTCTTCCAGGGTCCAGAAATTAAACTTCGACACACCCAAGAGCTCAGCTATCTAGGCTAGAGCAGACTTCCGGGATGTTTTCTTTAGTTCTAGTACCTAAGGAAGGGATAGGCAGGCATCCCCAGCTCCCCACCTGTGTTAGCAGGGTACCCAAATGCAATAAAAGCATTCTTATTTATTGCCTTCTTATCGTCCTCCCCAGGAAAGGGTGGGGGGACGAAGGTGCAGCTGCCTGTGGCCTGGACAGGTGCAAGCTCCCAAGAGGCCAAGGGGGGGTGGGACTGGATTGAACTGGCTACAGAAGCACCTCTTCCCTGGGGAGAGTGAAGAGAAGCAGGAGAAAAATACACAGGAGAAGGGTGATGAGAAAGACTCTACCATGGGGCTTCCTTTCCCTGGAGAGATCCAAAGTCTGGGGCCCATACATAGGTCGGGAACCTGGATTGTGACTTGGTCTGACCTCACCTACAGGAGGACCAGGCCCTCCTTTGCCTTTCGCAGGAACTGGGATGAAGACAGCCACCCCCAACCTGCCCCTGATCTATTCTCTGGTGCTTTCCCAGAACCCAGCAAAGCACCCACAGTGAAGACCTACCTTTCCGAACTGCTCAAAATATTGCTTCACATCCTCCACTGTAGTGTTCACCGACAACCCCCCCACGAAGATCTTCTTAGTTCGAGTGACCATCTGTTAGGGGAAGGAATGAGAGAGGGCATCTGAGTTCTGTGGCCTACCGCCACCAGTAGGAGTTTGGGGGGGTCCCCCCTGCCAGGATAGCAGCTGACAAACTCTATGTGGACCCAGCTTCTCCAAGGTCCCCTCCTAAGAAACCCCCTTGGACTCCAGCCTCTAGGCCTGTCACAGGCAGCTATGTACTCAACCCTGGCTGGCTTGATCATGCTTCCCTCCCTCCCTCCGGTCTGTGTATGGAAAAGGCCTTCCCTAAGGAACGGGGCATGCCAATGGCTAGACCCATTGCCTAGAAGGAAGACTGCATAAGTCCTCCTGGGGGACACCAAAGCTACCACAGGGTGTCACCAAACTTAACACCAACATTTTCCTCACCAACCTTCCTCCAAACCCAACCTCCGGCAGCCCTGCGGCCCCAGCTCTGTTTTAGGAAGAACACATGGTCCTAATTACCCCAGGAGCGCATGGCTAATCCGAGGCAATTCCCAGCCCCATCCTAACACTAAGGCACCTTCTGTCACCAAACTGCTTAATGGAATTAACCCAATTCCGACCATGTGCTCCCTGGTGTGGCTTCCTTGGAATACCTGCTCCATAATTGCTTTCAGACCCTCTGTTGGACCCTTTCCAGAGATGCCCCTTTCTTGTCTTCTAAAACTTGTTCCTTTCTGCCACGGCAGGAGCTGGCAGCTTTGACATAGCTTAGAATCTCAGAGCACCTTAACTGCCACGAGGGGGAAACTGAGGCCTCCAGAAAGACCACCAGTCTTGGGATGATCTCAACAAACTTGGGGGTCCAGACTCCTCAGATTGTAACTTGGCCATCTTCCTGTCCCTGTAAGCCAATGGCTTAAAAACTAAGATCTGGCCAGTTGCCATGACGTCTGGAATCAAGTCTAAGGTCCTTGACCCGCATCACAAGTTCTGAGTGCTCTTTAGGTCAGGAATCTTTTAGAGGACCCCAGACGTACAAATTAAAACACAACAAGTGACAGGCTTGAAGGGCTCCCTGCCCCTTCCCCTCCAAAAGCCCAACACACCTCAAACCAGAGACAGGAGAGAGACTTGAGTCATAGGGAAGCTTCCTCATGCAAGTCTAGGACAACCCCACCCTGTGTTTGCCCCTCCAAAGCTCAGCACCCAGAGGCTGTGATCTGCCAGGGCAGAATTACACCCAGGGTCCAAATTGTATTGGCTTCAAATACAGGACAAGTGATTTCCCTCTCTATCTGTGGCCAACCACAGCACACAGGTGCAAAGATTCCCAGTGTCTTCGTTCTATGCAACACAGATACCCTCTCTCCTTACCCCTGCCCATTCCAGAAACACTCTAGAGGTTCCAGAAACATCTGCCACAAAAGAGAATGCTGGGAAAACTATTACCCAAAGTTGCCCAGGATAAAGGAGCTTTCCCAGCAAGCCCTCCTGCCCTCCATCTAGACACCTACCTTAGGTTGTGCTCTGCGAGGGAAGGCCACCTTGGGGTCAATCTGCAAGAGAAGGGACATATAAAGGGTCTCGGGTATCACAGACAGCCTTGGGTGGCCATACCATCTCCAGCCTCCTCCATCTCAAAACACAGAAGCAAGAGAAACATAATAGCTTTGGGCAAGAAATCACAAGTTGCTTAATAAGCTGCTGGGTTCAAGCCACACACACACACACACACATACACAGACACACACAGACACATACACAGACACACACAGACACATACACACACACAGACACACACACACAGACACACACACACAGACACACACACAGACACACACACACAGACACACACACACACACACACACACACACACACACACACACACACACACACACACACACACACACACACACACACACACACACACACACACACACACACACACACACACACACACACACACTGCTTTCTAGCTGTGAGACCCTGGGCAAGTTATTTAACTCTTCAGAGCCTCAAGGTCAAGTTCACCTGCTAAGTGGACAGCTAGCACCTACCCCAAAAGTTCACCTGCAGATTACTTCAGATAGTGCCTATGGGGCCTGTGGCTGCTCACAGCAGAAACCCAAAACAAAGTGAGCCAAGTCTTATTTCACCAAGTATCAGATACCCGGAAGGCCTAGCCGAACAGACTCCACACAGGTGGCGGCACCGTTACCTACTGCCTAGGTGATGCAGGGAATTCTGACTTTGCAAACAGAGATAGCCTTTGCCTGAAAAAGACTAGAAGGTCAGAGTTCAGACCCACCAGGAATAATAGACTCAGTGCTGTTTCCCCACTACCGCCAACCTCTGATAGCTCTCCTAGTGGCTGCAAGCAAACAACTCCTGATAGCACAGTCAGGCTCCAGCCGAGGAAGGGTGCTGTCTTTAGTGGTGTGACAGGGCACGGGACTTGGACTTAGAAACTCTGGGCTACCAGCCAAGCTTGTGATGTTGGTAGCTCCACCTGCCCCTCTAAGCCTCAGTCCCCCCATCTGCAAAGTGGGGACAATCACACCCACTTCTGCTGAGGGCAGCTGCGGGGGAATCAAGTGCGATAAAGGTGAAAGCGGCCCTTTGTGAATGTCCCTTCACTGCACAAACAAAGGTGCCATTACCAGACTACCTTTGCCCTTCACGAAATCAGGGCACACCTGGGTACCACTCCTGGGTGCTCTAGTCATGCTGACAGACAGTAAGAAATAGAACACGACACTCTGTGACCAAGACAGCACCTATAAGGCTTGGCCATGCCAATTTCTTGCCACTCACATGGATGGACAGCATTTAGAAGTTACCAGCCAATCACAGGCAAGATCTATCTTCCCCCCTCCAAGTTCCTTCTGTTCAAAACTCAGCCCTCGTTCTAGACAACTGGCCTCAGCTTCCCTCTGCCTGCATGGCATGAACCAGGAAGCAACCTTTTGCCAGCTCTCCTACTGGAATCTGCCCAGAGACGGATCTACAAAACTCACACTAGGGCAATGTCCCTCCTCTAGCAATGACTCTGTGATCTCTAGGGAAAATCAAAACCACCCACTGCCCATTCGAAGCTTTCTTTTCATACCTCTATAGACCTTCTCATCCTAGTTCTTTCTCCCAGAGTCAGTCTCTCGGCCACCACCTACCTACACACCTCAAACAATCCCCTGCACAGACCCTGATGGAAAGACAGTACCCAAGCCACACACCCCAGACCCACATGTACCAAATCCCCAACACACACACACACACACACACACACACACACACACACACACCCCACCTCCACTCTGACTCACAGTTGGCAACATAAATAAAACCCAACAAGTAAATAAAAGGTGAAAGTCAGAACCCAAAATAGACTCCTTCCCGCCCCCTTCCTCAGCCCAGAGATGCTAAACACAGACAAAGCCCTTGCGGTTGGCAGTCTCCATATCTTAAGGATGCCCATCTCACCATCCTTCCCCCATCTCTCTCTCCCCTTATTCATCTTAGACTTCTCCAGTCCTCTAAACTCAGCTTCCTGAGAGCACCAAAAGCCATCGGTGCATTCTGAGGACATGGGATGGTAGGAGAACAGGCAGCTTGATGGGAGATAATCACCAAAAACAATAGGCCACTGTCTGTTCTTTCCCAGCCTGGGTCACTCAGGCTGAGCCAAGAAGATCATTTCAGAGCAGGCAGAGTCGAGGCCTGGCCTCATTTGCGCATTACTGTAGCAGGAGTGGGAGCCACTGGGCAGAGATAACAGGAGCTGGGGACAGACGGTAATTTAACAAATTCTTGGGCACAACCAGCCATTGTTGCAGGTAAACAGGAGCCAGTAACTGGCCCAAGCAGGGAGGCCCAGAGCCTGGGAAGAATGGGGGAGTGTGGAGAGAGGTCACAATGTCCCAGCCCCCCTGGCAGACAGACACCCCCATCATCAAGTAAGCCTTCCTCTGGTTTTCTCCTTTCCTCCAGGAACCCCTGAGCTGGCCTCCGCCAGCGCCCCCTGCAGGGTCCAAGACACTAGGGAACAGTGGGAAAGAAGCAAAATGTTCCAGGAGTTTGAATGGCAAACAAGCAGGGTCTCCTAAGATCTGGTCTTCAGAGGGCTTCCCCCCCCCCCTTTCCATGCAAGCTAGCTCCCTGTTCCTAAATCCCCTGTAAGGGCAAAGAAGGTGTGTGTCTTCTGCAAAAGCAAAGAGCTCATTGACCAAAGTCCGGGAAGGAGAAAGGGGGGCTCTGTGACGCTGTCATTGGTCTGGAATGGAAAAGGGGGTGTCACAGAGTCAAACAGTAGTTAGATTTCAGAGAAGCCACCGCGGGTAACTGCAGCCCTGACTCACTCAATCTAGGGTAGGAAAAGGACCCAACTCCACCCCAAAGCCTGAGGCATCAAGATTAGTACTCACAGAGAGAGAGAGGGTAGTCGTTGCTGCTTCTTCACCAATACTTGAGGGGTGTGTGTGTGTGTGTGTGTGTGTGTGTGGTGGGTGTGATCTTATCCCAGGCCTTGGGATGTTTTTTTCTTCTTCCCTCTGCCCCCGACTCTACTGATAAAGTTTCAAAGCATGACAGATCTCCTACTCAGAAAACTCCCCCTCGTCCCTCAAGAACTCCATCCAACTGTCCCCCCTAGAGAGTCCTGGTTCTCTCTTCCGGCAGCCTCCCTCTCCCGAAGGACCCCCAAGTCCCCCCGAGGGCCACTCACTGTTTTGGAGTCGAGCTCGTGCCGCGACTGCGCCAGCACTTTATCCACCCCCGTCTGGTCCATGAAAGTGACGAAGCCGAAACCCCTGCGCCGCGGAGTGAGGGAGAGGCAGATGGTTACAAGGGCAGCGAGTGGCCGCGGTGGAAGGGGCGAGCCCGGAGGCGGGGGAGGCTTCAGAGACTCACCTGGATCTTTTGGTCAGGGGGTCCCGCATCACCAGACACTCCTTCACCTCCCCGAACTGACCGAAGTACTCGCGCAGCCCTTCTGCAACCACACACCCGCCTTCGGACCAGCCCAGGCCCGGAGCCCTTCCCCCTCCTCCCCCGTCCTTTGCCCCCAGTGACCCCGCGCAGCCCTGCCGCCCCCGCGCCAGGCTGCCCGCGCGCGCCGGCCCGCCGAGGCCGGGCCCCCCACCCCTGCCCTCGCCGGGGGCTCCCGCGGAGCCTTCCTGGCGCCCACCGGGGCCTCGGGAGAGCAAGGGCCGGGCCGGGCTGGAGTGGGGGACCGCTCCGGTTGGGCTCCCGCCGCTCCGGGAGCAGCCTCACAAAAGTTTGAGCCGCAGGTGCGAGCGGAGTTGGAGCGGCCGCCGCCGGCGGGTCCCGGGGGCCCAGCCTGCCCCCCCATGCCCCCTGAACCGTCCCCTACTCCACTGCTCCCCCAACCCACGCCGGGCCGTGCGCGCCCGCCTGGCGTGCTGCGCTCTCGGGGTCCCCGGGGCGGGGCGCGGGAGAGGGCGCGAGGGCGCCCCGGGGTCAGCAGGGCGCAGGGCCGGGCAGGGGCGTCCGGGGCTGGGGCGCCACCAGGGGTGCAGGGTGGCGGTGCGGGGCCGGCGGGTGCTCCCCGGGCTGGCTCACCCTGCGTGGTCTGCCAACTGAGTCCTCCGATGAACATCTTGCTGCGGGAGGAGCAGAGACACAAAGGGCCCGCGTGAGCGCCGGGCGCCAGGGAGCAGGGGGCGCGGGCCCGGGCCCCGGGGAGGCCCCGGCCCGACCCGGATCGGCCATGTTGGCGGGGCCGGGGCGGACGCGGGCTGGGCAGGCCGGGCCGGGCCGGGCCGGACCGTACCAGGGGTCGTGCGGCGAGTCCGGGGAGGCGAGGCCGGGCTGGGGCGCGTCAGTCTCCATCGGGAGCCGCGGGCGGCGCGGGCAACGGAGCGGCGGCGGCGGCGGCGGCGGCGGCGTTCGGCGCGGGGCAGATGAGGAGCGCGGCGAAGGGGGCCGGACGGACAGGCCATGCTGCCCCCTCCCCCGACCCCGCTCGAGCGGGCGGGCGGGGACGGCCAAGGGGAGGGCCCGCCGGGGGCCGACCTGCCGGCTCCTCCCCCCGCCGCCCTGCGCGCATAAAGCCCGGCGCGCGCCCAGGCGCCGCGGAGGTGGCGGCGCCCGCCGGGGATCCCCTTTCCCGTGGGGGCTCCTGGGCGTCCGGGGGGCGAGCGAGGTCCCCCTGATTCCCGGTGCGGGCTCGGGCTCGGGCCTGGGGCGCGGCCGCACCCCTCACCCACGGCGGCGCTGGGCTGGCCGCGGGAACGCCCTCCCGGGATGAAGCGCTTCCCGGTGGTGCCTTCAAGGTAGCTCGGCTTCGGATCGGGAACCCTTCCAGTCTTTCCTCCTAGGTCCCCGCTATTCAGAATTTAGAAGACGCCCCTAGTCTTCCTGGGTCGGGTTGGAGATAGCCCAGTGCCCCCCAGTCCCCACACCTTCCAACTGGTAAGAATCTCTCCTCCCAGTCCGAGGGAGAAGCCGCCCTTGGAGCCCCCAATCTCTCCTGAACCCAATTTAGACTGCCCTGACAACGGTGGTCTCCAGTCCACTCCTAGTTTCCCACGTCCAATTTGGGGAGCCCTCGCAGTGCCTCGCGTCCCGAGTGGGGACCATCTATCAGCACACTAGTAGAATCTTTCCCAGTTTTCTTTGCCCTTCCTCAGCCCTTGCTGGACGTCCAAATGAAGTGTGGCTGCCTGGGGACTCCCCTAAACCCCTTCTCTCTACACCTGGGACACCTATGGTCTGTTGAGAGAATGCCCTGCTTCGAGCCAGGTTTCTCAGGTTGTCACCTCCCCTCCCTTCTGTGAGAAGCTCCTCCTGTCTCATTCTTCCAGCCCCTTTCGGACTGTCTGGAGTGGGGGAACCTGGTTCCAGATGCTTGCCGGCCAAAGCGGATCCCCGTCGAAGCTGAGAGAGAAGTCGGTGTCTCAGAGATTCCAGTGTGGGTACCGAGTAACACAGCCGGGAACCTTTCCCTCCGGATGACCCCCTCTTTTACAGAGTACTAGCTCCCTCCAGTCTGATTTGGAGGAACCTGGCCTGCTTATCCATCGGGTTTGGAGTTCCCTCAGTAACTCATTTGCCTCTGTGAAACCAAACTACTGTCTTCATCCCTGTAACTTAGGGGTCTTTAGGACCTCCTCTCCTCCTAATACTCACCCTTAAAATTCCTTTTCTCCAACCTGGGAAGACCAAGGAAGTCCCTTATATATGGTGGGAGCCAGGGGCCACCCTCCTTGCTCAAGCCTAAGGGATCCCTTCACTTTCCTGGTTAAAAACACCCTAGCAAAGGTCAAAACAGGAGGCTAAGAGGGAGTCCATCTCTATTCGTGCTAGAGATCTCTACCAGCCCCTCCCTACTACCTTACTTCTCATTCCTTCTCATCTCTTCCTTATATCCACACAGTGTAACCTAATAGCCACCTTTATACCTATCTGGCACTTATACGCCTTTGTACAGATGTATTCCCCATTCCTGACATCCCAACCTGTAGATGCTGAGTCCTCTTAGCATTCACTCCTCCCCCCTTCATCACACCTGGGAGAGACTAAGCCTCCTTTAAAGGCTTCCTTTGGAACCTTGGAACGCTCAGCAGGTATATCCTGCCGCTGGGCACAAACAAACTTACTTTTTCCTATTTGTCTCCTCCTATTCTCCCACACTTTCTCAGCATCCCCTGGATTGGGAGGTGGTATGGGGAGCATCCTATGCAGGACATTTCTTACTATCTCAAACTAAGCTGGAACTTCAGGTGTGTTGTGGGAAAGACAAAGATGAGGGTAGTCAGATAACCACTTTCCGCACAGTGTCAGTGACCTGGTTCTTCCTAGATCTGAACTTCTGGTTCCTTGTGCATAACATGTTCTGAGACATGCCAGGAAGGGCATGTCTGTGAGTGCCTGTGAACACTGGCTTATGTGCTCATGCTTTTGGTAGGTGGTTCAGAGGCTAGGAAATAGTAAGCATCGTTTGTTCAGAGCCAGCCAAACCCGTGTAAGTAGTAGCTTGAAATAGTATCCTTTATTGGCATCCTGTTCAGGACCCTGGAGCAGAAAGCCTGTATTTCCTTGTGTCAATAACTAGTTTGTAGCACAGTGGCAGTGAGTGGACCCAAGTCCCCTCCCATTGCAGGTTCATTGCTACCTAGCTGGTTCAGCTGCTCACTCTGCTCACACAAGGGACAACGAATCCTCCTCAGGGTGGCCCTCAGAGACACTGCAGCCGTAAAATGCATGATCCTCACAACAAATTGAGGATCTGGGCAGTATTAAGGAAAAAAGTGATCCTTAGTTCACTGGGGCCCAGACTTTTGGATTGGGAGATTAGAAGATGCATCCCCGGCTCCTCTCCAGTACTGCACACACAAGATCACTCTAAGAGTAAAAGAAGAATTTCCTTTATAATGCTCTCAATCCTCTTGAGAAAGACATCTCTTGGGCAAGTGACGTTGCACCTGCAACTGATGGGTTGTAGCCTTTATCAAATATTTACGGGACTCCTACCGTCTAGGGACTACCTCAGGTACAGCAGTCCACAACCATCACGATGGCTGACTTGTGCCAACTGGAATCAGATGAATAAACAGGAACACCGTTGTGGAGAATGGATGGGGAGGTACAGGAGAGACAGCGATACACAGATTTATTTATTTATGCAGCGCAGCCTGCCCTGGAACTCATGATCCTCCCGCCTCACGCTCCTAAGTGCTGGGATTACAGATAGGAGACACCACACTTGGTTTCATGTCCAATTTGGATTTCTATTATGTTTTATTTAGAGTGTGAGTACACACACTGTGATCCACAGGGGGAAGTTGGAGGACAATTCTCAAAAGTTGTCTTCTGACTCCTGTGCCTGTGTACTCAGGCGCAGGCGCGCGCGCGCGCGCACACACACTGAGTCGATTAATGTGTCAAAAGCCCTGGGAAAACAGCACAACCCAGTTCTTCATACTTTTCACTTTAACCTGATTAGGAAGTCTTCATTTATAACTCCTCTACCCATCTTTTCCTTTCTTGTTTCCTTTCTTTTTCCCCTCTATTTTCTGGTGTGTGTGTGTATACAGTGGAGGCCACACTTCAGGTGTCCTTAGGAACACAGTCACCCTTTGAGACAGGGTCTCTTGTAGTCTGGAGCTCACCAACTAGATGAGACTGGCTGTCCGGAGATTAGTACCCCCACATCTGGCATCTTTTGCTGCTCTTGTGCACCAGGCACTTTACTGACAGAACCATCTTCCCAGCCCCTTCTTTCATTCTACTGATCTGTTTTGTTTTGAGACAGGGTCTCATAGAGCCCGGGCTGGCCTTGAACTCCTGATCATCCTGACTCTACCTCCCAAATGCTGCTGTAACAGATGTGAGCTCGCATTCCTGCCCATTTTACAACTCTCCTCACTTAAAAAGTAAAAAGGGTATAATTTTTAGAGTGGCTTTTGGTTCACAGCAACACTAATCAGAAGGTACAGAGATTGCCATATATGCCTGGCTGCCACCATATATGCGTAGCACCACCCATGTCAACATGGCCACCACCAACCGCTTCATTTGTAGCAACAGGCAACTTATACAGATACAGTATCAGTGGAACTTCATAGTCTCCCTTACAGGCTGGGGTTGGTGTACATTCCTGGGGTGTACAAAACACAAGCTGTGTATCCACCACCATAGTACAATAGGGTAGTTTTGGTTCTCTCAGAGTCCTCCAAGTTCTACCTCTTTTTTTTTTTTTTGGTTTTTTCGAGACAGGGTTTCTCTGTGTAGCCCTGGCTGTCCTGGACTCACTTTGTAGACCAGGCTGGCCTCGAACTCACAAAGATCCACCTGCCTCTGCTTCCCGAGTGCTGGGATTAAAGGCGTGCGCCACCACCGCCCGGCCCAAGTTCTACCTCTTTACCCTTTTCCCTGGTGCCAGACCCCATTAATCTTTTTACTGTTTCCAACGTAATTTCTCTTCCAGAATGCCATAGAGTTCTCGGGAGCATACTACATGCGTGCTCTGCAGGTTGTCATCTTTTGGAGTAGTAATATCCATTCGAGGTCCCTCCAAATCTATTCATGCCTCGACATTCATTCATTCATTCACTCACTCATTTACTTACTTACTTTGTTAGTTTTAGACAAGATCTCCTCACATAGCTCTGGCTGACATGGAATTCTCTGCAGACCAGGCTGTCCTTGAACTCCTAGAGATCTCTGTGCTTCTGCCTCCTGAGTGCCGAGATTAAAGGTGTGTGATGCCATACGCAGCCCACTCATTTTCAGAGCTGAATAATATTACTTTTTTTTTTGCATGTATCCACTTATTCATTTGCTGAAGAACACTGTGGTTCCTTTCAAGTTTAGGCAATTTATAAACAAAGCTGCTGAGACAACCATGTGCAGTTTTTTTGGTGTGCAGACATAGGCTTTTATCATCTACCCCCTTCCTCTGTTCTAATTTTTCTCTCTTTTTCTTTTCTCGAATTTCTGGACTCCACCAGGGGTTAATAAGCTTGGATAATGAGAGCATCTACTGCCCTGGATGGGTCTAGAGCTTCACCATAGAGCCTTCTGAGAGTCTTCTGGGTCTTCTGAGAGTTGCTTCAGCTGTGAGATCGTGTATTTGGAAGCGCCCTGAAACTCTGAAGTGTACAGAGAGATCAGGGAGCACTCTGTGCATTCCCTGGTTCAGTTAATTTGGTCCTGTTCAGATTCAGTTACTGTCAAGACAGTAATGGACAGTTCTCAGTAGTCTAGCATGTACAAACAGCCCTCTGGGTTCAATCCGCAGCACCAAGTGGCAGGGGGAGGAAGGAAAGAAAAGAGAAGGAAAGGGACTGTGTGTAAGGAAATGGACTGTGTGTAAGGAAAGGGACTGTGTAGTATTAGTCTACTGAGAGACATACAGATCAATAGGAGAGAGAACTGACAGAAATAAACCCTTAAGGGCTGAAGAGAGGGCTCATCGATTAAGAACATATATTGCTCTTTCAGAGGGCTTGAGTCTTGATTCCTAGCACCCACAAATGGAGCTTGTAACCATCTATTACTCCAACTCCAGGGGATCTGACTTCTCTAGTATCTGAGGCTACCTCTACTCATATGTACATACCCACATAAACACACACACACACGTGATTAGGACTAAAATAAATATTTCAAAAAAGGAAATAAGCTCTTGCATTTATAGTCCATTGATATCTGAAAAAGGTATCTAGGTAGGGATAGTCTCATCTATAAATCATGCTGGACAACTGGGTATCCATGTACAAAAACTAAAATCGTGCCCCACCCCACCCTACCTATAGAAGTTGATTCCCAAATGGATCAAAAACCTAAAGGTAGGAGATAAACTATAGGCATAAAAAAATAAATCAACTAGACATCATCAAAATGTGAAATTATGAACTTGTGCACCATGGTAGGCATGCAGAAGTCTAGGAAAGTGTGTGCCTGTATATACACGTAAGTACATTTAATTTCACTTTTTTTTTTTTTGAAACAGGGTTTCTCTGTGTAGCCCTGGCTGCCCTGGAACTCACTCTGTAGACCAGGCTGGTCTCAAACTCAGAGATTCACCTGCCTCAAACCCCAAGTGCTGGGATTGAAGGCCTGCAAAGGCAGGTGGATCTCTGTGAGTTGGAGGCCAGCCTGGTGTACAGAGTGAGTTCTAGGACAGCCAGGGTTGTTCCACAGAGAAACCCTGTCTTGAAAAACCTAAAATAATGGGGTCACTGGCTCACCAGGGAAGGCGCCTGATCATGAAAAATCTTAAAAAAAGAGAAAGAAAGAAAGAAAGAAAGAAAGAAAGAAAAGACAGTGGAAGGAGCCTGAGGAGATGGCTCAGTAGTGGAGTGTTTGTTGCGCAAGTGTGAGGACCTGAGGTTAGATCTTCAGCTCCCAGGTGAGAGCTGGGTGTAGTAGCTTGCTTCTATAATCCCAGGAGCGGGGAGTGGAGACATTGGCATCCTGAGGGCTCTGCTCCAAGTTCAGTGAGAAACCCTGCCTGGAAAAATGAAGAGAAAGCCGGGCATGGTGGCACAGGCCTGTAATCCCAGCTTTGGGAGGCAGAGGCAGGTGGATCTCTGTGAGTTCAAGGCCAGCCTGGTCTACAAAGAGAGTCCAGGACAGGCAGGGTACACAGAGAAACCCTGTCTCAAGAGAGAGAGAGAGAACAGGCAAGTTGTGGTAGAGCTCACCTTTAATCCCAGCACTCAGGAGGCAGAGGCAGGTGGATCTCTGTGAGTTCAAGGCCAGCCTGGTCTACAAAGAGAGTTCAGGGAAGCTGTGGCTGTATAGACAAACCCTGTCTAAAGGAAAAAAGAAGAAAAGAAAGAAATGAGCTGAAGATCAATAGAGGGAGACATGCTGACGTAAACCTCGAGCCTCCATAGGCACTCATGTATACATGTGCACATATACACACATACCACATACACTAAATAATTACGTGATCTTGAGCCGGGCGTTGGTGGCGCACGCCTTTAATCCCAGCACTTGGGAGGCAGAGGTAGGCGGATCTCTGTGAGTTCGAGGCCAGCCTGGTCTACAAAGTGAGTCTAGGACAGCCAGAGCTGTTATACAGAGAAACCCTGTCTCGAAAAACCAAAAAAAAAAATAATAATAATTACGTGATCTTGCATTCATGTCTAGAATGCATATATAACTCAAGCAACTCATTAACCAAAAAACAAATAGCTCAATTAAAAATAGGTAGGTCTTCTCTAGGATGGCCTCTGTGTACCGCAGGGTGCTTGCCTGGCAATGCATAGGAGCTAAGTGCTGAGGAGAGTGGCCAGCTGCTGCCAAACTCAAGTGCCATGAGGAAGAAGCTGGGAAGTCCACAGTGCCATCTCCAGGCAGTTCTATTTCAAAGATAACATCTGGGCTTTGGGGATTATAAGGACCGTGGTCCTGCAGGCTGAGGACCACAATCCCAAGTGATTTAATGTGTACAAGGTCTTCATCCTCATGGGGACTCATTAGCATGCAGACATTTCAGAATGAACCACAGACCCATCTTCCAACAGCAGTCCACGACAGAGACTGTGGTCTTACAGTTCCTCAATAGAAATGAGATGGGAATGGGATTCCAGGAGGGACTGAGGAGCCCAGGAGTACAGTCAAAATAGCCTAGTTCAGGAACTTAGCTTAGTGCTCAGCATGTGTGAAATCCTGAGTTCACCTCAGCATTAAGAAACAAACAAACAAACAAACAAACAAAAAAAAAACCTGGGTCAGCAAGGTGGGTCAGCAGGTAAAGGTGCTTACTGCCAAGCCTTATGGCCAAAGTCCAATCCTCAAGACCTAATGGTGGAAAGAGAACTGACTCCTACAAGTCATCGACTCTCTGTCTCTGTCTCTGTCTCTGTCTCTCTCTCTCTCTCTCTCTCTCTCTCTCTCACACACACACACAGTGTTTTTCTTTTCTTAATGATTTATTTCTCTTAAGTACATTGGTGTTTTGCCTGCAGGCGTGAGGGTGTTGGATCCCCTGGAACTGGAGTTACAGATAGTTATGAGCTGCCATGTGGGTGCTGGGACTTGAACCTGGATCCCCTGAAAGATCAGATAGTGCTCTTAACCACTGAGCCACCTCTCTAGCCACTGCCTCCCCCAAAATGTAATTAGGAAAACTAGGCTAGGGCTTGGCATAGCTCTATTTTATTTATTTTATGAGACAGGGCTCAATATATATATATTGCTAGCCTGAAACTCACTAAGTAGACCAGGCTGGCCCTGGGCCCAAAGAGATCTACTTGCCTCTGTCCCTGAGTATTGGGAAATATGACATCATGCCCATTCAACTTATCTGGCCTAGAACTCACAGACATCTTCCTGCCTCTACTTCCTGAGTGCTGTTCTGTCTGTCTTTTGTCATTGTTTTTGAGACATGGTCTCGTGTAGCTCAGGCTGGCCTCTTGTTTAAAATTTATTACATTTTCATTACATTTTGTGTGTGTGTGTGTGTGTGTTTCAAAAATTACTTCTCTCCTTCTACCTTGTGGGTACAAGGATCAATCGCAGTTCATCTTTGGCCATGGCAAGAGGTGTCCTTATCCACTGAGCTGCACAACGGGCCCCCAGACTGGCCTCTTTTACTGTGAACAGGAGAATGACCTTGAAATGCTACTCCTCCGAATGCCAGAGTGCTGGGATTCCAGGGATGTGCCACCACACCTGGCTTGAGCTTCCTTTCTGGAATAATGAAAATGTTCTAAAATTGATTATAGTGATGTTTCAAAATCCTATGAGTCTATTTTAAGAACTGAAGTAGGTAAAGTGGATGGTATGTGAATTATATTGCAGTAAAAATGTTGCCAAAAAAACCCTAATTTTACCTAGTATGACCCTTTCCCTAATCCAGTGCCTATCAACGAGATGGATGTACTGCCCCACTACCACGACATGCTTTTCCCTTCATTATTATTGTCTAAACATTATTAAGCACTTTTCATCTGCCACACATGGTACTCAGCACTTCCTAGGATTTTCCAATTTTGTCCTCTTGGCAATTCTTTTCTTTTTTTATTTTACTGAACAAGAAAACGAGTGGTACAAAAAGTCATATAATAAATGATAAAATAACATCTCGAAGCAATGATGTATTGAGCAATCATGATGTACCAACCCCTGTGCTGAACACTGGACACCATCACATCCATTCAGCACTTACAACTACTCTGGGGAAGGACCAAGAAAAGAAGCACCAAGGAGCAGTGATTGGCCAACTGTGACGGTCTACATCTGTAGTCTCAGTACTCTGGGGGCAGAGACAGGAGGGTCCTTAATTTGAGGTCAGACTGAGCTACACAGTGAGAACTCGTGTCAAATGACAGCAAACAAATGAACAAACATCAAATTGTCAGCCAGTGGGTGAGCTGAGGATGTCAGAGATGTTTATGGTATCATTACTTCCATCATAAACCACCATACCATGTTATCCACCTCTTTAAAGTATATACAATACACCTGTTAATTATAGATGGTTCTGGACTATCTATTGTGCCAGAATGAGAGCAACTAAAAGCAGGTACCCTGTGCTAAGCGTCTTTGAATTTTCCTCCACCATCCTCTCCATCCTTTGGACCCGTGTATCCTACTAAGTACTCAATACAATATAGTTCATTAAGAGTTAGCTCACAGCCCAGGCGTGGTGATGCTTGCCTGTAATCCCAACACTCTGGAGGTAGGAGCAAGATGACCACAAGCTCAAAGTCAGAAGCTGGGGGAGTGGGTCAGTGGGTAGAGTGGTTGCTTTGGGTTTAATCCCCAGAAATGAATAAACTGGGCATGCTAGCACATGCCTGCCATCTCAGCCCTCAGGAGGCAGAGACGGGACGATCAGAAGTTCAAGGCCATCTCAGGTAGCATGGGATGGTGAGTGGGACAGCTATTCCCACTCCCACAAACAGAGGCACAGACTTATACGTGTTCAACCTGTCACTCGGCGAAGCATTCTGAGAAGTGAATCGTCAAAGGAGCCTGTTGTGTGAATAGCAACATAAAGCAGTGGTCCTCAGCCTTCCTAACGCTGCAACCCCATAATACAGCTCCTCATGTTGGGGTGACCCCAACCACAAAATTATTTTCAATGTTATTTCATAGCTGCAATTTTGCTACTGTTGTGAATTGTAAATATCTGATATATGACCCCAGAGGGTCTCTACCCACAGGTTGAGGAACACTGATCTAAATGGTATTGTTAATCACTTGTGTTCTCTTGATGTGATCAAGAGATTCAAGTACCAAGTATGCGAGGGTTCTGACAGGTTAACTGTATTTTGCTAGTTATGAATTGTAATGAAAATATTTTTGGAGATAGAGGTTTGACAAAAGGGTCGTGACCCATGGGTTGAGAACCGCTGCACTAAGTGGGTACAGCGGATATTAAGAGAGAACACACAAAATTGGGAGGGGAGGATTTGAAAGAGAAGAAATGGGAGGTAGGTTTGATTAAAACACATTACACACACCTGGTGGTGCTAGCATATGCCTTGGGAGGCAGAGGCAGGCAGATCTCTGAGTTTGAGGCCAGCCTGATCTACAGATTGAGTTCCAGGACAGCCAGGGCTATAAGAAGAAATCCTGTCTCAAAGAAAAAAAAGGGGGGGGTTTGCAGCATTATTGACTTAATGCATTGGTGTGTGACTATCCACTGGAATGTGGGTAGCCTCTCAAGGCCCACATCCCTGAAGAAAACTGCCTCTCCATCATTGCCAACACCACTACCCCCAGCAGCCATCAATTTCCAAAGCTCCTCATGCAGTGCTGGGATGTTACCAGCCCTGTCCCTGTTCTTGAACTTGAACTTGTGTTGGGGTTTTGGCCAGCTTGATTTGTGGCAAGCCTTGTGCATGCTGTCGCAGCTGGTGTGAGGTCATTCGTGTGACTGCCCTGTCATGTCCAGGAAGTGCTGTTTCACTTCAGATGTCCCCTCCCTCTGGTTCTTATAATCTATCTGCCCCTTCTGAGTTGATCCCTGAGCCGTGGAGGATGGAGGTGTGATACAGGTGTGAGACTTTTAGAACTGCACTCCACATTCTCCTTTTGTCTGCACATTGACTAGCTGTGGGTCTCTGCACCATCCACTGCAAAAAGAAGCTTCTCTGGTAAGGAGTAAGTATTGGTCCACACACCCTGGGTCTGCAACTTCCTCTGGAACCTTTTTTTTTTTTTTTGGTTTTCAAGACAGGGTTTCTGTGTGTAGCCCTGGCTGTCCTGGAAGTCCCTCTGTAGACTCAGAGATCTACCTGCCTCTAGCCCCCTTAATTATATGTGTATTCATATATGTGTAGAAGGAGTATATTCTAAAATACCAGTTGGGTGGGAGGGGATGCAAGGAAGGGGAGGTGGGAAAATACTGGAAATGGGAAGTTTAAGCAAAGATAGGATGGGAGATAGGAGGGTTAAACAAAACTAGGGATGTATGAAAAAGATATATGGAATATAGATAGATAGACAGACAGACAGATATGTTTGAACAGAAGTTCTCTGCATGGGTGGATGCTGCTGCTCTCATAAGACATGCGTTATTAAGCAAAAATTTCAGTATCAAGCCTAGATGCCTTTCTATGTTTCAACTAAGGAAACTCCAAAGGCCTCCAAAATAATACAGACTGCTGCCATTGTCCTTGGTTATAACACTAGAACTAGATGATAAGACCTTATTGCTGAAGACAATTCATTTGGTCACAGAACATAGAGAAATCAAGCTGGAGCTGACCTAGACACCTCCTCCCCATTGGCTAGTCTTCATAGTACTGGAAGGTGATATTCAGGCAACTGGGGAAGAAGTGTCATCCATTGTCTTACCCAGTGGTGGACCCTGCATGCTCCAATACTGACTGCCGGGCAAGATTTACACACTAGTACAATAGTGTTAAAACTGACATGGGAGTAACCAATCACTTTCTGATTGGCTTCCAGGCCTATTTCCTGGAAGGAATTTATGTCTTGTACTGTAATTCTGATCAAAAGTCCATAGCTGAAGCCGGGCAGTGGTGGCGCATGCCTTTAATCCCAGCACTTGGGAGGCAGAGGCAGGCGGATCTTTGTGAGTTCGAGGCCAGCCTGGTCTACAAATTGAGTCCAGGACAGCCAGGGCTACACAGAGAAACCCTGTCTCGAAAAACCAAAAAAAAAAAAAAAAAAAAAAAAAAAAGTCCATAGCTGAGGAGACCATAAACCTTAGGGGAAACTATTACTGTTGTTTTACTAAGTGCATATTGTCAAACTTCAAGACTTGTATGTTCACACGCATAGATTAGTGCTTTTCTTAGAGAAGTTTCTTTTTCAGCAGTCGGCAGTTAAGACAGAGATTCATGACTGGTCAAAGTACTTGTTGAATGAGTGCTTGTTCCTAAATGGGACTCCTGTATTACACATGCACACATATACACACGCACACACACACACACACACACACACACACACACACACACACACAGTTCAGGGAACATCTTGGAAGTGGGAGCAGAAAGTATAAGAGCCAGAGGACAGGCAGGTGTGCTGTGAAACTGTCTCCTAGGCATAGCATGGCCCTTGTGCCCATGAACTCACAGCAGTTGTGGTTCCTGGCATTAGATTAAGCAGACAGAGAAGATTCCAGCATTAATGGGAGAGGCTCACGACATCCCACCCCAAGCGGAGGAGGTATAAGCAGTTGCTAGTTGTTGGTGCTGGGGGAGAGGAGAGCTGTAGCCTTTGATAAGGCCCATGACCCTTTAGACAACTCTGTATCAATGTATGAATGAATTAGATTAATTAACAATGGGGCTGCCAAGTGTTCATGGGCAATCTTCAATCTTCAAAACCAAGAAATGAGTAAATAAAGCAAAGACAGCAAGGGGTAGAGTACAGCATAGTAAACAGCAAGCAAGTAGCCTGTCGAGAGCTCACTTATGAAGTATGTGTGCAGTGGGCATGTTTACACTGCCATCATAAACAAATGAGTAACCCACTGTGCTACAGTGCTACGAGGGCTCTGGCATCATTAGGCAAAAGGAATTTTTCAGTTCCATTGTCATCCTTGGAACTGCGACTGTGCACATTAAAAACGTCACTATGAGTGCTGGGTGTGGTGACACACACCTGTAATCTCAGTGCTTGGGAGGTGGAGGCAGGACTGTCAGGAGTCCAAGGCCAGCTGGGCTACCTACCAAGTTGAAAGCCCACCTGGGTTTCATGAGGCCGTGTCTCAAAGACAAAAACAAAATAAAGCCAAGTGGTGGTGGCTTTTTTTTTTTTTAACATTTATTTACTTCTTCAAGTTATATCAAAAGCATAGTCTGTGGTGGTGGCTTTTAATCCCAGCACTCAGGAAGCAGAGGCAGCAGACAGATCTCTGAGTTCGAGGCCAGCCTGGTCTACAGAGTGAGTTCCAGGATAGTTGGGGTGGGGGGAATACACAGAAAAAAAAACCTGTCTCAAAAAATACACAAAATAAGCCGGGTGTGGTGGCGCACGCCTTTAATCCCAGCACTTGGGAGGCGGAGGCAGGCGGATCACTGTGAGTTCGAGGCCAGCCTGGTCTACAAAGCGAGTCCAGGACAGCCAGAGCTGTTACACAGAGAAACCCTGTCTCGAAAAACCAAAAAAAAAAGAAAAAAAAATACACAAAATAAGCCGGGCGGTGGTGGCGCACGCCTTTAATCCCAGCACTTGGGAGGCAGAGGCAGGCGGATCTTTGTGAGTTCGAGGCCAGCCTGGTCTACAAAGTGAGTCCAGGACAGCCAAGGATACACAGAGAAACCCTGTCTCGAAAAACCAAAAAAAAAAAAATACACAAAATGGGATGGAGAGATGGTTCAGTGGTTAAGAGCACTGGCTGCTCTTCCAAAGGACCTGGGTTCAAATCCTAGCAACCACATGGCAGTTCGCGGCTATCTAATTGCCAGGCATGGTAGCGCACGCCTTTAGTCCCAGCACTTGGGATGGAGAGAGGCAGACGGGTCTCTGTGAGTTCAAGGATAGCCTGGTCTACAAAGTGAGTCCAGGACAGCCAGGGATACACAGAGAACCTCTGTCTTGAAAAACCAAAAATAAATAAATAAATAAATAAACAAAACAAAAGAAAAAAAACAAAATAAAGTATAAATGTTATGTTATGCAGAGCTTGACTGTACTTGTTCATACAAGTCACGTTTGCGCGGGGTCTTTCTGTGTAGCTCAGGCCAGCCTTAATAGCCAGCTCCATCTGCCTTAGTCTCCTGTGTCCTCAGAAGTAAAGATGTATCACCTAAACAGCTATAACCGTACTTCTTTTTAATCAGGGCATTTAAAAATCACTGCAATATGGTAAACACGGTCTCTTTTTTTCCTCGCTCTCCCTGTCTCTCTCTCTCTCTCAAAATATCTTTATATTGATGTTATTTTATTGGTTCTGGTATCAAATCCATAGACTTACACAGGCATGGCACTCTTTGTCCCGTTGAGATATACCCACACCCTAGGTGTCGTATTCATGTGTAAGTTTGTTTGAGATGTGGAAGGTTGCATCTTGCCTAGGAGACTTTTAACTCCTTGGCTCAAGCAAGCACCCTGCCTCAGCTTTGTGAGCAGCTGGGCCTAGCACACTGTACCATGTTCAGTGACCACCCAGCCTCAGTTTCACAACGTTAGCTTTATTTGATACATAGTAACTGAACATATCTGTAATGTTTACATGTGTATGCTGGCACAGGTGTGCCACACTGTGCATGGGGAGGTCAGAGGACAATTTTCAACAGTCATTTATGTCTTTCTACCATGTTGGGCCTATGGATGGAACTCAGACTGGCAGGCTTGGTGACAGTCTCATGGCCTATAATTATACACACCTATGGGATCTATGGTAGCATTTCCATACAAAGAGGTTATGTTCTTTTCTTTTTTGGTTTTTCGAGACAGGGTTTCTCTGTGTAATAGCTCTGGTTGTCCTGGACTTGCTTTGTAGATCAGGCTGGCCTCGAACTCACAGAGATCCACCTGCCTCTGCCTCCCGAGTGCTGGGATTAAAGGCATGCGAAACCACCGCCCAGTTAGCAATTACGGAGAGCTGTGAACTGCCATGTGGGTGCTGGGATTTGAACCCTGGTCCTTTGGAAGAGCAGCCAGTGCCCTTAAAAGCTGAACCATCTCTCCAGCCCAAACAGGTTATGTTCTTATGCCCATCCTACAGGTGGAGAAACTGAGGCTGAGATACCAAGAATGACAAGCCAGGTAAGGTCAAACAGTGGCCTCCTTAGGAGCCCAACGTACCTGACTCAAACATCACGAATTTACCCCTGCCCTGGCATGAGGGAATTAAATAAACGACCTGTTTGCCCAGCTGAGAACACCCAGTCTGTCAGACCTGCTGACTCTCCCACTTTCTCACTGTCGCTTCCAACGACAAACAGAGCGAGTCTGATGTGTTGGTGAAAGGGGGGGAGTTGGGGGGGGTGTGCTTTTGGAATTTTATGTTTTCAGCAACTGAAGTTGCCTCCTGCCTGTAATTAACTATTTGATTTAGTCTGGTCAATTAATAATCCCACAATTCAGGGGCTGAACACGAAGATGGTAAAAGCACACTTCCGTTATTTAAAAAAAAAAAAAAAGTGTTTATTTTTGGAAACCAAACAGAAACCACAGGTCTGTTGCTAGTGCCTTGGGGGAGGGGATGCCAGGCTGTTGGCAGGGGCTTCCATTACACATCAGGCAGGGCATAAAGATGAAGGGCTGGCTAGAGGACAGGTCCCTACTCAGTGTCCTCTCCCTAGAGACCAGGTTTGCAGCAATCCTAGGGAAAATAGCTTTTGGAGTCAGTGAATAAAATGGAAAAAGCATTTGACAGGGAGGCAGGAGCCTGGGGCTCTGTCTCTGACCTTGAAGCAGGCTCTTCCCCTCCCAGAGCCCTAGTTTATTCATGTGCAAAATGGAAAGTGGCCAAATTATACTTGAGATGGGAAATCGGATTCGGTTTTTCTACTGACTGGCAGTGGCTGCAGCTGGGCAAAGATGGAAATCTGTGATTGATTACCAATGTCTGCCATGGATACAGGCAAATGGGGAACTCGGTTAGATGTACCTGCAGTAAGCCCTTAGTATCTAAAGGTTTTACATCCATGAATTTAACCAACCATGGGCTAGAGAGAGAGAGAGAGAGTATCGTTGCTGGGAATTAGACCCAGGGCTTTGTGCACGCCAAGCAAGCACTTTTCTGAGCCATATACATCCTCAATGGCCCATCTTTCTCTTTTTGAGAGTCTCATTCTGTAGCCCAGGCTAGCCTTGAACTTGCTGTGTAGTCCAGACTATCCTGGAACTCTCTGCAATCCTCCTACTAAGTGCTGGGATTATAGGCAAGAGCCATCATGCACAGTTCCCTGGGGGCAGGAGGGAGTATTTCATGGTTTGGGCTGGTGAGATGGTTCAGAGGGTGAAAGCACCTGGCCCACAAGCCTGACATCACCCTTTGAATTTCATCCCTGGGATACACGGTAGAAAAAGAAAACCTACTTCCAAACGTTGACTTCTGACTTCAGCATGTGCACCATGATTCATACATGCCCACACTCATATACATATCATACACACACACACAACAGTAATAATGATAAATAATGCAAAAATGCATCTGTATTGGGGCAGGGAGACACACACTTGTAATCCTAGCACTCCTCCACAGTAGAGACCACAGGATCAGAAGAAGTTCAGAATCATTCTCTTAGCTGTATGGTAAACTTGAGGCCAGCCTTCATTACATGAGACCATCCTCAAAAGAAACAAATAACAAATAAAAATCTCTAAAACCAATTATACAAAAAACCATGAAACACCCCCTGGGAATCACATAGCCAAGGGAGGACCTGCCAAAGTGACAATTTCATTAAAGTTGATCATATATGGCTCTATATACAGAGGAAGTACCTGGAAAGATTGATATTAATGATAAACCATTAAAGATAGAGTTGCAGGGGTAAAATGGACTCATATTTTATGTTAGTATGAATATGGATTTTTTCTGTAAATATGGATTCATCTTAACAACCAAAAACATAGTGAAAATAATCTGAATCAGACTATTTAAAGACTGTCTAGAAGCATCCATAGCAGTATTATTCATAAAAGCCTGAAACTGGAGACAATCCAAGTGTCCATCAGCAGTAGAATGGGTAAAGTATGATATTCTCACACGGTGAAGTACTACACAAAAGAAAAAGGAACAGTTTTGATTGGTTAACACAATATCGATGAATTTCAAAAACAATGTGTTGCCGGGCGGTGGTGGCGCACGCCTTTAATCCCAGCACTTGGGAGGCAGAGGCAGGTGGATCTTTGTGAGTTCGAGGCCAGCCTGGTCTATAAAGTGAGTCCAGGACAGCCAGGGCTACACAGAGAAACCTTGTCTCGAAAAACAAAAAAAAACCAAAAACCAAAAAACAATGTGTTTAACAAAAGAACACACACACCAAGCAAAGAAGGAAAAAAACTTGCAAAAAATCGGTTATGTATGAAGTTCTAAGATACACAAAACTAATCCATGAGAAGAGAAAGAGAGAGGAGCAGATACTGGTTTGGAAGCAGGAAAACATCCCCCCTTAGGAAGAAAATGTCCTGAAACAGGATCTCACTGTGTAGCCCAGGGTTGCCTGGGATTTACAATCCTTCCTCATCACTTTGCCAAGTGCTGGCATCAGAGGCATGTTCCACCTACGGGTGGGAAGTATTCTTAATTCTATAGAAATAAAACACGAGGGATGGGGCACGGACTCAGTTGGTAGTGTTTTCCACGCAGCAATGAAGACCTAAGTTTGGATCGCGTGTGCTCATGGAAAAACGCGGGGCTGGGGTACATAATCCCAGGAGGTGAAGACACGTGGATCCCTGAAGCTCACAGATCAGTCAGCTTTGCCATATCAGTGAGTACAAGGTGGAGAGCACTTGAAGAAGACACCATTTGTCAGCCTCTGGCCTCCACACACATGCACATGCCCATGAAAACCTATGCACATTCACATACAAGTAAGATTCAAAAGGTGGGGTGTGGTAGAGCACACCTTTAGTCCCACACAGACAGGTGGGTCTCTGTGAGTTCAAGACCAACCTGGTCTACACAGCATATCCCAGGCATCTAGGGATATACAGTGAGACCCTATCTCCAAAACACAAATTGCTTATTTCCGTTTTATATGCATTAGTGTTCTGCCTGCAGGTAGGAACCTTGTGCCCTTGGAGGCCAGAAGACTGTTAGATCCTGGGACTGGAGTTACAGGTGGTTGTGAACCAGCATGTGGGAGCTGGGAGCTGAACTCTGGTCCTCTACAAAACCAGCCAGTGCTCTTAACCCCTGAATCATCTCTCTAAAGCCCTGGCCTAATGTTTTGTTTTGTTTTTGTTGTTGTTGTTTTTTACCACTGCCTCCACTGAGTATTGAAAAGGCATGAAAGAAAGAATGAAAGGATGGATGGAAGAAAGAAAGAAAGAGAGAGAGAGATTAAAGAAAAGAAATGAGGAAGAACTTCATCATCAAGGTTATGTCCACTAATGATGTCACTCTTGCTCCCCAGTCTTTAGACAAGCTCTCCTGGTGGACAGATCAATCTGGGGTTACTTAGAATGTCAGGTCACCTTATGGAATATCCATGGGCCTGTGTCACATGGGAAGAATGTCCATCATCAGTGTGCCTCTTTCAGAACGGTTGAGCTATTGCCATGCGGGGAGGCTCTGCCACCCTGGCCTGAATTTACAGATAGACCCAGATGAAGAAGTGTTCAGGCCAAGGACACGCAACTAGCCTGGTGGCTCCATCTTTGCATCTTGACTTTTCATTCAAAGGATCGAATTTATCTTTTCTACACCATGACAGTTACTATAGCAGAACCCCAGTCTGAATATCTTCCCACTAGTTCTGAAGGAGCCATGCCTCCCATTAAAGGACACATTATATAAATCATAACAGAGAATGGGATCTTCTAGGAACCTTGGAGGCTCAAAGGAAGGAGAAGACAGTGCGATGGGGAAGAAAGAAGGCTGGCATTTGAGCAGAATCAGAAGTGCAGACATGGAGGACGGAGCACTCACTCCTTGTAGCTTGGCTGAACTGGTGTCCCCCTCCTCTCCCCGCCCCCCCCCCCCCCAGTGCTCAGTCAACATTACAGTTCAGCCAGCATCCCTGACTTAGACAGGATAGAATTCATTCCAACAAAAATGAAGAGAGAGAGAGAGAGAGAGAAAGCCAGGCTGTGATTGGCACTTGGGAGTTCCAGGTCTTCCTCCACTGTGTAGCTGTGTAGTGAGTCTGAGGCCCAGTTACTCTCAAAAAAAAAACAAAAAAAAAAAAAAATGGGGGAGGGGAGCATGAATTCTTGGGACTTGACTCAACTCTACCAACCATCACTAAACTCGTCTTTCTCTCCTCCTCTTCTTGACATAAACAATAGCAAACAAAATATCCCACGGGCTTGGTAAGCAATTTACATCAACTGATTCATTTAGTCACTCCTCAAAAAGTGAGGCTTTGGGGAGGGGTCTGGGACTCAGACCCCAGTATATCTAGCATGTCCTGCACTAGGGACTGACAGGGAGCCGGGATTTGAACACAGACTCTAACGCATACTCAAATCCAATCACTTCTGTCTATCTCTCTGTCTAGCAAGTGAATCCAGGAGCTGCCTTCTTTCAGTGATACTAGCCTACTATGGTGAGGGCTATGGCTCGATCCATAAAAGGGCCTAGAGTGTGGGGACCTTATTTCTGTTCCCTAGCACCTAAATAAAAGCTGAGGTTGGTGGCACTGGGGAGGCAGGGACAGGGGAATCTCTGGAGCTCGATGGCCAGATAGTCTTGCTGAATCGGGAGCTCCAGGTCTTGTGGCGAGACTGTGTCAAAAGTTAGGATGGAGAACAATAGAGGGAGATCCCTGATCTCTGGGCTCCACACATACAAGCATGTACACACACAAATGGGTACACATACCACAGACGCGCACACACACAGAGAAAGTAAAAAGACTAGCTTAGTGACATGGGACAACATGACTTTCTGGTGTCATACTTCTCTCTACTCTGGGCGAAACTCCTCAATAAATGTCTTGCACCAATGGAGCGAATCCCAAACATTGCCAGTAGATGACAAAGTCCTCTGTGGCCTGGTCCCTGCCTCATCAGCTCTATAGCTATTCCACCCCCCCCCCACTGCTACTTCATAACTGCAATTTTGCTACTGTTATGAATCATAGTATCTGTGTCTTCTGATGGTTTTAGGAGACCCCTGTGAAAGGATCGTTCAACCCCCAAAGGGGTCACAATTCACATGCTGGTGACTGTTGACCTAGAGCATCCCTCCCCATTCTGAAGCATCTTCCTGCTATGGACAAAAATGCCTTAGCTTGGGCATCCTTCCTCAGCCTGAGTTTTCTTTCCCCAGACTCCTTTCTCTCCTTCCTGTGCCTCACAAATTTCCCTCTTCCTTTTCAGTGTCCAGGACGAATGTCACTTCCCCACAGAACCCCTCCAGGATCACCCTTCTGGCCCATTTTCCTTTTGCTCTCCCATTTCCTTGAAACCATTGCTGCAATTGTATGGTTTGTACCTGTGTGTCATGTGCCAGTTGATTAATGAATGCCTAGGAATCTCTCCTTCCCACTCCCCCTCCATATCCTCTTTTCTTTTCCTCTTTGAGACAGTGTCTCATGTAGCCCAGGCTGGCTTTAAACTCAATATATAGCTGAGGATGAACTTGAATTTGGAATCCTCGTGCCTCCACTTCCCCACTGTACTACCAACTCAGTTTATGGGCCACTGGGGATGGAACCCAGGGTGCATGTTACACAAGCGCTCTATCAGGTGTGCTACAACCCCAGCCTCATTCAATCCTTCCTGAAGGCTTGGACTGTTTTCTCTTGTTCCCCCTGGTGTGGGCTAGCACGTGGTAGGTATTCTATCCATCTTGAATGCACAATATGGTAGGCACATCGCCCTCCTTAAGCCTCAGGACATAATAATAATGACCACAGTGGTTTACTGAGCTCCTGGAGGAGCCTAAGCAGTTTCTCATGCTGTTTCATTGGCTCATCAGATAGATCTATGATGCTGTTTTAATTACTAGTATATTCAAATGATGGATGAGTGTGCTGAGGTTCAGAGACATGCCACCCCTCGGCTAAAGAGACAGAATGTAAGGAAAGAGTGTGCCCAGGCCTCTTCCACACCAGGTACAATGTGCCAGTCCCTTCGTGCCACCTCACAGAGGATGGAGCTGGCTGGTTCTGGAACTGTCCATGTTGCCCTCTCCTGTCCCTTCCTTTAGTTCCTCACTGTGAGCTTTCTGCCTTGAACTCTGTAGCTACCATTGGGAGATCAGCAAGTCTGTGAAAGCAGCTCCTTACTTTAGTGTGATATCGCTAAGAAAGAGCAGGCAGTGGGGTTCAAACACCTGTCCTTCCAACTGTTCCTGGGGTTCTAGGCTGGGCCTGAGAAGTGGAGACTTCCAGGTTCTGCTTTCCCCCAACTGACCCAGCTGTCCCTGTAGCTGAGCTTGCTGGCGTCAGAAGGCTCCAGAAAAGGGAGAGTCCCTGGGAGCCACTCAAAACAATGCAGCAAGAAAAGCCTAGGTCATCAATACATATTCTTTGTATTTATTGTGGTTTTTGCTTTAAGTTTGTACAGTTGTGCAGGTTTCACATTTGATGACCAAAACCAAAAATTCCACTCAGATATTTTTCAACTAGGGTGTGGTTGTGCACATCTGAAATTGAAGCATTTGGGAGGGTGGCGGCGAGAAGACCAGGAGTCAAGGATTCATCATCCTCAGCTACATGGCTAATTTGAGACCAGCTGGGGCTCCACAGCAGGACCCTGTCTCAAAAACAAACAAAACACCAGGCTAGGGGAGAGGTGCTGGGGAGATGTCTCCTGTGAAGAAGCACTTAACTGACAGTGTGGGGACCAGAGTTCAAACCCACAAACCCACATAAAATCTGGGAGTTTTGTTTTGTTGTGTTTTTAAAACAAGTATCTGTAATCCCATCTCCTATGAAGACATAAGTGGTGAAGACCCATGGGAGCTAGAGAGCCAGCTAGCCTGGCACACACAGTGACAGAACAACAGCCTGTCTCAAACAAAGTGGGAGGATTGACATTGAAGTTGTTCTCAGACCTCCATACACTAGCAGTGGCACTTGGGCACCCATGTTCACACATGTAAATGTGAATACATACATGCACACTGTATTCACACAAATACACACACATGCACACGTGTGCACGCACTCATAAGAAACAACCTTGGAAGCCAGGCGTTGGTGGCGCACGCCTTTAATCCCAGCACTTGGGAGGCAGAGGTAGGTGGATTTCTGTGAGTTCGAGGCCAGCCTGGTCTACAAAGTGAGTCCAGGACAGCCAGAGCTGTTATACAGAGAAACCCTGTCTCGAAAAACCAAAAAAAAAAAAAAAAAAAAAAAGAAACAACCTTGGAATTGGAATGTAGCTTAGTTGCAGAAGGCTTATACAAGAATTTGGATTTGAGCTGGTGCATGCCTTTAATCCCAATACTTGGGATGCAGAAGCATGTGGATCTCTGTGAGTTCAAGTCCAGCCTGGTCTACAGGATGAGTTCCAGGACAGCCAGGGCTGTTACACAGAGAAACTGTGTCTCAAAAAACAAAACAAAACAAACAAAAAAAGAACTTAGGTTTGGTACCTAGCACTTTAAGGTTTCTTTTTCCATTCAATGGTTGTTTTATTTATTTTTTATTTTTTTATTTTTTTGGTTTTTCGAGACAGGGTTTCTCTGAATATCTCTGGCTGTCCTGGACTCGCTTTGTAGACCAGGCTGGCCTTGAACTCACAAAGATCCGCCTGCCTCTGCCTCCCAAGTGCTGGGATTAAAGGCGTGCGCCACCACCGCCCGGCGGTTGTTTTATTTTTTAATTTTGAAAATTAATTTAGCTATTGTGGGTCTGGGGCTTGAACTCACGACCTCACCAAAAGTTTGGCAGATTTGAGTTCTATGTTCCAGACCACAAGGGGAAAAAGGGTTGGGGAGAATGATGTGCTGCTGATATATGCTACACAAAACTGAGGCTAGGGAGATGGTTCAGCCGACAAAATGTTTGCCTCAGAAGCCTAAGTACCCGAGCTAGAGCCCCAACGCCCAGGTAAAGCAGGGCAGAGAGGCTCATGGCCGTAACTGCTGTGCTGGGGGATCAGATACAAGAGAATTCCTGGGGCTTGCTGGCCAGCACACGTATTTGAGTCAGCACATTCTTTGCTCAGGGACAGACCCTTCTCGATGAGGTGGGGGGACTGAAGAGACAGCTCAGTGGATAAAACGCTTGCTGTGCAGGTGTGAATACAAGAGGTGAGGTCCTAAGAGCCACATAAAACCTGGCAGGCCTGGACAAGCTGCGGAGCTAGACTAGCCAGAATTGGTGAGTTCCTGGTTTGTCCCGAGTCCCTGACTCAGTAAATAACCTGAAGAACAATTGACACACACACACACACACACACACACACACACACACACACTCACTCACTCACTCACACACACACATGTACACACACATACACATACACACAGACACACACATACACATACACACAGAGACATTCACACACATGTACACACACACACATGTACACACACAGACACACACACATACACACACACACATGCACACACATGTATACATCACACACATACACATACACACACAGACACATACACACATACACACACACACACACACACACCAAAAAAGCACAAACAAAAATAACTTCAATAAAAACAAAATAGTGATTGAGGAAATCACTCAACACGGACCCCCTAACAGATTTTACACACAAGTTTATGCACACCTGCACACACATGAACAGACACACAAACAAACAAAAACCCAAGCTAAGTAAACATAGATCTTTTTAGGTAGACAGAAAATGCCATTTACTTGAAACTATCAAAACTGGACAAATCTAGAGAAGCAGAAGGTAGGTCGGGAGCTGTCTCCACGGGGTGGAAAAAGAGCAGCAGTGTGTAGCCGAGCGGTGGTGGCGCACGCCTTTAATCCCAGCACTTGGGAGGCAGAGGCAGGCGGATCTTTGCGAGTTCGAGGCCAGCCTGGTCTACAAAGCGAGTCCAGGACAGCCAGAGCTGTTAAACAGAGAAACCCTGTCTCGAAAAAAAAACCAAAAAAAAAAAAAAGAGCATCAGTGTGAGCCACAGACTTGTCCTCCATGTGACAAGAAGGTGTAATCGGAAGGAATCAATGCTGCACAACTCCAGGAACATCTCACAACGCCCTGTGAGGTGGCTAACTGGGGGCTGGGCATGTAGCTCCGTGGTAAAATACTTGCCTAGCATGAAAGGCCCTAGTTCAAGGCCCAGTACTACAAAGGAAGCGGGGAGAGCCCTGTTTGCCAGGTATACTTGCAACCCCAGCAAGGAAGGCTGAGGCAGCGGAAGAGAAACTAAATTACAATAGATAAAACAGATGTGTACATGTGACTACAGGTGCCCACAGGTGTGAGGCATCCGACGCTGCAGGACTGGAGTTACAGGCACTTGTGAACTGTCTCCTGTGGGTGCTGGGACAGAACTCAGGTCCTCAAGAGCCCTGTCTTCAGTCCGTTCCTTGTTTCCTTACACAGATTCAGGATTACGCTGTACCCAGCAAGTCTCCTGGCAACCTATCAATCACCATTTCAGATCAATATAGTTTCCCTCTTCCTTTTCTATTTTGGAGACTCACTATGTAGCCACAGAAGGTCTTGCTATGTGAACCAGGCTGGCCTTGAACTTACAGAGATCCATCTGCCTCTGCCTCCTGAGTGCTGGGCTTCAGATGGCTCCAGTACACCACTCTTCCGACCCTCTCTGCCTCTTCTTCTACAGTGGGACTGACCGACTCACTATTTCCCCTCAAAGATTAAGTTCTAACTTGTCTGTCTCAGGGTTGCCTGTGACTTCTCTCACATGCCCTTGCCTGTGACGGGGCTCTAACTGCCATCAGGTGACTGTGTTGTACAGGCTGCACGCTTTTCAGAAGTCACCCTGACTTTCAGGACCAGCTAAGTGTCCAGACTGTGAGCCTCAGTTTCCTCGGATGCTTTGGGGACGTTAACGAGAGAGACAGAGAGGCGCAGAGTGTGTAGGACACAGATCAAGGCCAGCTGGTGTCATTTGATCTCTCGGGAAGAAAAGGTGGGCAGGGCCCTGGGTCTGTTGCCACCTGCTTTGGGCAGGGCGTTAATGCCTGGTGCTGAGGCGGGAAGGTGAGGCCGAGCTGGGCGGCCCTGGGAACCCGGGAAAGAGGCAAGGCTGGAGTGGAAACGTTTAGAATGAGAACAAACGGGCTCTTGAATGGGAGCTTTTATTCCTGCCGCGGAGGGCTTTGTTCCCCAAACACGTGACCCACAAAAGCATCAACTTGAATTCGGGAACCCAAATTGGTTCTCAGGTGGGGGAGGAGAGGGGTGTCCGGATTTTGGGATTCCTTAAAGGGACAATCCTGGTTCAGTCCCCTCCCCCATTGTCAGGGGAGAGGGGAGGGAGGGAGAGGGGAAAGAGGGAGAGGGATGAGTGTGAACTGGATCTGTGGGGGTGGGGCAGCTGTTCAGAAGAGGAAGAAGAGGGGAAAGGAGGAGGATGAGAAGAAATGAGGAAGACGGAAGACAGCCCTGGCCCCATGCCTGAGAAATGGAAGGCACCGAAGGAAGAAAGGGAGAAGAGAAGGAAGGAGAAAACAAACGGAAAAGGTGCTTAGAAAGTTCTCAGTGCAGTTCCTCCAAACCCCAAACTGGATTTTGCCTCGAGGTCTCTGCAGTTGCCCTCCCTCCACCTGACCTGCTTCCCTCCCGCCCACCCACAGGATTACCCTGATCCGGTAATCCCAGACACCACCCCCTCAGAGGGAAACGAGAGCCCTGCTCTCCCTCATCCATCTTGTGCCCAGCTCTCTCCCGAGGTCAGCACAAAGCTTCACAAAGTGGTGACAAAGACACCTGACCCCAGCTGCCCGGCTAAGTGGGGCAAGGGTGGTGGCTGCCCGTCTCTGTGGAAAAGCGATTGTTTTTAGGGTCAGGTGGACTTGAGTCTTTGAAACTTTGTAGGTGGGTGCCTTGGGCAAGCCTCTGACTTCATTCACCACCACCCCCCATCTCTCACCCTACTTGTCTTCCTCTCTCCCTTCCCTTTTATTTATTTGGTTGGTTGGTTGTTTTGAGACATCATCTATCTAGCCCTGTATCCTAATCTGGCCTTGAACTCCTGATCCTCCAGCCTCAGCCTCCTGAGTGTTAGGATACAGGTGTGGACCATCATGCCTGGCTTGATATGTCATTTCTGAAGGAGGCTTCTGTTTGTTTACCTGTGGGGCTGGAGACCCAAACTAGGGCCTTGAGAATGCCAGGCAAGCACTCTGTCTGTCACCTACGCTGCAAACACCCAGTCCCCTTCCCTATTTACAGATGATAAAGTAGTCTGAGGAAGGCAGGGGCAGACCCGGGATTTCAAGCTCGTTCTATCTCACACCAAAACTTGTGTTCTGCTTCTTCAGCTCTGGTGCCTTCTTTCATTGCTGAAATTTGGAAACCTGACAGGCAGGACATGGTGATGCCAAGTGGCACTAGGAAGATCTGAAGGGGCTGCCTCAGTTGCCAGTATTGGGTTTTTGAGACAGGCTTTCTCTATGTAATAGCCTGGCTATCCTGGACTTGATTTATAGACCAAGCTGGCCTCGAACGAACTCACAGAGATCTGCCTGCCTCTGCCTGGGATTAAAGGCATGTGCCACCATGCCCGACCCAAGGCGTTATTATTTTGTAGGTAGAGGGCTGAATTCTAGACCACTGGTTCTGTGCTTTAATTACCTTAAAAATTATACCTGAGATTAGAATTATTTTTACTTTTACTTTTTTTTTTTTTGGTTTTTCGAGACAGGGTTTCTCTGTGTATCCCTGGCTGTCCTGGACTCACTTTGTAGACCAGGCTGGCCTTGAACTCACAGAGATCCAGCTGCGTCTACCTCCCGAGTGCTGGGACTAAAGGCGTGCACCACCACGCCTGGCAAGAATTTTTTATCCACTCTCAAGAATTTTTTTTCATCCACTTATACATACAAACACGCATAGAATTTAAAAGTGAAAAATATTTTTGAAAAAAAAATGTATTTGAGGGCTGAGGATATAGATTGCTTGCTTAGTATGTACAAACCCCGAGTTTAATCCCCAGCACTGCATAAACCCAGAGGTCCTGGGGGCATAGGATTGTGATCCTAGCGTTTGGGAGGTGGAGGCAGGAGGATCAGAAATTTAAAGTCATACAGCCAAGGATACACAGAGAAACCCTGTCTCGAAAAACCAAAAAAAAAAAAAAAAAAAAAAAAAGAAATTTAAAGTCATTTTTGGCTTTATTGGGAATTAGAGACCAGCTTACAGCTACAGACCTTGTGTCCAGAAAAAAAAAAAAAAAAAGTGTCAGAGTCAGTCCTGTGACTTGTCCTAATTGCCTAGGAAGCTGAGGTAGGAGGTTCTTTTGAGCCCAGGAACTGAAGGTTGGCCTGGAGAGCAAGAAGTGTGTCTAAGCCCCTAACTCATACAGGGTGTTTCTGTCCTGACGGCCCGATGGTTGTGCCAGAAAAGAACTGAAGGCAGTAGAAAGCAGAAACCCAGTGAACTCTGTGGTGGGGGCACATGTCTTCAGCCTGGGGGAGACTCTGGGGCGCACCTATGCTGTCTGGGCTGAAGGGACTGTCCTCAAGTCATTTTCAGCTCCAAGCTACAGACTGAGCCTTGGGTGCAGAGGCCCTTTAAAAAGGTTGTGCCCCCCTATATTCCCTCCCTAAGTAGCTAGCTAAAGAAAGCTGGCCTGAAATGGTATTGCGCAGACCCAGCTTTGGGCCCAAGGATGCAGGGTTGGATAGGATCGGGATTGTTCCACTAATCCGCTGACATCATCAGTTCCTGTGCCCTGTGTGCTGTGCCCTTCAGGTGGCAGGTATCAACTCTGAGCACTGCCCAGTGGCTGTCACTGGAGGAGGGCCTGGATTCTATAGGCTTCCCTCCTTTCAGCTTCCTGCTTCCTCTCCTTCAGCCTGTCTTCCCTACTTACCTGTTAGCCAGCAGTCTCGGCCCCCTTAAAAAGTCCATTCAAACTATGTCCATCCTCCAGATAAAAAGCCACTTTCCTTTGAGGTGGGTACCAGTAGGGGATAGAGGCAGGAAGCAGAAGGTGCACAGCTCGTCCTTCTAACCTGCTCTACCCTCCAAGAAGGACTCAAATCTGTCCCTCTGGCACCTGGCTCAGCAGACCACACAGACTACCATTTATCATGCCTTCTCAGCAAGTAACCTGGTGTCTCTCTCCGCCTGCCTCTGACTCCTGAGTGCTGGGATTAAAGGTGTGCTCCACCACACTTGGCAGAGGCAAGCAGGTTCTCTGTGAGTTCAAGACCAGTCTGATCTACAAAGAGAGTTCCAGGACAGCCAGAGCTACACAGAGAAACCCTGTCTCGAAAAGACCAAAATAATAATAATAACAACAACAACAACTTGATAGTGACTTCCATGTGGAGCAGCCACTGCAGGTCAGCCCTGTTCCATTTTTATCGTTATTGACTTGAGATCGGATTTTATGTAGCCCAGGCTGGCTTGGAATTCAGCCTGGCCTCATGTAGTCTAGGATAGACTTCCTCAACTTCTAGTCCTCCTGGATGCTAGGATTACAGCAACACCATGCCGGCTGTGGTTTGTAGGCATCATGCCACACTGCCTTCCAACCACCTAGGCAGATAATCAACAACAGCACATCACCCAGCCACCTCACAGAAGGACAAACCTAGGTTTAGAAGTCCACTTGGTTTAGAACCTCTCTGGCTCGAGGTTCACTCTGAGCCAAGCCTGCTCTGCCTTCTCCCCATGTCTGTGCTAACTGAGACCCTGCACATGCTGAGCAACTGCTCTAACGTTGCATCTCTAGTCTTGTTTGTTTTAGTAACTTCTAATCTTCAGCAAGGCTTAAGACTGTGGCTGCAGCCGGGCGTGGTGGCGCACACCTTTAATCCCAGCACTCGGGAGGCAGAGGCAGGCAGATCTCTGTGAGTTCGAGGCCAGCTTGGTCTACAAAGTGAGTCCAGGACAGCCTGGGTTACACAGAGAAACCCTGTCTTGAAAAAAAAAAACCAAAAAAAAAAAAAAAAAAAGACTGTGGCTGCTAAGAAGAAGGCAGCCTTCACAGAGTTCATGCAAGTGCATTACGGTTTCAGGCAGAGTCCCTGTGCAGGAGGAGAAATAAAAGTAGTATTTGAAGAACTTTAAACCACGGTTTTGCTCAGGTGAAATATATTGAAGTCTCTGAACGACTGGTACAAATGTGGTCACACCAAAACTGGAAAGGGCTGTGTGCACACCTTTGGCCCAGCAGACAGATCCCCGAGTTTGAAGCCAGCCGAGTAGACATAGTGACACCCTGTCTCAAAAAGAAACCAGCTCCAGAAAGATCTGGGGCTAGGCATTCTTCACCTGAAGAATGGGAGGACAAACTGTGACATGGCCATGCAGTAGAGTGTTCCTCAGCCAGGGGCAAAGGGGCAACAAAAGAAAGCCCAGACCCACAGCATGGATAAGCCCGAGAGGACAAACAGCTGGACTAAAAGTGCAGACAGGACAATTCCATTCAGATGACGTTCAAGAATGCCTAGTGTGAATCTTTGGCACAGACATTGAACTAGTGACTGTGTGTTACCTGGGAAGAGAGTTCCAATCAATCCAAGGAAATCTTCCGGTGCAATGGGAACATTTCTTATGGTGTGGATGCAGTCTCACAGCACAGGCAACAACTTGCAGGGAGTACATTGAGGGTTTTTCCTAGTTTGGGGCTAGAAAATGGGCTGTACAGTTAAGAGTGCTTGCTGCTCCTCCAGAGGACCCAAGTTTGGTTCCCAGCACCCACATTGGGCTATTCAAAACTGCCTGTAACTCCAGCTCCAGGGTATTTGAAGCACTTTTTTGGCCTCTGGGGACTTGTACTAGGTACTAGAGAGTTTGTACTCGAGCACACCCACCCACACACACACACACACATAAATGAATAGTAAGATAAATCTTTTGAAAAATCAGTTCATATTACTGTATAGATATTACTATGCCATTGTTTTGGGTTTTTGTTTGCTTTTTTTTTGTCGAGACAAGGTTTCTCTGTGTACCCTTGGCTGTCCTAGACTCAATTTGTAGACCAGGCTGGCCTCAAACTCACAGAGATCCGCCTGCCTCTGCTTCCCAAGTGCTGGGATTAAAGGCATGCTACACCATACCCAGCTATATCACTGTTAAAATTTATAAAAATATTTCAAACTAGTCAAATATAGTAGTATCCACCTTTAGTTCCCACACTCAGGAGATGGATCTCTGTGAGTTAAAGGCTAGCCTGATCTACACAGTGAGACCTGGTGTCAATAACAATAATAATATTGATGATGAGGAAAATAATAACTGTTATTATTATTATAGCTGTTCTATAATTCCAGCACCAGGGAAGGTGAGGAAGGATGATAGAGAATTCTAGGCCAGCCTGGGCTACATAGTAAGATCCTGCTCAAATGGCAACAACTTTTTTTTCCCCATTTAAAGGAAAACAGAGACAACTGTGACAATAAATATACACTAGTCCTGGAACTTGAGGACCAGGAATTCAAAGTAATCCTCTTCTACATATGTGAGTTTGAGGCCAGGCTATATACAACTATGTCAGTGCGTGAGGGATTTGGGAGAAGGAGGGAGAAAGGGAGAGAGGGAGGCCACAGGGAGAGGGAAGGAAGGAAAATAAGTAAGTAAGTAAATAAATAAATAAATAAATAGTAGTTCATGTGTGGGGATGTGCTTCAGCGGCCGAGCACTAATATATTAGAAAGTTCAATTGCCGGGCGGTGGTGGCGCACGCCTTTAATTCCAGCACTTGGGAGGCAGAGGCAGGCGGATCTCTGTGAGTTCGAGGCCAGCCTGGTCTACAAAAGTGAGACCAGGACAGCCAGAGCTGTTACACAGAGAAACCCTGTCTCGAAAAACCAAAAAAAAAAAAAAAAAAAAAAAAGAAAGTTCAATCCCCAGCATAAAAAAAAAAAAAATTGAATTCAATTTAGTCTAGCTAGGTAATGTTCAAAGGCCTGTAATCCTAGCTCTTGGGAGGCTGCGACATGACGCCGAATTTGAAGCCAGTCCAGGCCATACAATAGGTGCTAGGCCAGCCTGGGCTACTCCCAGGGATCTGGCGGGAGGGGGGCGTGAGTTCAGAGAGTGTGCGCAGAAACAAACGGCCAAAATAAAAACCAAGCTCACTGACCAAATCCCACAGGATGACATGTAAATCCCGGCGTCCCTGTCTCCTAGGTTTGCAAATAGGATCCAAAATACTTTAGTGAAGTTTGAATGTCAGATAAACAACACGTGGTATCAGCATACCCTACACAATATTTGGGACATACTTTAAAGACAATATATATATATATATATATATATATTTTTTTTTTTTTTGTCGCTTCTGTTATCTGCCGTAAGCAGGAATTTAATCAGGTGTTCTCTATTTTCGCTTACTAAATGTGGCGGTCACCACCCTCCCGGGACCCCGCCCGGTTGCAAGCCCGTGGCCACCGCAGGGGGAGCGCGCCGCGCGCCGCAGTCACGCCGGCCGCAGCCTGGCAACGCGGCCACAAAGGGAGCCCGGGAGGCGGAATCTTTCCACATGCCTGATCAATGGGGGCGCGGAGACGGCGGCTCAAACAGGCCCGAGACAGCCGCACAAAGAGGAGGCCCCTCGGCCGCTCCCGCCTTGCATTGATCCCTCTCCTTTGTGGCTCGGACAACGGGAGAGGCGCCTCGTGGGGACTCGGCCTATTCTCAGTAGGGGCGAAGGCCCTCGAGGACCCTTGGCCCCCAGCCCTCAGCAGCATCCCTTCTATAGGCTCCAGGCTGCAGACCTGGGGGTTGGGGAGGGATCCCGAGTCTATCTGGGGACAGGGTGGGGTCGAAATGTGTCAATAGTGCAGCCACCCAGACTCCGCCCCCTGAGGACCCCCAGTCTGCTCTGTCCCCCTGGTTACTGGCAGGCCTCCTCGAATAGTGTCTACTTTTATTTATTGAGTAAATATTTATTGAGCGTTTGCTCCAAGCTGTTCCCACTCCCCACCCCCAAGACCACTTGAACTGGCCAATCCCTTCTGAAAGTGTCACCCCTCTGGGAAAGCCTCTTCGGCCCATCTCCCACCTCAGGTTGGGCAGAGAGGCCCCTTCCTTCGGCGCCCTTCTCTAGCCTTTCGTTCTTAAATCACAATAGGGACAGCTAACGATTGCCTAGTGCTTGCTCTGCCTACAGCTCCCAAGCATTGAAATTGGCTGGTTCCTTTTTTGTTTGTTTTCCTTAAGGCAGGGCTTCAGTGTTTACGTAGTCCAGGCTGGCTTCAAATTGGTAATCCCCCGCTCTGCAGGAGTGTACCATAGGCCCTGCTTCAGGGTTCCTTCAATTCATATTTAACACCCGTCCAGATTCGAGCTGCTATGGACTTCCGTTTTTTGAGAGATAGAAAAGGAGGTCTGGTATGCCTGCCGGGGGAGCGAGGTGTGGTACACAGAGGCTCATAGCCAGTAAGGGGCAGGCCTGTTAATACTAGTGTGGTAGTCAGTCCATTTACCACCCTTTAGTGTGTCCATTTGTCTAGTTTTGTCTGTTTCTCCACGGGACTCTGTGATCTTGGCATCTAGAAAAACCAGAGTCGCTCTGATCTACTTTTTGACCTGAACTCCTAGACATTTTTTTTTTTTTTTTTGGTTTTTTGAGACATGGTTTCTCTGTGTAACAGCTCTGGCTATCCTGGACTCGCTTTGTAGACCAGGCTGGCCTTGAACTCACAGAGATCCACTTGCCTCTGCCTCCCAAGTGCTGGGATTAAAGGTGTACACCACCACCGCCTGGCTGAACTCCTAGACTTAAGAACCAAGCTGAGGGCCAGGGGCTGAGGGTGAGGCTCAGTGGTAGATAGTATGCTTGGGGCTCTGGCCCAGGGTCTATATCTCCAGCACTGAAGGGGGTGAGGGGGGGTGGTAAAAAATTTTGATGAGTCTGGAGTGGTTGGGAAAGCCTTTTATCTCGGCACTGAGGAGATAGAGGCAGGCAGATCTTTAGGAGTTTGAGGCCAGCCTAGTCTACAGAGGGAGGGAGTTCCAGGACAGCTAGCTCTGCATAGTGAGACCTTGTCTCAAAATAAACAAAAAGAATTCTCAGCACACACATGGAGGTGGAAAACCATTTGTAACTGCAGTTCCAAAGGATCTACCCTTCTAGCCTGCTTGGGTACTGCCCGGATGTGATCCCCCTGCTCTGCATACATACAGTCGCAAACACATATAAAATAAATAAACATTAGAATTTTGCTGAGCAAGGAGGGGAATCTGATACAGTTTCTGCCTGCAAATGAGGTTGAAATCAGACACTTGAATAATGTTCAGATGGGTTGCAGAGATCTAGAATCTGGTACACAACTTGTTAAAAAAAAACAGCTTCACTGAAGTCCAACTACAGGTAAGGACAGATATCCAGTCTGAGTGTCCAGCTCGGTGAACACTGACAACTGCACACACCGGAGTACTCACTGTCACATGGAAAGCATTTCCATCTCCTTGAAAACGTCCCACGTGCCCCTAACAGTCTGTGTCCCTCCCTCCTTTTCCCTGGCAACCCATCGTCTGTTTTCTGTCACTATAGATTAGTTTGCATTTTCTAGAACTTTGTAGACACGAAATCCTCCATGAACTCCTTCACACCAAGTTCGCTCTGGGAATTCGGCGTGGTGGCCTGCCTGTGCTGTTGGGTGTCCACTCTCTTTTACATTCTTGCTCCTTCAATTTCAGCCACTTTATTCATCCAAGGCAGACACTTCCTTGTTTAGTTGTGAGTAGGTTCACGGGAGCATTGAACCTGTACACAGTAGTTGTGCAATAAATGCTTTTGATTGCTATAACCAGTCTGTGGAAGAATTTAAGTGGGGGGGGGGGAACGGATGGACCATGTTTGGTTTGTTCTCCTGTCTTCACTAATTTTTTTTTTTTTTTTTGGTTTTTCGAGACAGGGTTTCTCTGTGTAACAGCCCTGGCTGTCCTGGACTCACTTTGTAGACCAGGCTGGCCTCGAACTCACAAAGATCCGCCTGCCTCTGCCTCCCAAGTGCTGGGATTAAAGGCGTGAGCCACCATGCCCGGCTTGTCTTCACTAATTTAAATGGCAGTGAGAGAGAGATACAGTAACTTTCCCAAGATGACAAACACTTTTAAAAAGTCAGAGTTAACAGCTGAACCCAGGCAGCCTAGTCTAGTCTTGGAGTTCTTATTCTTTCATTTGTTTCTAAAGACACGGTCTCCTTGAACCTGATATGTTGCTGAGGATGACCTTGAACCCCTGACCCTCCTGCCTCCACCTCCCACCTTCTGAGATTACAGGCATGCACTCTCCGTGCCTGATTTATGTGGTGCTGTGGAACTGTCCAGGGCTTGGTGCACACTAGATAAGCACCCTTATCAATTGAGCGACTCCTTATTCATTAAAAAAAATTATTATTGTGGGTCGGCTATGGTGGGAGTGGAGACAAGAGGATTCTAAAGTTGAGACCAGTATGGACCACACAGAGAAATTTGATTTCCCTCCCCCCAAAAAAAGTGCATATAATGGTGTAACATATGAGGATATTTTCTTTCATTATTTATTTTTAAACTTACTTTATTTTTATTGAGCCACGGTATCATTGTGTAGTCCTGGCTGTCCTAGAACTCACTCTGTAGACAAAGCTGGCCTGGAACTCACTGAGATCTGCTTGCCTCTACTTCCTGAGTGTTGGGATTAAAGATTTGTGCCTCCATGCCTGGCTGAAGGTCATTTTCCTTTTTCTTTGAGGGGATGGCACTGTGCCACAGGCTGCACCCAGTCCAACAGGGGTCACTGTCAAGCTCTGGTCTTTTCTTCTCCAACAACCTCTTTCATCCCTGCCTTTGGCTATCTTTACTCTCCCTGTCTTCTCTAGAGGTGTGGTATAATGTAAATATAATATATATTCTGTTATCTATGTGTATATATATGTACTCACATATAACTATATTATTTGCATATATATACATATATGCACACATATATATGTGTATGTTGGGGCAGGTACGCTCACCTGTGCATGTGTGGATGTAGAGGTCCCCGGTAGCTTTAGATGACTTAACTTTTTGGAAACAGCTTCTTTCTCTCAACCTGGAGCAACCCGTTTTGGCTAGACTTCCCAGCCAGCAGGCCCTGCCCATCCTCCGGTCTCTCCCACTACCACCACCACAAGAGCACTGGGATTATAGGTAACCACCTCCACACCCAGCCTTTATGTGAGTGCTGGGGACCCAAACTCAGGTCGGCAAGGTAATGTGGCCAGCGCTTTACCCATTAAGGCACCTCCCTAGAGGTGTGTATTTTCAGTGTGAGTACAGACGGCGGCCTTCTGAATGCTGTGCATGCACCGTCTCTTGTACCTCCCCAGCCAGGACGTGGGGAAGGAAGAGATCCCATTTTACAGATGAAGTTAATGCGAAGGAGCTAGTTTAGGCAGGACACACAGATGTCGCCGCCACTGCTGGCCACGGGACTTAAGCAAATCTCTTCCCTCCTCTTCACATGGTCTTCCCTAGAGCTCCTCCCTGAGCTGGCACTTTTCTGGACGTTTCTTTCCTGACCTCTCCTCCTCGCAGGTTTTTCTCTTCCGGCCCTGTGGATTCAAAGTTTTCTCACCGACCCCACCGGGCCCCTCCCCACACTTTGTCTGGGCAAAGCTACAATTTCAAACAGGGTTGAGTTCCTTCAGTAAAGGGGCTGGGACAGAGCCCCTCCCCTCCGGTCTCGTCCCATAAATACCCCCTGTGTGCAGCGCCCAGGGGCCCGGGGGAGCCAGGCAGGCTGATCTGTAATTAGAAACTTTTCTCCCTTCTCTGCCAGGAGAAGGGAGGGCCCAGGTCTGACCCAGCCATTTTATTTGTTATGAATTATTCAGGAGATTGGAAGTGGAGTAGGGAAGGCCCCTCTGCTCACCAGACCCTTCCCTGGTCCTGCCCAGAGCAGCCTGGCTCACTCAGCCTTGTCCCCTCACCCCCAAACCCCTATGGGGCAGGCAGCTCTGCAGACAAGGTTTGCATCAGATCTCATGGGTGTGGGGGGTGTCTTCTCACCCGAAAGGAGGTGCATGGACAGACAGAGGCAAGGCTAGGAAGAGAGAGACTGAGATGATCGGTCTCAGGGATTGGGCTGCCGTTCATGTATTCACTATAGCTGCTGATGCTGGAGAAGGGGACCAGGGTCCAGCAGGTCCGCCCTGAAAGGGAAAAGATGCTTAGCCATTTCTGCTTGCTCTAGATGAATGAATCTCCACAAGGAGGAGAAAAGGGATTATGTGGAAACCAAGGAAGTAGCTGGGGGAGCAGGAGCAACTAGCAAGCAGGTCTGTTTCTTTATTTACTTGTTGAGACAAAGTCTCTCTCTCTCTCTCTCTCTCTCTCTCTCTCTCTCTCTCTCCAACTGTGGCTGGCCTAGAACTTTTGTTCTAGGCTGGCCTCAAACTTACAGTGATCCTCCTGCTTCAGCCTCCTAAGAGCTGCTATTACAGGTGTGAGTGGTCCCTCCTATGTAAGAAGGTCCAAAAGAATTAGCATACAATCTCTAGGACCTCAGAAAGAAAGATGAGAGAGAGGAAAAAAAATAAGAGATTCCCATACCCCTTAGGAAAATGCTATTGTACCCATTTAATGGATGTGGAAATTGAGTCTGTCAGACATTGAGGGAGTTATTTGAGGACACAAACTGGTTAGTAGAAAAGGAAGTCAATCCTAGCGCATCCCTGAATGGCATACCCTTTAGCTACCACTCCTGGGTTGGTGGGGAGCCGGCCTCAAGGAATGCAGGTTCTTGCATCCTCATTGTTCTTCCCTTGTTGCCAAACTTTTGCTTCTGGGGAGAAGCCTCCCCCAAGACAAGCCCTCTGGGATCATAAACAACACTGTGGTCACCCGAATGAAGTCTGCCATTCCCACATTCTCCCAGTGAAGTCTTGTCATGTGGCCTCTTAGGTACTGGGCGTCCCCTTTCACATGAAGCTATCAATTCTGAGGGGGGGGGGGAGGAAACAGAGTGAGACAAAGAGAGAAAGAGAGAGAGAGACTCTGTGCAGTTCCCAGACAAGCCAGTTACTTAGGATTTGGAAAATAACTACCTAATTCCACACCTTACTATCTACATGAAATTCCTTAAACTCTCAGTCAAGATGAAGATACATAATAAACAAGGGCTGCTGTGAGACGTACAGAATGCATATAAAGTATCTGGCATGATGCCTAGCACATAGTAGGTGCTCAAACAATGATGTCATCACCAACGACAGCTTTTCTTCAGGAGGATTAACAGGAACAACCACAAGGTGACTATGTGACTTCTGGAATAAGCCCTGCTGTTTCCTCTAGGAAACCCCTTTCCCCTGAGCCAAGCCCTAGACTTTCAATGGAGCTTCCTCCCTAAAGCCTCTGCATTGAGCCATGAGTGGATGATCCATCCTAGACACAGAGTTGGTTGAAAAATGTGTATGTGTTCAGTTAGAGGCAATGAGAGGGAGTCCAAGATCAGCTCCTGAGAGATGCAATTTTTCCACTGGCAAAAGGAGAAGCAGATGTGATAAGGACACTCATATCCTTCAGTTCCTGGATCCAGGAGTAGACCAGTAAAGAATAATAATTATGAGCCGGGCGGTGATGGCGCACGCCTTTAATCCCAGCACGTGGGAGGCAGAGGCAGGTGGATCTTTGTGAGTTCAAGGCCAGCCTGGTCTACAGAGTGAGTCCAGGACAGCCAGGGCTACACAGAGAAACCCTGTCTTGGAAAAAAAAATAATAATTATTACAGGGCCTCATGCAGCCCAGGCTGACCTCAGACTTGCTATGTAGCTAAGAATGTCCTTGAACAGCTAATTCTTCTGCTTCTATGTCCCAGATGCCAGAATTATAATCCCGTGTCATCACACCTGGAAGAATAATTATTATCACTTCATTTATTTATTTTTGAGGCAAGGTCTCAATGTGTTACCCTGGCTGTCCTGGAACTCACTATGTAGACCAGGCTGGCCTCGAACTCACAAGAGCTCTGCCTGCCTCTGCCTCCCCGAGTGCTGGGATTAAAGGAGCACTCCACCACACTGGGCTATACTACTGATCTCTTTTGTTTGCATCAGTTTTTCTCTCTCAATCCACCAAGAGCTCTGACTAATATGCCTAGTCCGATGCATGCTTGCCCATAGTCTCTCCACATACACACACACACACACACACACACACACACACACACACACACACACATACACATATACAGATCAATAAAAAATAAAAACTATATATACATCTTTCAAATGACAGTGTGTGTCGAAGACTCACTGCTAATTATTACTTTTGTTTCACACCCTTAGGTCAAGGAAGAATGTCCCATAAGACTTTATGATTCACAGAGCACAGGTACAAATTAAGAGCCTTTACCCACTAAACTGTCATGGAGTCACAGACTTCGAGTCACGGCTTGGCTCTAACCACGGTTTTCCTTTCTGCTTTCAGGTTTTCCTTTAATTCCCACTCTGGGCGTAGGCTATGCCCTGCTTCCTCATGTGAGCTGTTTCTGTCTGCCCTTTGTCTGTGTGCTGGTGTCCAGGGACCTAACTATCTGTTTTTGGTTTGAGACAGAAACACGGTTTGCCTTTTGAACCTCCCATTTTCCTCTAAGATTGCCGTCCGTGTCTCCCCTCTGCCCACCGCCAACTAGGTTATAACTGTCACACTTGTGTCTTTCTCTGCACAAAGAGAAATGCTTGTTCCCTCCTATAAAATCTGGCCACCTGCAAACCCAGACTTACTCCCTAGGTGGCTTGAGAGACCCAGACACAGGCAGTATGAGTCCGCATAGAGTAGGGTGTGGGGCAAGTCGTGAGAGCCCAGAAGCTTCTGGGTCAAACAGCAGAGTGGGTATGGGGTCAGGCCAGCATCTCATATCAGATTTTGTCACTCACTTGCTGTGTGACTTGGTGTAAGTCACTTCACCTGGCAGGGCCTCAGTTTCCTTGTCTGTACATGGGCCTGATAGCACCTGCTTCTCAAGCTGAGGGCTTAACAAAAGTACTTTCCTGTAGATCAGCGGTTCTCAACCTGTGGGTCGAAACCCCTCTGGAAGTCAAATGACCCTTTCACAGGGGTCGCCTAAGACCATTGGAAAACATAGATATTTACATTACGATTCACAACAGTAGCAAAATTACAGTTATGAAGTAGCAACGAAAATAATTTTATGGTTGGGGGTCGCCACAGTGTGAAGAGTTATATTAAAGGGTTGCACCATCAGGCAGATTGAGAACCACTGCTCCGGAAAATCATGTTTCTTTGCACTTTGCTCATCTGGAATGGATACTCAGCCTTGCAACAAAGCCTTCAAAGGTATTGCCATTAACATCCTACTTTACAAGGCCTGCAAAATGACTCAGCTGGTAAAGGTGCTTGCGGCCAAGCCTAAGGACGCAAGTTCAATTCCCAGGACCCACATGAGCCTTGGCATGTGCACACATAAACACACATAAATAAATGTAATAAAATATTTAAATATAAGCCAGGTAGTGGTGGTGCACACCTTTAATTCCAGAACTCAGGAGGAAGAGGCAGGCAGACCTCTCATTTTGAAGTCAGCCTGATCTACATATTGAGTTCCAGGACAGTCAGGGGTGTACAGAGAAGCCCTGTCTCGAAAAACAAAAACAAAATTAAAATATAGTAATCCTACAATCCTACTTTACAGACAGGAACAGAAAGGGTGAGCTGGTAAATCACACAGCTCAGGTTTGCCAGCGGTATCCCTTGTGGATGCCCAGCCTGCTCTCCCCTGCAATGTATTCTATTACACATTTTCCCAGAGCAGACAAACACCACACAGCTAAAAAAGCAAAGCTAGGATTTGAAGCCAATAGTTTTTCACTCCACAGATTACTTGTTTGTTTCTGTGAAGCCCCAGCTAGATTGAAACTTCTCTTCTCTTCCTCTCTCTGCCTGACATGTTAGGGTTCTGGGCATTGGGGCTGGCAGGATAGGCTTCCCACAAAAGTCTGCAGACCTTTTTGAGTCTGACCCGTGGAACCCAAAGTGAAAGGAGAAAAACAACTTGTGAAAATTGTAGTCTTGTTTTTGTTTTTGTTGTTTTGTTTTGGTTTTGAGACAGGGTTTTTCTGTGTAGCCTTAGCCATCCTGGAACTCTCTCTATAGACCAGACTGGCCTCAAACTCAGACATCCGCCTGCCTCTGCCTTCCAAGTGTTGAGATTAAAGGTGTGCGACACCACTACCCAACTGAAAGTTGTCTTCTAGTTTTCACATACAAACTGTGGCACATATGTACTGCAATTTGTGCACATATGCGCACATGCACACACATACACCATCATATATATATATATATACATACACACAGTAATAATAAATAAATTAAAAATGTAAAAACATGCCGTGTACTACCACCTGGGACTCTTTTTCCCCCTCCCCCTTTCCTAAGTGTGATTCTGGGAACTGAACCCATGGCCTCATGCATGCTAGGCAGAAATTCCACCCATAATTCCTTTCTCTAACCATAATTACACAGCTTCCATTGTGGTATGAGACACCAGCCATTCTTGTGGAAGGCCAGATAGTATCAAAGGCTAAGGTTATTGTCGGCTTGGAAAATGACGCGCTTCCATAGTCCACATCCCATCATTGGTGAACAGAGAGCCTGACATCCCAAGACTCCAGATCTGACTTTCTCTAAGGAAGTGACATAGTGGGGGGAAAGGGACAAGAAGGGGAAGGGAGAGGTGGGGAGAAGAGAAGGGGAGAGGGGAGGAAAGCCAAGAGGATAGGATGGGGTGGAAGAAGAATGTAGTTGTATACAGTGTCATTGGAGGTTTTGAAGCACTGATGGGTCCATCAAGGGGACCTGAGTTGATGTGAGGGGGGCCGAGCAATTAGACCTGGGTGAATCCGTTCACAGATGCGAGTGACAGAGAGCAGTGAACGTGGCCTCTGTGTGGCCCTTTTCAGGGGTGGTCATGTCAGGGACAGAAATTGGCCTGTGAGCCATCAGTGATCAAATGGGAAATGCGCGTCTCAGTCTAAATGATACCTCAGGTTATACCCACTATGGAGGCATTCTATCCTCTTGTCCTCAGTCTCCAGCATCCCTTGAAAACAGAGTTGAAACAGGAACCCCAGTGTTCTCAGAGACTTGACCCTCAACACAACTGTCTGCTCTCAGCTTTTTGCTCCATGACAACCTGTGTGACCCTCAGGATACCACTGAGCACAACTCTAATGATAATTAACAAGTATTTTTTTTTTTTTTTTGGTTTTTCGAGACAGGGTTTCTCTGAATATCTCTGGCTGTCCTGGACTCACTTTGTAGACCAGGCTGGCCTCGAACTCACAAAGATCCGCCTGCCTCTGCCTCCCAAGTGCTGGGATTAAAGGCGTGCGCCACCACTGCCCGGCTTAATTAACAAGTATTTATTCCAAGATGTGAGCCAGCTCTAAACTGGCTTAAATTTAAATGGATGGATTTAAAGTTTACAATAGAGCCGGGCCTGGTGGAGCATGCCTTTAATCCCAGCACTCGGGAGGCAGAGGCAGGCGGATCTCTGAGTTTGAGGCCAGCTGGTCTACAAAGTGAATCCAGGACAGCCACGGCTACACAGAGAAACCCTGTCTCAAAAAACCAAAGGTTAAAAAAGTTTACAATAACCCAGTTAGATGGACTTTGTATTACTGTCTATGCTTTATAGGTGAGGAAATGGTATATAAAAAGGTTGACTGATTTTAAAGCTCACTTTGAGACAGAAAATCTCTCTCTCTCTCTCTCTTCTCTCTTGGGGTTTTGAGACGTTTCTCTATGTAGCCCTGGCTATCCCGGAACTCCCTCTGTAGACCAGGCTGACCTCACACTCACATAGATTCACCTGCCTCTGCCTTCAAAGTGCTGGGATTAAAGTTGTGTGCCAGCTTGTTTAAACTGTGTGCTTCTAACCACTCCTCCTAATCCCTCCAGCTCCTGGACCCAGAATTATAATGAAGATTATTTAGTTTCAGAACTCAGTCTTGGCTGGGTACACTGGTACCCATTCAGAGTCCCAGTTACTCCCGAAGCTGATGCAGGAGTGTCATTTGCTCATAGAGGTCCAAGACCAACCTGGGAAACTATGAGATTCCATTTGTAAAAAAGACAGACAAGCCGGGCATGGTGGTGCACGCCTTTAATCTCAGCACTCGGGAGGCAGAGGCAGGTGGATCTCTATGAGTTCGAGGCCAGCCTGGTCTACAAAGCAAGTCCAGGACAGCCAGGGCTGTTACACAGAGAAACCCTGTCTAGAAAAAAAAAAAAAAGGCAGACAAAACACACATGCAAGTCCTGCACTTGGGAGGCAGAGGCAGGTGATCTCTGTGAGTTTGAGGCCAGCCTGGTCTACAAAGTGAGTCCAGGACATCCAGGACTACACAGAGAAACCTTGTCTCAAAAAAACATAAATAAATAAATTTCTGCTGGGCGGTGGTGGCGCACGCCTTTAATCCCAGTACTTGGGAGGCAGAGGCAGGCGGATCTTTGTGAGTTCGAGGCCACCTGGTCTACAAAGTGAGTCCAGGACAGCCAAGCATACACAGAGAAACCCTGTCTCGAAAAACCAAAAAAAAAAAATATATAAATAAATAAATAAATAAATAAATTTCTGAAAATAATTAATTAAAGGAACATTCCTATAATCTCAGTATTTGGAGGCTAATGCAGGGAGCAAGCCTGTGTTACATAGTGTGACCACTTCTCAAAAAAGAACAAGGGGGAAAGAAGAAAGGCACAGGTGGGCAGAGGGAGAGAGGAAAGGAAGGAGAGAGAAAAAGAGGAAGAGCTTTATTATTATTATTAATTTTGGTTCTTTTGTGACGCAGTCTCTCTGTGTAGCACTGACTGTCCTGGAACTCACTTTGTAGACCAGGCTGGCCTCAAGCTCATAGAGATCCGCCTGCCTCTGCCTCCCAAGTGCTGGGATTGAAGGTGTGCGCCACCATGCCCAGCTACGAACTTTAAACAAAATATTTTTATTTTATTTTTAATTATGTGTATATATGTATGTGTGAGTACAGGTGCCCTCAGGGTCCAGGAGGGCATCAGGACCCCTAGATCTGGAGTTACAAGTGGTTGTAAGCCCCCTGACATGAGTGCTGGGAACCAACTTTGGTCCTCTCCAAAAGCGGTAAGTGAGCTTAGCCACAAAGCCTAGGAAGATTTCCTTTTGGTGTGTGAGAGAAATGTGTGGGGCGAGCACACCCTTGTGCATGCGTGGAGGACAGAGGACAGCATGCAGGGGCTGGCTCTCTCTTTCTACCATTTGATATTTGGGTTCTGAGGATCAAACTCAGGCTGTCAGATTGGGGGCAGATGCCATTGCCCAGTGAGCCACCGCTCCAGCCTAGAAGGACGTGTGTTGACCAACCTGTCTTTGTGATGAGTGTTATCATGGGCAGTGGATGCCTATGAGTCTGTCAGTGGTAGAAGCATCAGAAGGACGGATACCAAGGACCCTGGCATTCCTGGAGCTTTCCACCCTGCTGCTTGCCTGTCCATCCTTGACACAAGAGCAACTTGGTCCATCACTATAGGGAGCGCAACTCAGCTAGCCCCTTGAAAGAGAAAAGATTTAGAATTTTACCTTCCGAGCTCTGACCTCCAGCTTCCGAATGATGACAGGACAGAGTGGCTGGGCGGGAAGGCAGTGGCAGAACTCCAGACTTGCCAGCAGTGTGCCCTGGGGACGCTTGCCCTGCCTTGCTGCAAAGGCTAGGCATGTGGGTCAGGTGACAGAGTTTGAATCCCATGCCTATAATCCCAGCACTGGGGAGGTGGAGGCAGGAGAATCAAAGGCTCACAGGTATCCCCTGCCACATAGTGACTTCCAGGCCAACCTGGGCTCCCTGAAACCCTGTCTGAAAACAACAATAATAACTCCAAAACAACCAGTAGTAGAAACTTCCAGGCCAGACTCTCACTCTACAATTCTTTGGAGTAGAATCTCTGACGAAGCTTTTAGCCTTCCTCCCAGTGTGGGGTCAGTTTTTTCCCACTCCTCATCTTCCAGGCACCTTCTGTCTCTTCTTCATATTTTCAGGATTCCACCCCAAATCCTGTTTCTCAGGTATTTCCTCTTTCTTCCTTCACCACTCCACTGGGTGTCTAATGCTCCATTCTCTATGGGGATGGCCGAGGCTGAGCAAGTTCAGGCTGTGTGATTTCCTCCTTGTCTGGGCATGCAGTACTTAACTGTTATTTCCTTTTTATGATGGATAGGCAGTGCCCAGCCTGGAGGGGGAATGTGCCACTGGGCTGTGGTTATGAAAGTTTTTTTTTTTTTTTTTTTTTTTTTGGTTTTTCAAGACAGGGTTTCACTCTGTAGACCAGGCTGGCCTCCAACTCAGAGATCCTCCTGCCTCTGATCCCCAAGTGCTGGGATTAAAGACATGCACCACCACCCCCTGGCCTGAAAGACTCTTTTTGAAACCCAAAGGTCCCACAGGAAATTTTTCTAAGGGAGTGTTTTACAGTCTTAACTCCCTAGATCCGAATCTTGGGAGTAGGCTGTGGAACATAAGGGGAAAGTCGGCTTCAGCTGTGTTCTCTCCCTGTCTTTGAACCCTTTTCCAGACCTCAGTTTTTCATCCTGTAAAACAAGAGTCTGAACTTGCAAGTTCACAGAATGGGAATTGGATTGCCTGATTCTAATCTCTGCTGTACCACTTGCCAGCCACATGACTTTGGGAAAGGTGTTTCCCTCTGTTCCTCACTTTCCCCATCTATAAAATGGGGACGATAAAATCACCAACTTCACAGAGTTCCTGTGGGAAACAAATGATATTGTGTATGAAGAACGGAAGGCATCATGCCAGGAGCCAAGGAGAGGCCCAGTAGTTGGTGGTTAGGTTACGGCTACAGCATCAGGGAAGGGGAAGGAGGGGAAGAGCTGGCAGGCAGGAGATTATTTAAATACGAAGTGTTCCCTTGGGCATGCCAACTTGACCTCTCCAACTTTCTTATTTCTTTCCCTCCCTTCGGAATGTCTGTGCCCCTGACACATAGCAAATGGGTAGGATGTCTCATAGCCTAATACATGAGCCATACGAAGCTCAGCATTTTTTTTTCTTTTAATCTGAGACAGGGTCTCTGTATGTGTAGCCCTGGCTGTCCTGGTACTCACTTTATAGACCAGGCTGGCCTTGAACTCACAGAGATCTATCTGCCTCTGCCTCCCAAGTGCTGTGATCAAAGGTGTGTGCCACCATCGCCAGGCCTCCTTTCTTTATTTTCTTTTTTGTTTGTTTGTTTTGTTTTTGTTTTCGAGACAGGGTTTCTCTGTGTAACAAGGTCCTAGACTCACTTTGTAGACCAGGCTGGGCTCAAACTCACAGAGAACTACCTGCCTCTGCCTCCTGAGTGCTGGGATTAAAGGTGTGCGCCACTACACCTGGATCTTTTCTTTCTCTCTTTCTTTCTTTCTTTCTTTCTTTCTTTCTTTCTTTCTTTCTTTCTTCCTTCCTTCCTTTCTTTTTTAAAATTTATTTATCCTTATATGCATGGTGCTATGGTTGCATAGCATCCGAGAGGGCATTGGATCCCCTGGAACTGTAGTTAACGACAGTTGTGAGCTGCCATGTGGGTGCCGGGAATCAAACCCCAGGTCCTCTGGAAGAGCAGCCAATGTGAGTTCTCTCAACCACTTAGCTGTCTCTCCAGAACCATCTTTTCTTTTTTGTTTTTTGAGACGGTGTTTCTCTGTGTAATAGCCCTGGCTGTCCTGGATTTGCTTGTAGACCAGGCTGGCCTCGAACTGGAGCACACAGAGATCCGCCTGCCTCTGCCTTCCAAGAGCTGGGATTTAAGGCATGCGATACCACGCCTGGCCCCCTTTTTTTTTTGTTTTTAAAAGACAGTCTTGTTACACATCCCTTACTGGCTTGGAACTCACTCTGTAGACCAGACTGGCTTCGAACTTCCATCAATTCTCTCGTCAGGTGCCTCTCAGCTACGAAGCCTAACATGTGTGAGAAATGATTTTGGAAAGGGTCTCATGTACCCCAGGCTAGTCTTGAACTTACTACCTAGCCAAGGATGACTTTGAACTCCCAACCTTCCTGCTTTTCGCGTGCAGGTTTTATGATTACAGGTAATCAGCACCATGCCCGGCTTCTTTCCATTTCTTCCTTTCTTCCCTCTTGTCTCTCTCTGATAAAGTCTGGCTGTGTAGCAAATGCCAGCCTCAAGCTTACGACCCTCCTGGCTCCCAAGTTCTAGAATGACAGGCATGTCTTATCACACCACACTGGATTAAACTTTTTAGGAGCCTGGAAAACAAGCATTGGCTGTAATTATGATACACGTGGGAAGTGGAAGCCAGGCACTCAGTAGTCCAAGGCCATTCTTAGCTACATAAGGAGTTCAAGGCCAGGCTGGGACATAAGATGGCTTGTCTCAAAAAAAAAAAAAAAAAAAGAAGATGCCATTTATACCCCAAAATTTTAAACAGTCATTACTGGTAGCTAGTAAGGCTTGAATGGCGATTAGTTTCCAACTTAGTATATTTGTACAGGCACACCCTATTGAATGGTGTGCTCTTCCTGGGGAAGACTCTTTCTCCTGCTCTCAGCATTCCTTGGTTGCCTGTAGCTCTCTGTGTAGGGCTGTGTCCTCTTGTCTGGCCTGCGCCTCCATGCTTCTTCCACATGAGCCTGCCTACCATTGTGCTCCTTGTTTAGCTCATTTTTAGGCAGCCATTGGTGAGACTTTGTGGGTGGTTTCTGACACTGCTGGGAGACAATCTCACAGAGAACCCCCTGTTCCTCTGGCTCTCACAATGTTTCTGTCCCTTCTGTGATGATCCCTGAGTCCCTGAGCCTCAGGGGTGCGAGTTTATATTGTGGATGTATCCACTGTGACTGGGCTCCACAACTCTACATTTTGATTGGTTGTGGTTTTCTGTAACGATCTCTGTGTTTTGCAAAGAGAAGCTTCCTTGATGCAGAGTAAGGACCACATTTATTGGGCTAGACCCTAGAGAAGTAGCTTGATTTTTTTTTAAAGTTAAACTCTGAAGTTGGTGATCTTATCCTCCCCATTTTACAGATGGGGAAAGTGAGGAAGAGAGGGAAACACCTTTCCCAAAGTCATGTGGCTGGCAAGTGGTACAGCAGAGATTAGAATCAGGCAATCCAATTCCCATTCTGTGAACTTATAAGTTCAGACTCTTGTTTTACAGGATGAAAAACTGAGGTCTGGAAAAGGGTTCAAAGTTAGGGAGAGAACACAGCTGAAGCCGACTTTCCCCTTATGTTCCACAGCCTACTCCCAAGATTCGGATCTAGGGAGTTAAGACTTTAAAACACTCCCTTAGAAAAATTTCCTGTGGGACCTTTGGGTTTCAAAAAGAGTCTTTCAGGCCAGGGGGTGGTGGTGCATGTCTTTAATCCCAGCACTCAGGAGGCAGAGGCAGGAGGATCTCTGAGTTGGAGGCCAGCCTGGTCTACAAAGTGAGTTCCAGGACCGCTAAGGCTACACAGAGAAGCCCTGTCTTGAAAAACCAAAGGGAGAGACAGACAGACAGACACACACACACACACAGAGAGAGAGAGAGAGAGAGAGAGAGAGAGAGAGTCAGAGAGAGAGAGAGAGATTGAGCACGGCAGTGATATACACCCATAATCCCTTAACTTGGAAGTTGGAGGCCTAAAGATCAGGAATTCAAGGCTATCCTTGGCTACTCAGAAAATTCAAAACTAGCCTGGGCTACTTGAGACCCTTCCTCAAAAATGTGTATGTAAGGTGCTGGAGAGATGGCTCAGTGGCTAAGAGCGCTGATGCCTTTGCAGAGGAGCTGGGTTCCCAGCACCCACATGGTGGTACACAACTGGAGTCTAGAACTCAAGTCCCAGGGGATCCGATGTCCACCTCTGGCTTTGGTGGGTATTAGGCCCAGACACGTATACAGACAATACACCCGTACACATAACATAAATAAGTTTAAATATATATGTATACACATACACGTATGCATGTATGGAGGGTGGGAGCTCAGTGATGTGGAGAGGCCCTGGGTTCCATTTCCAATATAAAATTAGAAGGGAATAAACTAGAAACTAACGTGGTTGTCTTTGATGGTAGAGGGGAAATTTTTTCCTCAAGTCAAGACTGTATTTAGTAAATTCCATGTTCATTTAATGAACACCACATCTCCATGAATGAATATACACTAGAATTGTACACGTCTTGAGGCCGGAGAGCCGGTTCAGCACTTAGGAGCACTTGTTGCTCTTACACTGGGCTTAGGTTGGATCCCCGGCACCTACCCAGAAGCTCACAACCTCTTGTAACTCTAGTTCCAGGGAACCAGGTGCCCTCTTCTGGTTTCTGCAAGCGCTGGGCTGTACACAGTGCACACACATGCACACAGCTAAAATACTCATACACATAAATGTACATGTTTTAAAGAACAAAAAAGCTGTATGCACACCTCAACCGTAAGCCATTTCCCTCGGCTTATTTATGTGTGTATGTGTGAGCCTCATAAACTGCAGTTGCCTTGGAGACCAGAAGAGTTCTAGAGGCAGCTGTGAGCAACCAGCTTACTGGTCCTCTGCAAGAGCAGAAGTGCTCTTAACTGCTGGGCCATATCATGATATGTGTATCATATATATCTATATGAATGATAATATGTAGGTATAGATTTATTGATTTTTATGTGTGTAAATGCTGTGCATCCATGTATGTCTATCTGTATACCACACATGTGCCTGGTGCCCCAAGGGCAAAATTAGGCATCCAGCCCCTAGAGCTAGTTACAGATGGTTATGAGCCGGCACATGCATACTGGGAACTGAACCCAGGTCCTCTGCAAACAAATATTTAAAAAATGAACTAGTAGAATATGTTTGAGACTTGCTCGAGAGATGGTTCAGTGGGTAAAGATACCAGTTGCTAAGCCTGAAGGCTCGAGTTCAATCCCTGAGATCCATGTGGAAAAGTGGAGAGCCAATTCCCATTGGTTGCCCTCCAACCTGTACATGTGCATACACACACACACAGAGATAAATGTAACAAAAATATTTCTATTTTCTTAAAATTTGTGGGGGGTGGTTTCAAGACAGGGTTTCTCTGTGTAGCCCTGGCTGTCCTGGAATTTGCTCTGTAGACCAGGCTGGCCTTGAACTCAGAGATCTACTTGCCTCTGCCTCCCAAGTGCTGGGATTAAAAGTGTGTGCCACCACACCCAGTATAAAAAATGCTTTTAAGTAAAAGATGTAGAATCACTTATTTTGGAGCGTGATTTGTTATTTAATATGGTATAGATTTCTGAATCTCCTTCCATCTATCTGTCACATGACTGGGGTTGGGACTAGGGAGTGAACTTCAACTCTGTCCTTGCTGAGTACGCATGGTGTGCCACTGAGCAAGGACCCCCCCCCAACACCTTCTTCTTTAAAGATTTTTATTCACACATGTGTGTGTCTGCATGTATGTATGGCATGTGTGGATGCACTCAGAGGTTAGAAGCCGATGCATTCCCTAGAGCTAGAGTCACAGGCGGTTGTGAGCTGCCAGAGGCAGGGACTGGGAACTGAACTCATATCCCCTGGGAGAACAGGAAGTGCTCTTAATTTTGAGCCATCTTGACAGCTCCAGACTCCCAGCCTTTCAATAGATTTAACCATTTTTTAATATAATTTATTTATTATTTTATTTTTTGTTTATACAAGTGATCTGTCTTCACACACACCCAGAAGAGAGAATCAGATCCCATTACAGATGGTTGTGAGCCACCATGTGGTTGCTGGGGATTGAACTCAGGACCTCTGGAAGAACAGACAGTGCTCTTAACCTCTCAGCCATCTCTCCAGCCCCTTTTATCCTTTTTTTTTTTTTTTGAAAGGCAACACCTCCCTATGCAGCCTAGTCTGGTCTCAAACTAGAGATCCTCCTGCCTCTTCGTTCTGAGTATTAGAGTGTGCCATTACCCTGGGCGTTACAATAATTAGAAGGTGTAACAATACAATGTTACGCAGTACTTTTATTTAATTATCCCCTGCTAGTGACTCTTTACAATTTTGCTGCTGCAATGAACACTGGGGCAACCAACAGATCTGATTTCACTGTTGGCGTTTTTGTACTCATGTAAACCTATCTATGGGGGCTGGAGAGATGGCTCAGTGGTTAAGAGCACTGACTGCTCTTCCAGAGGACCCGGGTTCAAATCCCAGCACCCACATGGCAGCTCACAACTGTCTGTAACTCCCGTTCCAAACAATCTGATGAAACACATATAGTCAAAATAACAATGTACATAAAATAAAAATAAATAGATTATAAACCTATCTGTGGGCTAAAATCTTAGATATGAACTGTTGGGGTGCATGGGTTTATGCACAGTGTTTTATTTTTAATGTTTATCTATTCATTGCACATGTGTATGGACACAAGCCTGCCACGGCTCATATTTGGAGGTCTGAAGAGAACTTTCAGGAGTTGATTGGCTCTCTCCTACCATTCAGGTCCCAAGAATTGAACTCAGAACATCGACCTGGTGGCAAGTATCTTTATCTGTCAAGCCATCTCACCAGCCCTGAATTTTCTTTCATAGCTGGAAAACAACAGCACGGATATTGTAAAGATAAATAAATAAATGAGAAGGCAATACATAGCCATCATGTCAGGGAGAAAATAAGGAAATGGCCAAGCTCAGAATGCCAAGCCCTCAACATGTGGTACGGCTAAAAGGTCAGCTAAGGCAGTCCAAGCCAGCAGAGTTCACTGTGTGGCCCAGCCTTGGCCTGGCTGGATGGCCACCTCATGTCCCACCAGCATCTTCCTGAAGGATGAAGGATGAAGAGGACCCATCTGGGTGGGAGCCCAGCTCAAACCCAGAGCCCTGTCTAGAAACCCATGATTTCACCTTGAACTCAAGTTTAGTCCAGCTATTGTTAAACGGAAAACCTTATCCCATCCTCCAACTGCCTGAACAGCATGTGTTTAAGTTCACGTTCACACTTAACATTAGTGTCTTTGTACATATTACTTATGCTGTTTCCTTTGTTCAGTAGATGCCACCTCTTCCTTTCTGCATGACATCATTTTATCTTTATGTTTTCTGACGGGGAGATTTTTCCAAGTGTTTTTGAACTCATCAGGTCATTAAATTGTTTTCCTTCAATTTTTATTGTGAAATGGAAAATCTTAACTTAAAAATAAATAGAATAATGGGCTGGAGAGATGGCTCAGTGGTTAAGAGCACTGGCTGTTCTTCCAAAGGACCAGGGTTCAAATCCCAGCACCCACATGGCAGTTCACAGCTGTCTATAGTGGTTGGCCTTGGTGGCCCACGCCTTTAATCCCAGCACTCAGGAGGCAGAGGCAGGAGGATCTTTGTGAGTTCAAGACCAGCCTGGTCTACAGTGTGAGTTCCAGGGCAGCCAGGGCTGTTACACAGAAAAATTCTGTCTCAAAAAACAAAACAAAAACCCTAAAAAAAAAAAATGAATAGAATAGCCAGGCATGGTGGTGCACACCTTTAATCCCAGCACTTGCAAGGCAGAGGCAGGCGGATCTCTGTGAGTTTGAGACCAGCCTGGTCTACAAAGTGAGTCCAGGACAGCCAGGGTTACTACACAGAGAAACATTGTCTTGAAAACAACAACAAAAATTCATAGAATATATAGGATCAGTAAGGGTCTACACAAGCAAAGACATAATGTACCGGTGGTATCTCAAGGAGATACCCTTGATGGAGTCATTTCTGGACTTCGGCACCCTGATGACCATGGTTCAGTTTCAGTCTTCTTTATTATGTTTTGTCTTTCTCTTTTTTGTTTTCTTTCTAGGCACAGTGTCTCTATGTACTGCTGGTTGGCCTGGAACTCACTCTGTAGACCAGGCTGACCTCCAACTCACAAAACCCACTTGCCTCTGCCTCCTGAGTGCTGGGATTAAACATGTGTGTCACCACTGCCTGGTAATTTATTATTTTTAATTTTATTATTATTATTAGTAGTAGTTTTTTTGAGACAGGGTTTCTCTATGTAACTGTACTGGCTGTCCTGGACTCACTCTGTAGACCAGGTTGGCCTTGAACTCACAGAGATCCAACTGCCCATGTCTCCAGAGTGCTGGGATTAAAGGCGTGTGCCAACATGCCCAGTTATTATTATTATTTTTAATGTGCATGGATGTTTTGCCCACATGTATGCTTCTGTACTACTTGCATGTCTGTTGCCTGTGGAGGCCAGAAGACAGTGTCAGATCCCCCGAAATGAGAGTTACAGGCTGCTGTGGGCTGCCATGTTGGCTGCCGGAAACCAAACCTGGGTCCTCTGGAAGTGCCAGTGCTCCTAACCACTAAATCCTCTCTCTAGCCCCTTCAGACTTTTCTGTTTTCTTTCTTTCTTTTTTTTCTTCCCTCTCTCTCTCTTTTTTTTTTTTTTTTTTTTTTTTTTTTTGAGACAGGTTCTCCCTTAGTAGCCCTGGCTGTCCTGGAACTCATTATAGAGACTAGGCTGGCCTTGATCTCACAGGGACTCATCTGTGTCTGTCCTCAACATGTGCACCACCGCCCCCAGTCAGACTTTTAAAATCTAGAATCTTCTGTCTCATTTAGTTATTAAATCCCTAACTGGATTACCCTACAGCCCCACATGCAGTGCTTTGTAGAAGGTATGCCTACCTTGGCAGAAAAATTAATTCTTCAGTTACTACACACCCTATCAACCCCTACACCTCTAAGCCTTGATTAAGTCACCAGGAGTCTCCCAGTGAAAAGACACAAAGCAAAATCTACAAAGAGGAAAGACACTCTGGGTAGAATCTAGGGAAAACAAGACACACGCACTCAAAGGCCATTTCTCATTGAAGTCATAGCGGGCATCAGCTCTCCCAGCAATGGCTGCGACATCTCTGAGGCACGTGAGACACTGCCAACCATCACGTTCCTTGGTCATTCTTTACTTTTATTGGCACCTGGTCATACAGGCAGCCTCACCTGGTACAGACCACAATGTCAGAGTTCCAGAAGGAAAGCAGGTGTTAGCACAAAACATCCTTCCACAAATAGTTGGGCACCGGGAGCTGCTGTGACCTGTGAGGACCATGGGGACCTCTCTGTGAACAGCTGCTCTCAACAAGATATGTGGTCTCAATGACAAACTACAAGGCATGTGAAAAGTGGAGACATTCTAAGGCTGGGGCACAACACAACTCTCTAGCTAGGAATTCAAAATAACTATGATTACTATTTAAAAACCTCTAATGTGATATTTTTTAGTCAAGGGTAATTTTCTTTTCCTCCAGGAAGCATCAACAGGCATTACCTGAAGTTCTTGGTATTACAACTGGAGCAGTGTAGTGGGCTGCTAAAATAACTGCAAGTTCTCGATTCCTCTCTACAGTAAAAAATTGTGAGGCTGAAGAGATGACTCAGCAGTTTAGAGCATTGGCTGCTCCTGCAGAGGACCTGGATTCAGTTCTGGCGGCACCCACAGAGCGCTTACAACCATCTGCAACTCCAGTTCTAGGTGATCTAACACCCTCTTCTAGTCTCTCAGAGCACTTGCAGGGATATGGTGCACAGAAACACATGCAAACAAAATGCTCATAAACATAAAAAAATAACATTTTTTAAATGAAAAGAAAAAACCTGTAGCAATGAAAACTTGCTATTAATAAGGAGACAGAGATATATCTTTATTTTGTTTTACTATTTTATTTTATTAGACAGGGTTTCACTGTATAACCCTGGCTGGCCTAGAACTTATGTAGAGTAGGCTGGCCTTGAACTCACATGGATATGCCTGTCTCTGCCTCCCATGTTCTGGGATTAAAGGTGTGCACTACCACCTGGCAAGAGATATATTAATAAAAATATCTAGAAAGAAATCCATGCAAATAGACCTATTCAATTTTTTGTTTTGGTTTGGTTTTGGGTTTTTTTTTTTAGACAGAATTTCTCTGTGTAACAATCTTGGCTGTCCTGGAACTTGCTTTGTAGACCAGGTTGGCCTCCCAACTCACAGAGACCCACCTGCCTCAGCCTCCCAAGTGCTGGGATTAAGGGCTTGCGACACCATTGCCCAGCTGACCTACTCGATTTTTAACAAGAAAACACTGGGCTTCCCGGTGGAGCCCTTGCTTAGTATAAGACTGTAGATTCCATCCCAAACATTGAAAATTAAAAAAAAAAAAATCAGTAAGTGCACTGAGATAGAAAGAACGGTGACTAAGCCAGGCATGGTGATACATGACGTTTTAATCCCAGGGCTCGGGGTGTGGGTATATCTCTGAGTTCAAGGACAGCCTGGTCCACATAGTGAGTTCTGGACCAACCAGTACTACATACTGGGTCCCAGTCTCAAAAGGAATATCAACTAAAATATTTATATCAGTTGCAAATTAAAGGCAGGGCATATAAAGAAGCCCTGGAAACACTTCAGTGGTGTCAGCCCCTTACTGAACATCTGTGTTCTCAGTCTCTCCTTAGCCGGAATCTTCATTGGCCAACTCACTCATCTGTGTCTCTTTTGTTCCAAGTAGATGTCATCCACTTGGTGGAGTTATAATTGACATGTGTGAGGATGACACAAGACTTAAATATTAACCCTCTGACGAGTGGGACATAGAGGTCCATGCCTGTGACCCTCACACCCACCCTACGAGGTGGATATGGTGACAAAATGAGTTCAAGGCCAGTTTTAGCTACATATTGAGTTGGGGGACAGCCTGAGCAACTACAGCCTGTCTCAAAGACAGGTCAACAAACAAAACTATCGGCAAAGCCACCACCTACCAGCTGAGGCCAGCTCCTTATTTTATATGGTAACATCATTAAAGACTCTGCCTTTAATGATGTTGCCAAATAAAAAAGGAAGTAGTTGGGTATGGTGGTCCATGTCTGTCATCCAGCATCTGGAAGGCCCTGGTATCTGCAACATTACAGGAAAGAACTGAAAAAGGAAAAAGAAGAGGACCTGTGTGATGGCAGGTGAGGTTTCTAAACATTTCAAGTTCTGGATTACAGGCTGGAGATATGGCTCTCTGCTCAGAGCCAGGGCCTCTCTAACAGAGGACTGCATTAGATTCCCACCGCCGCATTGGGCAGCTCACAACCTTGTGTAACTCTGGCTCCAGGGGGACCCATCACTCTGTTCTGGGATCTGTGGGCATCTGTACTCACATACACAGATCCCACACACACATATAACTTTAAAAAAAAATAAGACATCTAAGAAAACTAAAAAAGGAATGGAAGGGCTAGCAGTGTGGCTCAGTGCAGAGTGCTGAGGCCCTGGGTTCCATCTCCAACACTGCAAAGAAAATAAAGAGAAAGGGAGGGGGTTCTAATGATGCTCCTCCAGACTCACCCCCATCAAGAACGCTAACGGTGCAATGGGAATCTTGCCATTTTTTTCTAGAACTTGTTATTTGTACTTTGGAAAAGAAACAATGAGAGATTTTTTTTAAAAAAGAGTAACACACACACACACCTCTCTTCCCCTTTCCCTGGCCCATCGGCACATCCCTTTATACCTCCCACTCTTCCAAACTTCTTGTCTCCAAAGAAAGCCACTCGGGACCTCACTCCGGGGCAGCTGCGCCTTGCCCGCCCAGCTTCACAGACAGCGAGGACAGGAACAGGGGGCTCGGCCGCCCTGCCCAGGGGAACAGAGCAGGGGCTCCTGCCCGCCCTGTCGCTTTCTCTCCGAGTAATTAAGAGTGAAATCCCGCTCCCGGTGACCCCGCTCCAGGCCGGCCTGATTTACACATGAAAGGTCTACCCAGGGCTGTGCTTTCTTCTTTTCACGTTCACAATGAGGAGCGGCCTATAAATAAAACCTCTGAGAGACAAGAGGCTTCAAAAACTGTGTGTGTGTGTGTGTGTGTGTGTGTGTGTGTGTGTGTGTGTGTGT
>CAJQZJ010018538.1:5320158-5349175 GCA_907164525.1 Lophiomys imhausi | reverse complement strand
GGACTCGCTTTGTAGACCAGGACAGCCAGAGATATTCAGAGAAACCCTGTCTCAAAAAACCAAAAAAAAACAAAAAACAAAAAAAAAAAAAAAAAGAATTCAGTCTCAGCCAGGCGTGGTGGCTCACGCCTTTAATCCCAGCATTTGGGAGGCAGAGGCAGGCGGATCTCTGTGAGTTCGAGGCCAGCCTGGTTTACAAAGCAAGTCCAGGACAGCCAGGGCTGTTACACAGAGAAACCCTGTCTCGAAAAAACAAAAAAAAACAAAAAAAAAAAAAAGAATTCAGTCTCTGTACTGTAAATTCAGTCTCTGGGATCCTGTAAAAAAATTTTTTTTAAATGTATTAAAAACTTTCTTACCTCAAGAGAGAATAACTAGGGAACAGACACAATTGAATCAAAGCAAAACCAAACTCCAACTATAAGTAAGTCAATATCCAGTGTCTGGAATCTACTAACCATCTTCTTGGCTCCTCCAAGGGGCCTGGGTCACTTCTCCCGCTCCACCCTCTGCAGCTCACACAGATTGTCTTCTAGGCTCTGGCTGGCTCCATTCTACAGCTGCTGCTGTTCTTGGTGGTCATCCATGGTACTGGCACCTCCAAAATGCTGAGGTCTCTGCTGTAACTGGTCTGCACCTTCACCAATGGCCTCTCCTGGGCTCTCTTCAGAGACCCCAGCCCTGCCACACAGTGCCAAGCCTCTGCTGCTCTCCATGATGCCTTCAAAGCCAGTACCACCTGGATGATTTTTACACTACCAAGTTCAGCTGCCAGCACGAGGTACAGCCTTGGCCATGTCTGGAGCACAGCTTCTGAGTGCTGACCCTGAGGAAACACTTTCCAGAAGACTTCACCTCAGTGATGCTGGTCTCTTCTTAGTCACAGCTAATTTCTTAGCTCCTGAGACCAGCATCAAAGTATCCCAGAAAAGCAAAGGTTTCCCTTTAGTAGTTCTGATATCTTGTTAATCACAGCTGATTCTTTGGCCCCAGCTAACCAGAACCACAGACTCTTAATTCAGAATAACAACTGGCCCCGACAGAGTCTTAATCTGAGACTTCACAAGCCAGGCCTCCATTGCCTGCACTACCATCAACATTTTTTTTTTTTCCTAGACAGGGTCTCTCAATATAGCCCTGGCTGTCCTCGAACTCATTCTGTAGACCAGGCTGGCCACAAACTGACAGGGATCTACCTCCAAAGTGCGGGGATTAAAAGTGTGCACCAGAAAAAAAAAAAAAAAGAGCCGGGCGTGGTGGCGCACGCCTTTAATCCCAGCACTTGGGAGGCAGAGGCAGGCGGATCTCTGTGAGTTCGAGGCCAGCCTGGTCTACAAAGCAAGTCCAGGACAGCCAGGGCTGTTACACAGAGAAACCCTGTCTCGAAAAACCAAAAAAAAAAAAAAAAGTGTGCACCAGCACTCCCCAGCTGCTCTCAATATTCTTGTCTTCCAGGCTCTTACAGAACATCCTGTTGAACTCTCAACATTCAATGGCTTTTCTAGTCCAAAGTTCCAAAGTCCTTCCCCAATCCTTCCCAAAACTCATGGTCAGGTCTGTCACAGCAATACACCATGGCACCAATTTCTGTCTTAGGGTTTTTATCGATGTGATAAACACCATGACCAAAGCAATTGGGGAGGAAAGGGTTTATTTGGCTTCTACTTCCACATCATTGAAGGAAATCAGGGCAGGAAATCAAGCGGGGCAGGAACCTGGAGGAAGGAGCTGAAGCAGAGGCCCCGGAGGGAGCTGCCTACTGCTCAGCCTTCTTTCTTATGGAACCCAGGACCACCAGTCCAGAGATGGCACCGCCCATAATGGGCTAGGCACCTCCCACAACAGGCTAGGCACAGCCCACAACGGGCTAGGTACTGCCCACAACGGGCTAGGCACAGCCCACAACGGGCTAGGTACTGCCCACAACGGGCTAGGCCCTCCCCCATCAATCACCAGTTAAGAAAATACCCTACAATCTTGCCCACAGCCTGATTTTTATGGGGACATTTTCTGAACTGAGGCTCCCTCCTTTCTCTCATGACTCTAGTTTGGGTCACGTGGACATAAAAGTGTCCAGCACAGGCTGCCTGGGAGGCAGTGTCTCAGGATGTCAGAGATCTCTTGTCAGCTGATTAAAGGAGTCTTCCGGCTGGTCTGTGGAGGTGTGAAGATATTCTCCCTCTAGTCTGGGTACTTCTCCCTTGTCAGGCCTCAGCCTTTATTTGAACTGAGTCTTTCTATCTGGAGCTCTAGTGCCCAGCAGGAAATGGTGACATCAGAGTAGGTGGAACATCTTTTTGTCCTGGAACCCCAAGAACAGTTGCTTCTTACACAGGAGGCTCAGGAGTGCCTCCCACTTGGAATTTCCCTCATGGCCATCACAGAAGAGTCCTTGGCCCTAGACACCCTGGATTCAAATCCTGACACAGTCATTTTCTAATTTTCTGGGGATTTTGTTTGTTTGTTTGTTTTGTAGACAGTGTCTTGTGGTGTAGCCCAAGCTGGACTCAAAATCTCAATCCCCAAACTGAGAGTGGTGATATATATCTTTAATTCCAGCACTCAGGGGGGGAAAGGCAGGTGGATCTCTGGTGAGTTCAAAGCCAGCCTAGTCTACATAGTGAGTTTAGGGCTAGCCAAGGCTACACAGTAAGACCTTGTTTCAAAAATAAATAAAAATCAGGCTCAGAGGTTTAGAGCACTGTCTGCTCTTCCAGTGGTCCTGAGTTCAATTCCCAGCAACCACATGGTGGCTCATAACCATCTATACTCGAATCTGATTCCCTCTTCTGGCATGCAGGGATAGATACAGATAGAGTTCTCATATGTTAAATAAATAAAACTTTAAAAAAATAAAATAAAATAAACAAAAATCTCACTCCTTTCTCTGACTTCTTAGTGCTGATATTACAGGTATGTGCTACCATACTAGGCAGACATATTTTCTTTTGTCATGAGAAGAAAAGGAACAGGAAAATTCCATTAAAATATTCAACACTGCTGGCTTGTGTGAGAGGCTGTGTTTGGGGTGAGGTAACAGAAATAAGCAAACCATGACCCTGGGAAATGGAATCTAGCTCAGTGGTAGGGTGCTTGCCTAGTTTGCACTAGGCCCTAGGTTTGATCTCCAGCACAGGGTTGTCAGGGAGAAGAGGAGGAAGGGGAAAAGGAGGAAGAAAGAGAAAGAAGAAGGAGGTAAGGTCACTCTTAACAGAGAATGGCATGAACAAAAGCCCTGAGGTTGGAAAGTTAATTCAGAGGACAAATGAGGCACCTTAGCAGTGATGGTGGGACTTGGAGGTCAGAATTTGTAGTTTATCATAAGGGCAACAGGCAGCCACTGAAGGGTTTCAGCGAGGGATACAGGCACCACATCAGGTCTGCATGGATCTCTGTGGCTGTTGTGTAGAGAACAGATGGAAGGAGAGAGGCTCTAAGGAGGAGCCCAATCTGGAATCTATTGCAATGGTCCAGGCAGAGAGAACAATGGCTGGCCATGACTAAGCAGAGGTGGGCTGGAAAGAACTGAGAGACACACTGGAGGTAAAAACGTGTAGGACTTGGTTGATTAGATGCGGAGGAGAGAGAGAGGATGAAAAAGCTGATCCCCAGTTTGCTGGAATGAGGACTGGATGACAGTGGTACCATTATAAAACCATCAGAGCAGTGGCAAGAGATGCCTGAGACTAATAACCTAGGAGGAAAGTAGGCGTGGAAGACAGCCATGTAGTTCACATGGCGCCACAAAATGTGCAAGAATGTCGGCAGGGGCTCTAGGAGGCTCTGGCTGAGAGTCATCCAGGGGTAGCAGATCTCAGGAGATGACACAGTCGCAGAGACCCTGGAGACAAAGGAGCCGGGAAGATGGCTGGATAGGATATGGGTGAGACACAGAGTGGGTGATGGTGGCCCTGGGAGTCCCTGAATGACAACTCAAAGAATCAGTGAAGAAAAATGACAGTCCTAGTAGAAGCAAATATGGTCCCTCTTATCCAGAGGGTCAGCAGTGAGTGTGGGAGGCAGTAAAATGGCGCTCATTCTGCTTCTGTCTCTCTCTCTCTCTCTGTTGTTGCTACTGTTTGCTCTTATTTTATGGATATATTTTTTAGATTTGTTTGTTTTATGTGTATGAATCTTTTGCCCGCATGTATGTATGGGCACCACCTGCATAGATCCCATGGAGCTGGAAGCAGTTCCAGGTTGTAAGCAGCTATGTGGGCAATAACCACTGAGCCATCTCTCCAGCCCTCCTCTCTCTATAGTTTTGTTTGGTAGGTTTGGTTTTGGATTTTGGGGTTTTTGTTTTTGTTTTTCTTTTGGTTTTTTGTTTTATTTTGAGACAGTGTTTCTATGTGTAGCCCTGGCTGTCCTGGGCTCACTTTGTAGACCAGGCTAGCCTTGAATTCACAGGGGTCCGCCTGTCTCTGCTTCCCCAGTGCTGTGTTTTTGTTTTTTTGAGACAGGGTTTCATGTAACTCAGGATGGTTTCAAACTCTTCAAGTAGCCAAAGATGACCTTGAACTCCTATTCAGATCTACAGGGTGTGCAACAACATCCAGCTCACGGTCTCTCTTGAAGAATACCTCCGAAATCTCCAGTGTGGGAGGTGTTGCCCAGTTGGTAGGGTGCTTGCCTGGCATGCACGAGGACCTGGGTTTGCCCTCCAGCAGTGACGACACACATCTGTACCCCCAGCCCTGCGTAGCTGGAGGCAAGAGGATAAGAAATTCAAGATCACCATCAGCAATAGAACAAGCTGAAGGCAAGTCTGGGATACAGGACAGGGATGAGGACAGGCTTCAGTTCTTCACTCTCTCTTTCTTTCCTTAGTTTTAACCATATGATGTCTTATCTATAATTATAATTATTGTGGTTGTGTATGTGTGTGCGCTTGCAGGTTCATGTGTGTGTGTGTGTGTGTGTGTGTGTGTGTGTGCAGATGCACGTGCATATAGGTGCACACCTGTGTGTGTGCATGCAGGTGCACATGTGTGTGTGCACACGTGTGTGCATGTGGGTAGAAGCCTGAGGATAACCTTGGGTGTCATTCTTCAGGGACTGGGGCTTTTTCTTTTGTGGACCTGAATCTCACCAAGTAGTCTAGCCTGACTTGGTGAGCCTCAGGGGTTCTGGTCTCCATTTCCCAAGAGCTATAATTATATGGTTTTACTTTTCTTTTTTTTTTTTTTTGCCATGAGTTCTTGGAATTGAATTTGTGTTTGAATGCTTATGAAGCAAGCACTTTATTAATTGAACTATTGCCCATAACTATTAAGGAGAGAAGGAGGTGTGAGAAGGCTCACTGGTTAAAGATGCTTGACACCAAACCTGAAAAACCTTAGCTGCATTCCCCAAGACCCACGTGGTGGAAGGAGAGAACCAACTCCTGCCAGTTGTCCTCTGACCTTCACACTCACACGGTCACGACTGAAACTCACTCTCTCATACCAGAGAGAGTAAATAAAAGTAAAAAAATAAAATAAAAAACTCGGAGGAAGAGGACGCAGGAGGCTGGGGCAGAAGGATTCTAAGTTCAAGGCTAGCCTCAACTATATAGTGATACCCTGACTTAAAAACAAGCAAACAAACCAGAGGCTGAAGAGATGGCTCAGCACATGCGACTCTTCCAGAGGACCCAAGTTTTTGTCCCCACCCCCATTTCAGAGTGCTCGCAAACACCTGAAACATCAAAGGAACTACCCAGTAGGGACAGTAAATAAACTGTCAGGTGAGTTCCTCCGAGTTGTGCAGATTTTCAAAATAGTTCCTTCCTTTTGCTGTGTCCCAGGTTGAGGGAGGGGCGGGTCTTTTAGTATTTCCCATCTACCTCCCATTCACATGGGAAATGAGGGTTCCCTCCCCTCTCTCTGACAAGCTCTCAAGTAGCCCAGGCTGGCCTTGGATTTGCTGTGTAACAGTAAGAGACCTTGATCCTCTTGCCCCACCTCCCGGATGTTGGGACCACAGGCATTCCTCACCACCTGTTTTCACGTGGTGCTAGGGACAGAACCAGGCAGGCCTGGCGCAGTTAGGCAAGCCCTTTATCAACAGAGCTTCACCCCAAGCCCTTTCCCCTTTTCTTTTCTAACTTACTTGTTTATTTTATTCTTGCAGTACTGGGGATTTGAACCCAGGGTTTCACACATGCTACGCAGTTGCTGTACTGCCGGGCTATATCCCCACCCTTCTTTTCACTTTCATTTGTCTTGTTTTTCACGATGCAGACCAGGCTGGCCTCAAACTCTCAGAGATCCTCCTGTCTCTGCCTCCCCTGTTCTGAGATTAAAGGCGTGCCTGGCTGCATCCACATCCCTCTTGGCCTAGAAGTCTTGCTTCTCCTGCCTTGGCTTCCCAGGTGGGATTACAGGACACCGCCAGGCCTACCTTGAAGATTTCTCTTCTTGTTCCAATGTGAGCCTCATAAGGCCCGAAGAAAGGGTCCGTGGGTTGAAGTCTGGCTGGCTTCCCTCTATTCCTTTCTCAGGTTTCACCTCCCTCCATGTCGCCCTCCTTCCAGGAACCTGAGACTGGACCAGCCACGTTGGAGGTCGAAGGCAGGACTTCCCTGGGCCAGGCTCTTGGGCGGCGCCCGCACATGAGAAGCCTGCCACCCACTGGGAGAGAGCGGGACTGCAGGCGCAGGTGCGACAGACCCACCCCTTCCCAGTCCTTCTCTGGTTTTCACTCTGCTCAAAGGGTTCTTGTCCTCATGTGACTTACAGTCTAATAGGACCGATAATGGCATCGGAAATCCTGGCAGCGACTTAACAACCTGTTTATTTGGTGGAAGGATTTTCTTAGACACCACAAATAGTATACACTCATAGCAGAATATTTAAAAAGAAAAAGCCCAGACATGACTTCCATTACATGTACACATAGCTGTTGCAGTATTTCTCTGTACGTTTTACAAAAATGGAGGCAGACATTCATGATAGTTCGTAGACATACTTTTTAAAAATTTTTTTTGTTTAAAAACAATATGGAGGGACTCATACGATGTATTTCAGTATACCATTTTAAAATTTATTTATTTTATCTGATGATAAATTTTGCTGCATGTATGTCTGTGTACCATGTGCATGCCTGATGCCCACAAGGCCAGAAGAGGGTGCTGCATTCCCTTTGTCCACTGGGCAGTAGTGGTACAAGCATTTAATCCCAGCACTAGGGGGGGCTGCCTGTTGCATCTCTGATTTCGAGATGAGCCTAGTCTACCTATGGAGTTCCAGGACAGCCAGGGCTACATAGTGAGACCCTGTCTCACAAAACCAAACAACAGAGAAAACTAATAATAACTGCTGTTGTTTGTTGAGCAAGATACTAAATGCTTTACATAAATGCTTTACACACTGAGTCCTTCGAACATCACTAATAGCAGGTGCTATTCTTTCTTTTGTTATGCAAAAGACACCAAGGCCCAGATAAATGAAGAGATTTATTCAACAAATAAGCAGCAAAACCAGGATCTAAATCCAGCTTCATCCAGGAACTTTCATCCCTGTGTGATGTGCCTGCTCTGTGCCAGCTCCCAAGAACTCGGTGCTGGAAATGCAAGAGATGAGGATGCAGAATCTTCCTCCTGCAAAAGACAGAGAGCTTCAACATCACTAGGGGATCAGAACCAGAGGGCAGAAAGAGGGTGCCTGTGGGAGGCGGGGAGCGGCTGGGAAGAGGGGAGGTGAGGAATGGAGTATGTAGTATACTTCCAGAGCAGCCTGAAGGGAGTCTGGTGTTGACAAGAACCTAATAAGCAATGGGGAAGGAAGAATACTTGAGCATGACCGGATCTCATTGTGTAGCCCTGGCTGTCCCAGACCTCACTGTGTAGACCAATGCCGCTCACAGAGATCTGCATGGGCTGCCACCCTAACCCTAACCCTGAGTGCTGAGATTAAAGGCATTCATCATCACATCCTGCTCACTTTGTTTATTCGTCATTTTTTTTCCTAGATTGTCTAGGATGGCCACAAACTCACACAAGTTTGAGCTCTCACAATGCCAAATGCCTTATTTATTTTTGAGAGAGGGTTTCAACGAGCTGACCATCAAGCCACTGGGATCTTCTTACCTGTGTCCTCTGGCTTGGGTTACAAAGGCACACCGCAGAGCCCCGGTGTCATGTTGATGCTGGGGAGTCCAAATTCAGGTCCTTATGTATACATACCAACTGCTTAATCCACCAAGTCACCCTCCTAGCCCACACTTATTTTATTCTTTACAAAAATTACTTATGCTGCACTTGGTGGTATACACCTTTAATCCTAGCACTTAGGAAGCAGAGACTGGTGTATCTCTGTGAATTGGAGGCCAGCCTGGTTTACATAGTGAGTTCCAGGACAATCAGGGCTACACAGAGAGACCCTGTCTCAAAAAAAACAAAAACCAGCCGGGCGGTGGTGGCGCACGCCTTTAATCCCAGCACTCGGGAGGCAGAGGCAGGCGGATCTCTGTGAGTTTGAGGCCAGCCTGGTCTACAAAGCGAGTCCAGGACAGCCAGAGCTACACAGAGAAACCCTGTCTCGAAAAAAAAAAACCCTTATTTCATGAATATATATATGTGTGCCTGGTTATCTATATGTGCACCATGTGCATGCAGTGCCCACAGAGACCAGAAGAGGACATCAGATACTTTGGAACTGGAGTTACAGGCCACCATAACCCCCCTGATGTAGCTGCTTGGAACAGAATCTGGATCCTCTGCAAGAGCAGCAAGTGCTCTTAATTGCGCGCCTGGGTCCCCAGTCCTTTACTATTTTTTAGACAGGTCTTTTTTGGTTTGACTTAGCTTGAGTTATCTTTAGACAAGATATCATCCTGTGGCGCAGGCCGACTTGGAGCCCCCCATGCAGCCAGGGTTCTGCATTCACATTGGGTTCTCCCAATGTGAGCTGCATACTTGGAGCTCATGGAAATCTTCCTGCCTCAGCCTCTCAAAGGCTACGATTACAGACGAGAGGCCCACCACGGCAGCCAGCCATGTGGGTCTGTTGTCTTTGCTCTTGAGCAGGGCCTCACTCTACAGCCTCCAAGTCATAAATGCTCAGCCCTGCAAATGCTGGGATTACATGTGTGTGCTACCCACCTTCCCTGTTCTTGTGACCATTTTATCAGGCCTTCCTTGCCCATCCTTAAGCAAAACAGCTCCCTGCACAGAAACTCTATCTGCCTTCCTGCGCCTTATCTACTTCATCACACTTACCACCATCTGTTATATTAAATATTTATGTAGTTTGGTGTCTTCCTTCCTCCATTAAACACCATGGGGGCAGGGACTTGGATTTCTTTACTGGGGTGACCCCAGCGCTTGTCATATGACAGGCACTCACTGATTATGTTAATCCCCACCTGCCTGGATCCTGTTAGTAGCTGCTGCTCTCATCGCCTCAGATCCTGAAGCGGAGGCTCTGAGATGTTCAGGGAGTCACCCCAGACCTTAGTCTTCAGTAAGCGGTGGACCAGGGAAGCCGGGCCCCCACAGAGCTACATGGGGTTTGCTTTAGGGAGCACAGTGACAACTCCCAGCAGCTAACTTGACCAAAGCTGTTGCTGGGCATGCACATCAGGACAGGGAGGGATTAGCACAGGGAGGCTGATGCAGGCGGATAAGCTTAAGAGAAATATCAGCTACAAGACTGGGAAAGACGTGGGTCTTCAGGGGTTGTGGAGGGATAAAGAGAGGCCGACGAATGCACACTGTGTACTCTCGTGGAAACATCACACCGAATCCTGCAGTACAGGTACAGTTAGTGTAAGCTAATCAAAATAGCCATTTTAAAATGTTTTGACTTCTGTGGAAACATTTCAGAGAAAGACCTTGCCTCTGATCCCCATTCATGCACCATCCCCAAAGACATGAGCTTAACAGGCAGCAATTAACCCAACCATCTGGGAGAGAACTCCTGAAGGCGAGACATAAGCGTGTGCAAAGTCCTTTGGCAAGAGAGTACCTGGATATCTAAGGAAACACAAATGGTCTAATGTGGCTACAGAGAAGTGATCTGGTTCTGCACACAGATGAAGGAAAAGCTAGCTGGATGCATTGACGGATTACACAGTGGAGGCATTTGTAGACAGAGCTGACAACCTGAGTTCATTCCACAAATCCCACAAGGTGGTAGATCCAAGTTTAACACACACACACAAGATTTTTCACATATATATACATATTATATATATGTAGTTATGGAATGTTAGTGAGAAGATTTAAGGATTACAGTGACTGTGAAAGGAATGGGGTGGCCATTTCCTGAGTTGGGAAAAGCAATTCATGTAAAATGCATAGCATGGGCTAGAATGGGACTCAGTTGGTAGAGAGCTTGCCTACCATATACAAAATTCTTGGTTAAATTCTCAGCACTGCACAAATTTGGGTTGGGTTGGGAGGGCAGGGTAGGTAGATCTGGAGCATCAAATTTCAAAGTTGGCTACATAGTGAATTCGAGGCTGGCCTGGAACACATGAGACCCTGCCTAAAACAAATTGAAAGTTTAAATGTTTAACATAGACATTAGCCCAAAATGAGTACTCAGAATATTACACATTCAATAAGTGTCATGAGTTACGCCTTTAATCCCAGCACTTGGGGGCAGAAGCAGGTGGATTTCAGTGAGTTGGAGGCCAACCTGGTCTACAGAGCGAGTTCCAGGCCAGACAGGACTACATAATGAGACACTGTCTGAAAAAACAAACAAAACAAAAACTATTCCACATTCTTTGTACTGATAGTCTTGTTTTTCTGGGCTGTCTAAATTTAGTCATCCAAGGCTTTGCAAATGAGAATATCTGATAGTCTCTGAACTCAAGAGCCTCTGCCTACCCTTCAGACTTCCAGGATTACAAGTCCAAGCCACCATACCCAGCTTTGCCAGGACTTCTTAGTCTGAGGTATAAGGACAGGAGGGGTCTCCAGACATACTCTAGTCATCATCCTCCTGACACTGCTGTTAAACCATGAGTGCATTTTAAAAGTTGTGTGGGTTTTGTATCCTTGGCTGTCCTGGACTCACTTTGTAGACCAGGCTGGCCTCGAACTCACAAAGATCCGCCTGCCTCTGCCTCCCAAGTGCTGGGATTAAAGGCGTGCGCCACCACCGCCCGGCGCATGTTGTTGTGTTTTTCAAGACAAGTCTTATTGTATACTTCTTCCTGACTGGCCTGGAACTTGCTTTATAGACTAGGCTGGCCCAGAACTCCCTTTGTAGACCAGGCTGGCCATGAGCTCACAGAGATCTGCCTGCCTCTGTCTCCTGAGTGCTGGGGTTTAAGCCATGTGCTACCACACTCTACAAATATTTTATTTTATTGTGTATATATGAGTGCTTTGCCTGAGTGTGTGTCTGTGCACCATGTGTCAGAGGCTAGAAGATGGTGTCTGATTCCCCTGGAGCTGGAGTTGCAGATGGCTGTGAGCCACCATGTAGGTGCTGGGAGGGACTGGAACCCAGGTCCTCTGGAAGACCAGCCAGTGTTCTTAACCACTGAGCCATCTCTGCAGCCCTGACATTAATAATGCGTTTGTGTAAAGTTTTTGTTTTTGTTGTTTTGTGTGTTTTAAGTAAGATTTGGTTAACAGCACTTACTGCTCTTGTAAAGTATTGGAGTTTGGTTCCTAGGACACACGGCAGCTCACAACTGTTTGTATCTGGTCCAGGGGTTCCATCATTCCACCTTCTTTGGCCTCTGTGAGTACTGTACACACATGGTGCACAAACGTGCATGCAGACAAAACAGTTATACACATAAAATAAATATTTAGCTAAATCTTAAAAAAAACTGGAGTTCAAAGATATCATTATATTCCTAAAAGGTGCTATAATTTAAAAAAGAAGTTGACTTGGGACCTGAGCAATGGCTCAGTGGTTAAGAGGCCTTGCTGCTCTTACAGATGACCAGTTTGATTCCCAGCACCCACATGTGGCAATTCGCATAACTTCATAACATCACCTCTAGAGGAACTGGCACCTCTGCCTCTTGAGGACACACACACACACACACACACACACACACACACTACATAATTAAACAATATATTTTTGTTTGTTTGTTTGTTTTGTTTTTTGAGACAGGGTTTCTCTGTATAGTCCTGGCTTTCCTGAAACTCGATTTGTAGACCAGGCTGATCCTGAACTGAGAGATCCACCGATCTCTGCCTCCCAAATGCTGGGATTAAAGGTGTGCGCCACCATGCCTGGCATCCCAGCCTTTTAATTTATTTTTCAAAAGGCTTTTAGACAAATAGAAGAGAAAAACACAAAGAAAGAAAAGAGTTAAAAAAAAAATTGTACAATCAAAATTTAACAGAGGTTTGTGGAATTCGAGGGAGAGAATGGCAGCATGACCACAGGATTTGGAGCTGATATTAGAGTCCAGATTTTCTGGCACCAATTCCTAGTTCCAGAAGCTATTCATTGATTCATTAATTCGTGGATTCATATATTCAACTCATTAAATTATATTAAGCACCCGTTACTTGCCAGGCACGATTCCGGGTAACTCTCAGGAAGCAGCGATGGCATCATGGACTTTACAGTCTATACAGGGCGTCACCGGAGACAGTGATAACTGTCTTTAAGAGTGATAACAACAGCCCGGGCGTGGAGGCGTATGCCTTTAATTCCAGCACTAGGGAGGCAGAGGTAGGTGGATCTCTGTGAGTTCAAGGCTAGTCCGGTCTACAAAATAAGTCCAGCATAGCCAGGTATACACAGAAAAACCTTGTCTCGAAAAACCAAAAAAAAAAAAAAAAAGTGATAACGACAATGAAAAGGCGTAATTAGAAGGCAGAGAGGAGACGAAAGACAATGACGTTTCCGATAACGTGATTTGTTCTCGCCAGTTCAGATCCTGTCCAGGAACTTCAAAGAAGATAGCAAACAAAACGAAACCGAAGCAAAAACGCAGGAATGCTGCAGAAGCTCAATTCAGCGGTCATCCTCACCTAAAAGCAAATGAGGAGGGGAGGTGTGGCACAGATGCAGAGCGCGAGAGCGCTCTCGCTCGGGCTGCGGGGAGGGTTTAGACGAGGACTGATAGTGTGCGCAGGCGCCGCAGCTCCTGGCCAGCGTTGAGAAGGCGTTATCCAATGGAAACCTCGTTTGAAGTCTCTGTCCCGCCTCCTCCGCCCTTCGCTTATTTCCGCTTCCGGTACGCCAGTGTAGTTTCAAGATGGTGGTGGCGGCGGTCTCTGGGTCTAGGATGTTTCGGCTGCTGGGCCGGGCCCTCCCACGGGTGGGGCGGCCCATGTCCAGTGGCTCCCACGGAGAGGCGGGTTCAGGTACTGGGGATAGGGTGGGAGTGGGGCCTCAGCGGCTCACGCGCGACGTGGCCGGGCCGTGACCTTGGCGGGAGGCCTTAGGGGAGGAAGATGCCGAGACTGACGTTGTTGGCCCTGCCACAGCTCGCATGTGGAAGGCCCTCACCTTCTTCGTGGCGCTGCCCGGGGTGGGAGTGAGCATGCTTAACGTTTTCCTGAAGTCGAAACAGGGAGAGCACGAGAGACCCGAGTTCGTCGCCTACCCCCACCTCCGCATCAGGACCAAGGTACGCCCTTCGCCTCCGCTCTCCTTCAAATGCCCGTTATTTCATTGTCCACTCTACAGTCCAAGCCCTTTGGTGCGCTAGGATCTTGGCTGCCGTTCTGTCCGTGCAAACAGAACATTTTATTTGCTCTCGTTTTTATTTCAGGGAAAACCGCTTGTGGGCCACGCTCAGTTTTCTTAAAGGTCACACAACAAATGGCTCTAGGTTTTCATTTCCTCCTATTTAAGTCACCTCTTGTCTTCTGGTGCACTTCAAAAGCAGCCGTTTCTAGCCGGGCGGTGGTGGTGCACGCCTTTAATCCCAGCACTTGGGAGGCAGAGGCAGGTGGATCTTTGTGAGTTCGAGGCCAGCCTGGTCTACAAAGCGAGTCCAGGACAGCCAGAGATATTCAGAGAAACCCTGTCTCGAAAAACCAAAAAAAAAAAAAAAAAAGCAGCCGTTTCTTACATGAAAGCTTGGAGGTTTGAGGGTGTACTTTCGGACAAGCGGCAAGCCCTGAAGGTGACTAGAGATCTGGGTATTTGTTACGCTAGGTGATGCTCGGTACTTAAGGACCAGACTACCGGTTTGTTTCTCGCATCGTCTGTCGTTTTAACTGTTTTATTCCTTGTCTGTTCGTTTAGACAGTTATACAATTGGTCTGTTCTCCGTCACTTGATCTGTCTTCTTGTTCCTTAAAAGCTGTATCATCTCCTTTAATCCCAGCACTCGGGAGGCAGAGGCAGGCGGATCTCTGTGAGTTCAAGGCCGGCCTGGTCTACAAAACGAGTCCAAGACAGCCAGGGCTACACAGAGAAACCCTGTCTCGAAAAACCAAAAACAACAACAACAAAAACTGTATCATCTAATTCACAAAGGACTGGGCTTGCAGAAACTTACTCTAGACTTAAATTGTAGAACCCCTGAGCCTCGATTCTACTCTTATACAGCCTCATCACTTGGGAGGCAGAAGTAGGCAGATCTCTGAGTTTGAGGGCAATCTAGTCCACATAGTGAGCTCCAGGACAGTGGGAGCTATTTAGTGAGACCCTGTCTGAGAAAGTTCTTTGACAGCATCCTTGGCCTTGGCGTCTGTCCACTAGATGGCAGTACTGCCCCTCCTAAATGTCTCTAGATGATGCTCCAGTATCCAGGTGGTAGCTCAGGTTTGCAGTCCCAGCACTTGGGAGGTGAAGGCGAGAGGATCAGTAGTACATAGTCATTCTCTGCTCCATTATAAAATCGAGGTTAGCTTGGGCTAAATGGACTATCTCAAGAAAGAAAAAAAAAAAAACCTAAAAATGGCCAGGCATGGTGGCGTAAACCTTTAATCCCACCACTTGGGAGGCAGGGGCAGGCGGATCTCTGTGAGTTCGAGGCCAGCCTGGTCTACACAGTTAAGTCCAGGACAGCCAGGGCTGTTATACAGAGAAACCCTGTCTCAACAAAACAAAATAAAACTAAAAATGGTTGTAAGGCATTGACCTAGAACAATGCTTTTCAAACAGTGGGAAGGGACTGGAAAGATAGCTCAGTGGCTTAGAGTGCGTATTTCTCCTACAGAAAAGCCACACTTAATTTCCAGCTCACAACTCATTAATTCCAGGTGCACGTGGAACTGATGTCTTTGACCTCCTTGTACACCCAAACTCTTATGCATATACCCACACACAGATATACATATAATTGAAATTAAAAAAAAAAAACTGGGCATGGTGGCACACACCTTTAATCCTGGCACCTGGGAGACTGAAGCAGATAGGTCACGGGTCTACAAATCATGTTCCAGGACAGCCAGAGCTACATAGACCCTGTCTCAAGAAAAAAACACTGTGATTGGCAGAGTCATGCATGCTCGTAATCCCAGCATTCAGGAGGCAGAGGCAGGAGGATTACAGATTTTTTGGCCAGCTTGTTGTATGTAGTGTTCCAGGTTAGCTATATAAGGAAATCCTGTTTCAAAAAAACAAATCTGGAGATGCTCAGGAGGTAGAGGAACTTGCCACCAAGAGAGAGGATGACTTCAGGGTCTCTGACCTGTTCTGTCAAAGGAGAGAACCTACACATGTGAGTTCTCTTCTGACAACAGCCATGCACATGCACACACAGAACAAATGAATTAGTTTTTGTTTTTTAAAGATAGTGGGCCAAAGGATTGGATGTAGGTGCTGTTTTCTAGTCCTCCTGCATTAGATAAGCATCTCCATCCATATCCACCATTACCATTCTGACATAAGAAGGCTACACCTTGATAAACACAATACTGGCTGTATCAGTTACCAGGGGAAAGCTAGGAACTCCTTTTTTTATAATTAAAAAATTAAGCCGGGCGGTGGTGGCGCACGCCTTTAATCCCAGCACTTGGGAGGCAGAGGCAGGTGGATCTTTGTGAGTTCGAGGCCAGCCTGGTCTATAAAGTGAGTCCAGGACAGCCAGGGCTACACAGAGAAACCTTGTCTCGAAAAACCAAAAAAAAAAATTATTAATTATGAACAGGTATATATGTGTCTGCATGTACTTATACACATATGAGTACAGGTATCACGTGAGGCCAGAAGTGTGGGATCCCCTGGAGCAGTCGTGAGCCAGCTGGCATGAATTCTGGGGACTGAACTTAGATCTTTTGGAAGAGCAGCTCCTAGCCACTTCGACATTTTTCCAGGACAGCTAGGGCTACACAAAGAAACCTTGTCTTGAAAAACCAAAAAAAAAAAAAAAGATTTAGTTTATTTTAAATTATATATGCATGCATGTGGGTGCCCAGAGAAGCCAGAGAGGGCTTCAGATCCCCTGGCACCAGAGTACAGGCACACCACAGCTGCCTGCTGTGGGTGTTGGGAACCAGACTGGGGTGCTTACTGTTGAAGGGCACAACAGTACATGCTCTGAACTGCTGAGCCATCTCTCCTTCCCCAAGTAGCTGTCTTTTGTTTTGTTTTTTGAGACAGGGTTTCTCTGTGTAACAGCCCTGGCTGTCCTGGACTTACTTTGTAGACCAGGCTGGCCTCAAACTCACAGAGATCCGCCTGCCTCTGCCTCCTGAGTGCTGGGATTAAAGGTGAGGGCCACCATGCCCGCCTCCCTGTCTTCAACTTGCTTTTTTCTTTCTTTCGAGGCAGGGTTTCTCTGTGTAATATTCCTGGCTGTCCTGAACTCACTTTGTATACCAGGAAAGCCTCGAACTCACAGAGATCCACCTGCCTCTGCGTCCTGACCTCTGGGATTAAAGGTATGTGCCACCACACCCAGCTGAAGTTGTGTTTCTTACCATCTACTTCAAAGGCTCTCTGCTAGGTGTTTATTAGAATACACGTAAGTTATGGGAAAATTGGGGGCTGGAGAGATGGCTCAGTGATTAAAAGCATTGACTTTGACTGCTTTTCCAGAAGACCTGAGTTCAATTTCCAGCAACCACATGGCAGCTCACAACTGTCTGTAATGGGATCTGATTCCCTCTTCTCTGTGCATGAAGACAGAATGTTCATATGTAAAATATATATAAGTAATTAAATCTAAGGCAAAAAAGCTGTAGGAAAGTTGAAATTATGCCAGTAAAGGATGGATTTCCGTTTTGAATTATTTAGTAATCTGTTTCAAGCAGTTCACAGCTGAGATCTTTCTGAGCATTTCCTGGAATTATCTAATTGACATCTTACTCCACAGCCCTTCCCCTGGGGAGATGGCAACCATACCCTCTTCCACAACCCTCATGTGAACCCACTTCCCATGGGCTATGAAGATGAGTAGAGAAAAACCGGACCTCGCCAGGCAACAAGGGCCACAGCACTGGTTTGGACCATTACTCTGCGTGGGGACCACGGAAGTGCATTGGATGCTAAGCTCATCTTTCTTTGTATTACATGATGACCAACACACTGATCTTCCATCCCTTTACTTGTAAGAGGAGATGGCTTAAATAAATAACTTAGATTGTTCATGAGCTGGGTGGTGAAGTGTTTGTTTAGTCTCAGAAACTGACATTACTTTGGTATTTTACAGTGTTTCAAATCTGGTTTAGCCCTGGACACTGTTTATAACTGCCTCCCTGTTGGCTTCTTGTGTTTAGGGTGGGTAACAAGTTACCAGAAGCACAGGGCTGTAGAGTTATATATCGTGATGGGTTCCCTGACAGAATGGCTGCTATTTACCATCTGTAACATGTGCCTGTGGCAACTTGAGAGACTGGGCTTAAATCAGGCTCCAGGTCAGTCCAGGCTGCACAGAAGTGCCTGAGCTTCAATAAGCTCTCTTCTGGGTCCCAGTGGTCTCCTGTTGCAGTCTACCAAAGGAGTCAGTTCTTACCTTTAGGTAAAGAATCTTTTCTCAGTCAGGCATGGTGGTGCACGCCTTTAATCCTAGCACTCTGGGGACAGAGGCAGGCAGATCTCTTGAGTTCTAGGCCAGCCTGGTCTACAGAGCAAATTCCAGGACAGCCAGGGCTATTACACAGAGAAACCCTGTCTAGGAAAAACAAACAAAAAACGACACAGCAGAGGTAGAAGTTACAAAACAACTCTGACACAGCCATTAATTGTCAAAATTGAAGACCTTTAAAATAGCTGGAGTCAGTTCTGGAGAGAAGGAAGGCAGGTAGGATGAATGATCAATTACTTTCTTAGTAGTTCTGCTGTCAGATGTGGTAAAAAGCAAAGAAGCCATTAGTAGCTATTCTTTTTAGGGAATCTTGAGCTCACAGACTTTCTAACCTCACTGAGCATTGTGAGTACCTGGGTTAAGGCATGTACAATGCCATTATTTCAAGGAATCTTAAGTATGTTCTGAAAGTTAAGGAACTCCATGTCTTGCTCACCTAAGCTGAAAACGACCAACACCCCCAAAAAAAAGACTGAAAACAGCCATGGTGGTGCATACTTATATAACCTCTAGGACTTTGGGAAGAGTAGTCTGAGGTCAGAGGACTGCTCTAGTTCAGAGCTAGCCTGAGCTAGTCTAAGATTTGTCTTAACAGAATAAAAACTGTGAGATGCATCAGCAGGTAGAGGTACTTGCTGCCAAGCACGATGACCTGAGTTTCACACCCAGAACCTACATGTTAGGAGAGAACTGACTCCAAGAGCTGTCCTATATCCACATGCAGACCGTGACATGTGTGCCCACATGAATTCATTATAAAAACTACCCCAGTTTAGTGGTTTGAATGAGGATGGCTTCATTGACCCGTTTAAGTCCTTTGTCCCCAGTTAGTAGAACTGTTTGGGAAGGATTAAGGGGCATGGTCTCGTTGGAGGTGGGTCACTGGGGGCAGGAAGGCTCTTGAGGTTTCAGAATCCCACACTGTTCCCAGTTAGCTCTCCAGTTTGTGCCTGTGGGTCAGGATCTAAATCTTCAGCTACTGCTCCAGCTTCATGCCTGCCTGTCTGCTGTCATGTTCCCTAACATGAACCTCTAGAACTGAGAGTCTCAAAAACTCTTTTATAAGTTTCCTTGGTCATGGTGTCTCTTCACAGCAACAGAAAAGTAAGATACCAGGTGTGGTGGTACACCTGATACTTGGGAAATGGAAGCAGGAAGATCAAGAAGAGGTCACCTGACCAAGCCTGATGGCACAGGCCTCCAATCCCAGCACTCAGGAGGCAGAGGCAGACAGATCTCTTAGTTCAAGGCCAGCCTGGTCTACAGAATGAGTTCCAGAATAGCCAGAGCTCCACAGAGAAACCCTCTCTCAAAAACAAAACAAACAAAAAAAAAAAACTCCACCAGTTCATCTATGTGGCAAGTCTGAGGCTAGCCTGTGCTAATGAAACCTTACCTTAAACAAAAATGGTCTGGAGATGTAGCTCAGCTGATAAATGCTTGAGTGCACGGAATCTGGGTTTGACCTCAGGGCACACAAACCAGGTGTGGTCTTAACTAAATCTTGCCTTGTGTGGGAGATAGAAACAGGAGTTCAAGGTCATCCTCAGCTATTGACTGAATTCAAGACTAGCCTAGATAGACTACATGAAACTATCTCAAAAAGGAGGGGGGGGGGAGGCTAAAGCACTTAGCAGGACAGATGGTCCGAGTTAGATTCCCAGGACCCCAATGTGGGCCTCAAAAATCTCTTGTGTTCTTTTGGACAAATGACTCTTAACCAGTTGAAAAGTTATTTTTACACCCACATTTTTCTAAAAATGTTAATGTAAAATGTTTTGAAATGGCATTAGAGTTGGTCAAATTAAGTAATATTAGTAACACAGGAAACAGAATGTAACCCTCTTCATTGTCTTAGGGATATCTGAGTTCTGTTCAAGGTAGGCAGTTGTGAGGACCACAGGACATTGTTTTGGAACCACAATACATTATATTTAAAGAAGCTATATTATATATATAAGCTGGGCATGATAGTGTGTATTTGTATTCCAGCATGTTAAAGGCATATTCCTAACGTAGGTGCTGACCAGTCACCTAGGGTTAAACAAATCAAGTTGCAAAGCTGGCTCTCCAGCATGAGACGTGGGACAACGGGTAATATGTTCAATAATGTCCACTGAGCTCCAGGAGCAAAGAGTAAAATCTGAATTGTAAGATTTATTCCATTTCATGATTACAGATTTAGGTAGGCAAACTAAACTGAGTGTCTTCCCCTGCTTAGCCAGATACATTTTGCCCTTTATATGATATGCACATTGACCTTAATTTGTGGAGTTGAAAGTTGGCAACAGCAAAACCGTACTGCAGGTGACTCTGCACAGCCACTTCAAGCGTTGGGGTTGCACAGCAGTGGTGCTGATATCATTTCTGAAGTTTGTTAATCCCACAGCTTGTCAAGGCAGGAGCTGAGGAAAGCTGTGTTCTACTTCCATAACCCAGGTTACCAGCAGTTGTAACTGTTGTGCCAGAATACAATCATGTTCCCAACCACTGATTGAAACTGTTGTGTCCGGATCTCTTTGCAGAGCATTAGCTCCCTGAGAGGAAAAAGAGGTTCTGACCAACTGTCATGAACAGTGGCCCATGAAGTATACCTAATGTCCTCTGCAGCAAAAACTGCCAGGCAACCTTGACCATGACTGGTCAGTAATCATTATTTACATCCAAGGGCTAGTTAAAGCTGATTCCAAGACCATGTTTTGCAAGCACAATCCCATGAAGCTGCTCCATTGTAGAGTTCCTGAAAGACGCCAGTGGAGTGAGAGTGCCTCAGAGAGTGACAGCTGCTCTTGCAGAAGTGAGGAGACCAAGATGGGGAAAAAAAAAAAACCCAAAAACTCTCCTCTTAAACTCTGCAAATCCCATGGCTAGTTTCACAGCCTTAGCTGACAAAATCCAGGTGTCTAAGTTTAGTGACTTCTTCCAAGTGACGGGCAGGTCAAGAAGAGTTTTCAGGCTTTTCTTTGCCATGGCCCATGAACTCCAGTCCTTCAATAGGAATCTCTTTCTCCTTTATTGCTTTCTGAAGGAAGAAGAAAATGCATTATAAAGGTCTATGGTAGCTGGGTGAGAAAAATAGTCTATGGAAGCTTGAAGTCCATGTTTTATAACTGCAGTGTAAGGGCACAAAAGTAAACCAGAGTGAACTGGAAAGGCTTGAAACCCACAATTCAAGGGACATTCTTTTTTGAGACAGTCTCATTGTGTAGCCCTGGCTAGCCTGGAACTCACCCATATCTGGCTGCCTCTGAGTCCTGGGATTAAAAGTGTGCACCACCATGCCCAGCATTGTCTTAACAAAGAGGTACCACTGTAAAGACTAAGTCCTGTCTGGTTTGCACACCTGGGCTTGGGGAGACTGGGCAAGAGAGTCAGGTCCAGGTGTCTCTACTTTATCTGGTTCAAGCTGTGGGCCTGTAACCTTGAGTCACCTTCACTGTCTGAGAATTGGCTAAAGAAGCTCCTGGAATTGAGAGGATGTTTTAAGTTAAGTTAGTGCAAGTGCATCCACTAGTTGGAAATCAAACCTTACTGGCTGCAACCGGGAATTGGAGAAAAACAGCAATTAAGAGATCATTAATAAGGGGGGGCTGGAGAGATGGCTCAGCGGTTAAGAGCACTGACTGTTCTTCCAAAGAAACCGGGTTCAAAATCCCAGCACCCACATGGCAATTCACAGCTCTAACTGCTGGACGTGGTAGTGCACGCCTTTAATCCCAGCATTCGGGAGATAGAGGCAGGCGGATCTCTGAGTTCAAGGCCAGATTGGTCTACAAAGTGAGTCCAGGACAACCAGGGCTACACAGAGAAACCCTGTCTCGAAAAAAAAGAGAGAGAGAGAGAGATCATAATAAAACAATGGGGACCTCCGCAGTTCCTTAGCAGTCTAGAAAACAGTGAACATCCACTTCTAATAACAATGCAATGTTTCACCACCAAAATAATCAAGGTCACCAGACTCCAGTGCCTTTGAACCAATTACTTCCTATTTCTGAGTGCTATTTTTTCCATGTGTAAAATATAGATAATAGAACATCTAGTCGCCTGGTGACTCGGACTTGATCCCTGGAACTCACACACATGTGAAAGGAGAAAACTGACTCCGGGAAGTTGTCTCCATCCTCATTGCGGACGCGGACACACAACTCGCTCTGTAGACCAGTCTGGCCTCGAACTCACAGAGATCCGTCTGCCTGTGCCTCCCGAGTGCTGGGATTAAAGGCGTGCGCCACCACTGCCCGGCTACACCAATTTTTAAAGATACGGATAACTGTGGCTATTTGCAAGTTTAGAATGAGTACCAAATAAATGAACCAAAAATGCTAATACAGTCCGTAATGAGCAAAGCACCGCATAAGCATCCCAGTGTATCAAACGGAGACACCCAGGGAATTTCGGTGGGGTAGCGGAGAAGAGGGCTGGCTGGTGCAGCCTGTGCGGCGGGTGTGGAGCCAGGCTCACCTGGACACACTGTTGGTAGCGTTTGAAGAGGTCGGTGCACGGGTCCCCAGAGCCGTCCCCTTTGAGGAACTTCTCAGCAAACCAGCGGTTGAAGCATTGGTCGTACTCGCGCTTCATATCAGTGCAAGCCTCCCCGACACTGTTCATGGCGATGCGACTGCTGTGACGGCGACGCAGTTTGATGTCATCATTTCCGCGCGCGTCGCCCCACCTTCCGTCACTACGGAGGCCGAGAAGCAAAGAAATGTGGGCGCGGGCGGCAAAGGTGCGTTTTCGGGCTCCGCGGGGCGGCATCCGAGGATTCGTTTCCAAAGCCGGTCAACAGGGAAAGGTCCAGGCAGCGGGGCAAGGGACCCGCGTGCCCGCCGCGATAATTGAGCATCTGGAGCGTCTGGCTCTGGTAAATTTCGGCAGCCGCGAAGCGGTGGCCCGGCTGGAGAAAGCCGTCGCCTTCGCTGATCAGCTGCATGCCGTGGACACCGAAGGGGTGGAGCCCTTGGAGACGGTACTGGAGGACAGGTAAACTCCCGGCTAAGGTCTCGAGGCTTGACAAGGACATCTTCGAGGTTATCTCAGATCCTTTCAATGTCCTTTGCATAACTGGGAATTTGCCCAGTCACCGCGAGGATGTCTTCGCTACTTCTTTATAGATCCTGTCGGTCCCATTTAGAATCTCTAGCCTTCCCAGTCTCGATGTGAATAGGAACAAAGTCAGAGCTGCTTGCTAGTCATCGCCTTCGAATCCCCTACTTCAGAGAACCCCTACCCACCCTCTCGGTATGTACTGTTCCCTCTGTATCGTACAGTCTTGTATTGGCTTCTAAGCCACGGTCATTTCATCTAAGGTGTTTGCATTTGCCTACCTAGCTTCAGATTAAATATCTGAAGGAATCAACTACTACTAAATATATATGTTTTGGAGACCTCAATCGGTTCATATGCTAATATGGCATATCCAAGCGTAACATAACATGTTAGCTATGTTTCATCAATCTGGCTATATATCAAGGGCTAGCTTTGAACTCAAGGCTTTCTTGCTGCTCCTTAGTGCTTTCAATGGGCCCGTGTCACCACACCCAGCATCGGTTTCATTATTTTTATTTACTCTTTTGAGAGAGGGTCTCATGTAGACCAGGCAAGCTAAGGATGACCCTGAATTCCTGATCTTTATACCTCCATCTCCCAAGTCCTGGGATTATAGGTTGAGCAACCACATGCTTATGTAGCCCAGGTTGGCCTCAGATTTGGGATATTCCTTGCCCAGTTTCTCAAATGCTGGGATTATAGGTGTAAGGCACCATAATTGTTTTGAAGATAATTTTTAAAAATGAATTTATAAGCCGGGCGGTGGTGGCGCACGCCTTTAATCCCAGCACTTGGGAGGCAGAGGCAGGCGGATCTCTGTGAGTTTGAGGCCAGCCTGGTCTACAAAAGCGAGTCCAGGACAGCCAGAGCTGTTATACAGAGAAACCCTGTCTCGAAAAACCAAAAAAAAAAATAAAAAATAAAAAATAAATAAAAATGAATTTATGTATTTGGGTGTTTAGGCTAATCATATGTCTGTGAATCACATGTCTGGTGGTGCAGAGGGTGTGGGATCCACTGGAATTGGAGTTACAACAATGTGAGCCACCATATGGGTGTTGGGAATCAAATCTGGATCCTCTGGAAGAGTCACCAGTACTAACCACCAGACAATCTTTCTAGTTTCATTAGTTACAACAGAGAACCAAATCTGTAACCATAACCTTTATGTGAAGTGCTCTGCAAAGTTTAAATCTTCCAAAAAAAAAAATCCAACAACAAAAAACCTTAAACGCTGGGTGTGGTGGTGCACACCACCAACACTCAGGAGTCAGAGACAGGAGGATCTCTGTGATCCTCACTCTGTGAGGCCAGCCTGGTCTACAAATCACCTTCCAGTCTTTGGTTCATTTGACTATTTGATCTGATGCTGAAGTTTAGAGAAGTTAACACTATTTGCCTAGTATCACCCAGCACCTTATAACCCAGCATTTCACAACAGATTCCTGATGTCATTTTCCCATGCAAGTCTCACAGATGTGCCACTGCTCCTGGTGAGGCCAAAATACGTGTCCTTGTGACCTGCAGGGCATCATCTATCATAGCCCCTGTCCACTTCTCTAAGCCAGCACTGTCCTGTTCTTTCAGCTTCTTGAGTTTCCATGTTTTCTTCTCAGAATTCTCAGCCTTTGCTTTTACTGTCTCCTTATTCCACCTACTTTTCTTCCAATAATTTTTCTTTCTTTAAAGCTGTCAACTGCCATTAAGTCTTTATTCTTTTCTAGTTACACTCTTTGTTGTTCTGATATTCAAAAGCTGTTAATCAACAAAACAAAAACAAACAAACAAAAACCATCAAGTAATATTTGGCCTGTTGTTGGCTGGAATCTGAGCTTGTCATTTGTTTCCATAAACTTTATATATTTTGGATTAAATGAATCCCACTAATCATTTTATTTGTAAGACTTCAAAAAAAGCCGGGCGGGGGTGGCGCACGCCTTTAATCCCAGCACTTGGGAGGCAGAAGCAGGCGGATCTCTGTGAGTTCGAGGCCAGCCTGGTCTACAAAGTGAGCCCAGGATAGCCAGGCTGTTACACAGAGAAAACCTGTCTTGAAAAACCAAAAAAAAAAAAAAAAAGACTTAAAAAAAAAAACAGGGCCCATTAATCCCAGCATCCCAGGCCAGACTTCAAATTGTTTTTAATTTTTATGTGTATGTGCCTGAGTATATGCATGTGTGTGTAGGAATCCATAGAGGTCAGCAGAGGGTGCTATGAGAGCCCTTGGTACTGGAGTTACAGCAGTGAGCCTCCACGTGGGTGCAAGGAACCAAACCCAGGTTCTCTGTAAGAGTAATAAGTGTTCTTAGCACATGAGCCATCTCAACAGCCAGACTTCAGTGTTTTAAGTGTTTATCTGAACTCAAAACACACTAGTAAGGGGAGGTGTTCAGCAGTTTTAGGCAGTGGCCATAATAGCAGTAAAAGCCCCAACTGGGTAACAGAAGTCTGTCTACACATTGATAATGTATTACCTGAGTTGAGCTAGAAAGCATTAGTGTGCCTGTGCTGTGGGCTAAGAGTTTGTATGCAATATCCCAGTTATCATATATGACTTTGTAAGGCAAAGAAGAGTGTCAGTTCCATACAAGAAGGGGGAAGTTAAATTCCATTCAGAATTTAACAGGAAAAGCTAGGACTTGGGACTAAAGGTGTGCACCACCACCCCCAGCTCTGCCTGGTGATTTTTAAAATATTTTTTATTACATTTATTGGAATGGGTATGAGAGTGTTACAGCACATGTATGGAGGGAAGTTGGTCTCTTTCATTTGGGTCCTAGCCGTCAAACAACACTGTTGCTGGAGTCATTTTCATTACCCCTCCTTGTTTTGTTAAGAAAACAAAACAAGGGGGCTGGAGAGATTGCTCAGTGGTTAAGAGCACTGACTGCTCTTCAGGAGGACCCTGGTTCAAATCCCAGCACCCACATGGTGGCTCACAACTGTCTCCAACTCCTGTTCCAAACAATCTGATGAAACACATGTAGTCAAAACGTACATAAGATAAATAATTAAAAAAAAGAAAACAAAACAAAATGTTACATTTTGAGAACGGAGATTAAGAGTAAGAAGTGTTCATCCCGAGGACCTGACTTAAGCTCACAGCGTGCAAGCCCAGCAGCTCACAACTGCCTCTCACTGCAGCTGCAGAGGGTCTGATGGCTTCTGTGGCACCTGCACTCATGTGCACACACCCACACATACATTAAATAATAAAAATGAATCTCTACATCATTATATCTGATGTTTCCAGCAATCTTATAAAGCCTTCTGGAAGTGAGGAAACTACAACATAAAGATAGTAAGTACTTTGTGGTACTGGTACTTGAATTCACCTGACTTAGGATCTATGCTCTTAGCCATATTCCGACAGAACCCTAAGCCCCAGAAAGACCAGTGGCCACCTTTGCATGGTACAATTGCAGTTTTGCTTTGTTTTTTGTTTTTTTTTCTCCCTTCTATGCTAGGAATTGAATTGAGGGCTTCATACAAACAAAACAATCTTTGTACCATTCATAGTACCTATAGCTCCAAACTTTTTTTTTTCCTTTTGGTTAAAAAACACAGAGAAGGGCTGGAGAGATGGCTTAGTGGTGAAGAGCACTAACTGCTCTTCCAGAGGACCCGGGTTCAATTCCCAGCACCCACATGGCAGCTCACATTCTTAACTTCAAGATCTAACATCCTTACCTGGACATACATTTGGGCAAAAGCCAATGCACATAAAACACACAGACACACGGGGGGGGGGGGGGGGGGAGGAGGTGTGGCACACACCTTTAATCCAGAGGCAGAGGCAGGCAGATCTCTATGAGTTTGCGGCCAGCCGTCTTTACAAAGGGATATTACATACAGCCTGGGATATACAAAGAAAAACCCCATCTCAAAAAACAAAACACAAGCCGGGCGGTGGTGGCGCACGCCTTTAATCCCAGCACTTGGGAGGCAGAGGCAGGCGGATCTTTGTGAGTTCGAGGCCAGCCTGGTCTACAAAGCGAGTCCAGGACAGCCAGAGATATTCAGAGAAACCCTGTCTCGGAAAAAACAAAACAAAACACAAAACAAACAAAAGAACCACAGAGGAAATGCTAGGAGGTTGTAGTCCACGTGGCAGGCAGATCTCTGTGAGTTGGAGGCAAGCCTGGTCTACAGAGGTAGTTTGAAGACAACCAGGGCTACACAGGGAAACCCTGTCTTGAAAAACAAAACAAAACAAAAAAACCAAAAAAGAGATAGCTAGGAATGGTGTTTCATGATTTTAATCCGAGCACATAGGAGGCAGGGGTAGTTAGATCTCTGTGAGTTTGAGGCTAGCCAAGACTACACAATGAGACCCTGCCTCAAACAAAAACGTGGAAGTGTAACCTTCACTTTTTGAAAAGAAAATTAAAGTTTAGAAAGATTATTTTATTCAAGACACACACACTACACCACCACACACACCACCCCCACCACCACAGGTAACATAATACTCTCGGTTTTTGTTTGTGGGGTGCAAGGGTATTATAGGTGTACTCACCCAGGAGGGTGAGGCAGAAGATGAAGAGTTTTGAGGCTTATCTGACCATGATAGTGAGAAAAACCAAAACCAACCAGACAAGTTTGATTGTGGAACCAGTTCTAACCCTCTATTCTTAACCACAAATGAGAATGTCCAGCTTTGTGTTGGATGCTTCTGTTCAGGTCCACTAGTGATTTCAGATTCTTATTGTTATTTGATATGGCCCTGAGCTCGCTCTGTAGACCAGGATAACCTTGATCTGCCTTTGCCTTCCAGGCACTGGATTAAAGGCATGCACCACCATGATTAGCTTGACTCCTTCATTTCAAATATGAGATTCTAGAGGCAGGCTGACTCTGATAAGGCACTTTGGTGTCTTGAAATCAAAGTGAAACTTTGTTTTTTTGTATTCACATTTAGTTTCACTAGTTTGCAACCAAGATATTTTACTTTTTTTTTTTTTGTAATAGACAAATCTTACTGTATAGCCCTGGTTGAGCTTGGTATGTAGGCTGGCCAAGAACTCACCTACCTCTGCCTACTGAGTGCTGGAATTAAAGCAGTGTACCATCACCCAAGTATTTTATATATATATATTTTTTAATGTATATTTTATATACATATTAACATATATATTATAAATATATAGAGATGACCAGAGTGAGTGGAGGACAGAGGTCAACCTGTGGGAGTCCATTCTCTTTCCATGTGGACACTAGGGTTTTTTGTTTTTGTTTTTTAAAGATTTATTATGTATACAGTGTTCTGTCTGCAGGTATATCGGCAGGCCAGAAGAGGGCACCAGATTTCATTATGGATGGTTGTGAGCCACCATGTGGTTGCTGGGAATTGAACTCATGACCTCTGGAAGAACAGCCAGTGCTCTTAACCGCTGAGCCATCTCTCCAGCCCCGACACTAGGGTTTTTTTGTTTTTGTTTTTTTTTTTTTTTAGGTTTTTTCAAGACAGGGTTTCTCTTTGTATCCTTGACTGTCCTGGACTCAGACCAGGCTGGCCTGAACTCACAGAGATCCACCTGCCTCTGCCTCCCAAGTGCTGGGATTAAAGAAGTGCGCCACCGCTCCTGGCTTTTTTTTTAGGGGGGGAACACCAGGGTTTAAACTCAGGTTAAGCAAGGTGACAAGTACCTTGCCCAACTAAGCAATCTCACCAGATACCATCTATATATTTTAGAGAAGCCACTATATCTAGAGAATAGTAAGAGATTCATGATCGGGGCTGGAGAGATGGCTCAGAGGTTAAGAGCACTAACTGCTCTTCCAGAGGTCCTGAGTTCAATTCCCAGCAACCACATGGTGGCTAACAACCATCCATAATGAAATCTGGTGCCCTCTTCTGGCCTGTAGTCATATATGCAGACAGAACACTGTATACATAATAAATCTTAAAAAAAAAAAAAGAGCCGGGCGGTGGTGGCGCACGCCTTTAATTCCAGCACTTGAGAGGCAGAGGCAGGAGGATCTTTGCGAGTTCAAGGCCAGCCTGGTCTACAAAGTGAGTCCAGGACAGCCAGGGCTACACAGAGAAACCCTGTCTCGAAAAAACAAAAAAACA
>CAJQZJ010018538.1:5238798-5315158 GCA_907164525.1 Lophiomys imhausi | reverse complement strand
TAAACATTTAAAATATATTTCTAAACAAAATGGGTGACTCAGTCATAGTAACTGCAGCATTGATTTTTGTCCCATAATCAGGGGTGAAAAATATACAACTTGTTTCTGAACCAAAGCCACAATTTCTATTTCTGCAGTCTCAAACATGTCACTGCTAGTATGGTGGCCCTAGTTGAACTTATGTAGCTCCTTAAAAAAGAAAAAAAAAAAAAGAAATTAAAAAATTTCCTAAGACACTAAATTATCAATCTGGAATGTAGATTCTGAGCACAAAGCAGCTCAGCTCATCTAAAAAAATAAAGAGGACCCCCCCCCCGCCTTCCTCAGTAAGGCCTGAAGGGAGAGAAGTAGTGTGGAGAGCCCCTGTTCTGGTACGGAGAGTCACGGCCCCTGGACCCAGACCTCGACCGTGAGTAGCCACAGCTGGTGCTCCTCTCAGGGTAAACTCTGATGTACGAAGTTTCACCCTGAAATTCAAACAGACAGATAAGGAAAAAGTAAAGAATCAGAATAATAAGCAAAGGCAACTCTTAATCTAACAGCACTGAAAACTTATCTTGTGTCTGGCACTGTAATTTTATTAAACTTTTACAGTGTTACATGGAGGCAGGTACTCTCCCATTTCAAAAAGAAAGACAATCAAGATAAAGGAATGTGTGCTTCTCTCTCTGCTCTGACCTTTCCAGACTCAGGCAAAGCAAACGACTTAGAGATCTCTTTTTCTTTTCCCTATCCTTTCTCTCATATAGGGGGAAAAGATTTGAAAAGAAAAAGAGGGGGAATATATATATATAATATAGAAATGATAAGATATAGGATAGATTATTGAATCTGCTCTGAAACTTAAAACTGTTGTTATTCTTAAAATAAGATTATCTTTTGATACATTGGTATAGAATTTTGTATATTGGTAAAAAATAAGATTAATTTTGATTCATTAGTATAGACATAATATGTATATTTCAACTCTTATATAAGGTGGTATTGTGCTTATACAACTCATTTAAAAGTACAGGTTTAAGCCGGGCGGTAGTGGTGCACGCCTTTAATCCCAGCACTTGGGAGGCAGAGGCAGGCGGATCTTTGCGAGTTCAAGGCCAGCCTGGTCTACAAATTGAGTCCAGAACAGCCAGGGCTACACAGAGAAACCCTGTCTCGAAAAACCAAAAAAAAAAAAAGGAAATATAGGATATGATAGAAATTATTTAGGTTCAGAACTTTTGACACACCAAGATAGATGATTTTTTTCTTCTTCAAGATTGCCTGATACAAATAGGCTAAACATTATGTATGTACCTTTTATATATGGTTTTCTTGATTGTTTCATATTTTTTCTTATTGTTTTTACTATGAGTTAAAAAATTTAGGAGGGAATTAATGGGTTGGTGTTAAGCATTCTAAATGTTAATTGGTCCTGCTTGCTGTCTGTTACTTACATTGTCTCTGATTGGTTAAATAAATGCTGAGGCCTGGAGATTGGGCAAAGACGGAGGTAGGGAGGACTAAGGTGGGCAGGCTTCAGAGACAGAGAGCATCTTGGGAGAGAAACCAGGAGCAGGAAGAAGGAGGAATACACACCATGGGGTAAATTAAAGAAGATCATTCCACATAGCCTAGAATATCAGCATAGTGTGGAGAGTAGCAGTCCAAAGGGACATATGTATATATGGGGTCATGTTTGGGTAATAGAATTATGAGCTAACTTAGATGGGCTAGGATTGTACCATTCAGGCCAAGGCTTGTTAAAATACCATCCAGTGTCTGTGTGTATTCATTTATAATGGCAGGTTAAGGATTAACACCGCTGACCAATTAATGATAATATAAATACTAGTAAATAATTAGCCATTTTTTTCTACAAAGTTTCACCCTGAAATTCAAAGAAACAGATAAGTAAAGAATCAGAATAATAAGCAAAGGCAACTCTTAATCTAACAGCACTGAAAACTTATCTTGTGTCTGGCACTGTAATTTTATTAAACTTTTACAGTGGAGGCAGGTACCCTTACTCTCTCATTTCAAAAAGAAAGACAATCAAGATAAAGGTGCTTCTCTCTCTGCTCTGACCTTTCCAGACTGAGGCAAAGCAAACCTCTTGGTATTGTTCACTGTAGACTGGTCTTTAGTGGTACTATGAAAATATCAAGTGGAAAAGGCACGACCTGCTGCTACAGTTGGAAGTTAGACTTAATAGAAGGTGAGAACCCACCTCATGAGAGCGGAATTTGGTGTCATCCAATTTTCGTAGAGCGTATTCCATGTCTTCTTTTCTCAGATATTCAACCATCCCCAGTCCATCCTTCTGTACGTCTGCATAACAGACGTCGCCAGCTTCTCGCATGTGATCTTTGAGGTCCTGCCAGCTGCCTGATGGGGGAAGTCCTAGGCAGAGAATGTGGGAGAAAAGCCACACCCTCAGCCATGTTAACTGCCCTGTTAAGAGCTAACAATACCTATGGTGGTCTATACTATGTGATCACTTCATTCTTAAGGGTTCCCAAGTCACCAATCCTTATAAGGGGCACAAAACCAGAGAAATATACTTAAGAATATAGGGTAAACCACCGACAAGCTGGTCTAGGTTAACTGTCCAGAGATCAAAGCTTCCCAACAAAGCATCCTGTTACAGGCTTACAACCTCTGAGAATTTACCACTGTCTTTCATAATCAATGTGATACTCCCAAAACTGAATTCCACGTTTTTTTCCATTATGAAATTTATTAGTACCAAGTATTTCTTGCTGAACTTATTTTCCCAAGACATGGGAATTTTGACACAAGCCAACTGTAGCTGAGGGAACAGCACAACAACAAAAATCAAAGTTTGTTGACAGACCACAAAGTACCTCGTAAGAGATCACCAACATTCCTCACTACAGTTGGGGAAAGGTAACACTCAGACGCTAAAACTAGTTGGGAGTCATACGACCCTACCTGATGTCATGAAAGGGAAATGTGCTCCTGCTCTCAAAGGCTGTGTTTACCGCTCACAGCTCAGGACTGCAGCCATTTCCTAATAGTTTTCTAAGCAGGATTTCAGAGCAGCATGGAGAGAAAAAAAGATAATGTATGACATCTTGAAGGAGGGAATAGAGTCCTAGGGTTAAAAAATTACAAAGGGATACAAGATAGACAGACACCATCACTCTTATGCACTGCGACTGGGGGACATTCACACTTTAAAAGGTGCCAGGCTCAATACCCTTCACTCCACTGGGGCTCCCAAACTCCCATGCAATGTGCAGAGGGCCCGGGGTCTTAACACTGCATACACTGCATTGGTATTTCTGAGCTCAGCAATTCATCCATCCTCATTTGTTGACACTAGTTATAAATAAATGCTCTATGCTTTCCAGTACAATCCCCAAGATCCTAAGTTTTTTGAATCTGGTTCCTGTGATGTCTATAAAGCCAGATACAAGGAACATTCCCCAAGAAAACATTTGTAGAATTCTAGATCAAAGGTTTTTCCATCATCTTGTCTTCTCATCAGTAAGAACTGCTTTATAAGAAATATGTGGTAGTGCATGCCTTTCCTCTCAGCACTTGGCAGGCAGTGGCAGGTGGTGAGACCAGCCTGGTCTACAGAGCAGGACTACAGCCAAGACTACATAGAGACCCTGTCTCAAAACAAAGAAACAGGTTCTGTCCCACAAGGCTGTATTATTTATACAATTCCATTTGCATGATGTCTGCCTCCCTGGAAAGCCACAGCAGAGCTTTAGACTGTCTGTGTGCACTGGCTACTGAGAAGCCAGCAGAGCCCACATACTGAATAAGCTAATGTTCCTTAGAGGCCAAACTCCTTGTACTGTCCATGCACCATCTCATTCATCATGTTAAGAACATACCTGAAACAAGAACTCGGAAATCAGACCGTCTTGTAGGAGGCCCATTCCTGGCACCACGGGGCCACCCACCCCGACCTCCGTATGTTCTGGGGAACTCCACCCGGAGTCGGCACTGCCCATAATCATAGCCATTTCTTCCATAAATCGCATCTTCAGCATCTCTGCAAACAAAGTCTGAAATTAGCGCTGCCCAATAGGCTGGATGACTTCCCAGGGAAGGGCGTGAGTAATTGAGAGGGAGAATCAGCCTGAGGGAATAGGATGGACACCAAAAGAGAACCTTGTCCTACTTCTGCTTAGTTGAGGACCTTTCACATTACTGAAATAAGTTTGACAGATGGGCCAGCATTAGCATGCACACACTCTCAAGGGCAAAATATTTACTCAGAAACTGAAACAAATTGAAAACCTTTACAGTAATGATGAGGTTTGAATATGAGAAAAGATGTCCATAAGTATACATGAAGGCATCATAAGGAAACTCATTATTCTGAATGCATGTAAAAGAGAACTACAGTCGTCAAGCATATAGTCCTTTAGGGATGAAAACTGGAGAAATAAGCAGAGTACTTGTGAGGCGGCTGAGTCAGGGACGGAGAGACGGCCCAGCTGCTGAGAGAGCCCACTGTTCTTACACGGGACCAGGGTTCCGTCCTCAGTACCACCCAGCAGCTCTTAACAGTCGGCACCTCTAGTTCAAGAGGATCTAGTGCCTCTTCTGACCTAATGCATACACGCATGCAAATGAACTTTTCTTGAGGGGGGGAAGGCTGTTTCAGAGGAATAAAATAATTGTTGATACACATCTGATTTTTGCCACACACAAAAAAGCCCCAAACCAAGAAACAAATTTATCAAAACATAGCAACCATTTTCTCTAAAGCAGTGGTTCTCAACCTGTCATGACCCCTTTAGCAAATCTCTACCTTCCAAAAATTTACATTATGATTATTAACAGTAACAAAATTATAGCTATGAAGTAGTATGGAAAATAATTCTATACTTGGGGGTTACCACAATACAAGGAACTGTAGTAAAGGATCACAGCATTAGGAAGATTGAGAACCCTGTATTAGATTGAAAACATCTACATTAAGCCTCTTAATATTCTTCCACAAGGTCTAATGGCATAAAGCTGGGTGGGGGGGGCACATTAAACAGTTTCAAAGTTGACAGGCATGGTAGAACACGCCTTTAATCCCAGCACTCGGAAGGCAGAGGCAGGCGGATCTCTGAGTTCAAAGACAGCCTGGTCTACAAAAAGGGTCCCAGGACAGCCAAAGGTGTTATACAGAGAAACCCTGTCTCAAAAAATAAACAAACAAAAAGTTTCAAAAGGTCAGGTGTGGTATACACTCGTAATCCAAACACTGAGGAGGCTGAGTTCTAAGACCATCCTGGTCTACAAGGAGAGACTGACTCAAAAAGTCAATACCAATTTAAATTAAAGATAAATGAGGGCCTAAGGATGGCTCAGTAGTTAACAACACTTGCTGGTCCCAGCAACCACTCAATGGTTCACAACCATCAGTAACTGCAGCTCCAGGGGGAGCAACAACCTCTTCTGACCTCCTTGGGCAACAGGCATGCAAGTACACACAGGTAAGACACACACATAAATCAATCTTAAAAAAAAAAGATAAGGGCTGGGTTTGGTGACTCACGCCTTGACTGCCAGCAACGGGAGCCAGAGGCATGCAGATTTCTGTGAGTTCAAGGCCAACGTGGTCTACCATAGCAGGCCCAGCCAGTCAGAGCTATAGTGTGAGACTCGTTCTAAGACAAACAAAAAACATAACAAGGAACACATCCGGGACAGTGTTTCAATGCATTTCTAATGGAGCCGGGGAAGGGGCAGAATTTGTATATAAAGGATTTGAGTTATGTGTTTAAGCTTTTTATACTTCTAATTGAGAAATACACCTATCTCACTGGGTTATCAAAAGGACCACAAAGATGCTAACATTTTAAGTGTTTTGTTTTAAATTTACTAAATAGAACAGAATGTAATTCTTCTGTTAGGATTAAAGGAAAGCCGGGCTTGGTGGTGTTCGCCTTTAATCCCAACACTTGGGAGGCAGAAGAGGATCTCTATGAATTCAAGGCTAGCCTGGTCTACAAATTGAGTCCAGGGCAGTCAGGGCTTTTACACAGATAAACTCTGTCTCGAAAATAAATAAAAAAAAAATCTAAAGGAAAAACATGACCACGCAACATAACATACAGTAACTGTTTTAAGTAGTAATGGGGTTCAAATCCTATCTAGATCCCCCATGAAATACCTATCAAGTGTTATCCCCTTACTAATCTCTTGCACTAACCAATCCAAAATTTCCTCATCTGTGAAAAATGGTCAACAATATCTACCTCATGTGTTGTTGAAAAATGCTAACTACACAGCATGGCACTTGACAAGGAACGATTGTTCAAAAATCACAACGGCACTGTTAACTAGTTGAATGAGAGCCATAACTTTGTCACGTTCATATGTAAAGATTGCTTCAGTCTACTTTTGAGGCAAACTGCAGGACACTTAGGAATAAGCTCTGTTAGTCTTCAATCGACTGTCACTTCGTATCTCCAACCCTGGTCGGCAGGACACCGAGTAGGCAGGCGGAGATGAAGCCTTCCTCCCAACGATGCTGAGAACAAGGAACAGGTCTTCACTGACCCTCCCGGTGGAGTGGCCACTACAATGCAGTGACTTCTAAAGCGCACTTTCCGGCCTTTTCTGGTCCGAGAACTATCAACGTTTGCAAAACCACAAAGACCCTTTTGCGCGGGTTTGGGGGACCTAGCTTTTCCACGTCCCTGGTACAATTAACTTCTGGCGGGGCCTCCCTCATCAGAAGGGAAAGAAATCATAGCCGCCGCCCTCCTCTCCTTCTGGTTTAATCCGATTCTTTTTACTAGAACTCGGTTCCACGGGGCGTCTAAGTGGGGATCGGTTCCAGACACCCCTTTACGGCCTCCAAAGGGAACCTGTCCCCATCGCCTGTTCCCCCGTAACGGTGAGGGCCCCGGACCCGGGAGGCGGGGTGGACGCCTGGCTGCTTCGGCCATCGGCCGAGTCCCTCTGCCGGGCCGGTTCCGGGACCCGAGGCTTCCAAGCCCCGGGCCGCTCTCCTTTAGGGTGCCCTCCAGCCTCGAAGGAGAGTGCTAGTCTTCACCTTCCTCGAGACAAGTTTGGCGGGTTCAGCCCTGCAGACCCCATTTCGGGTTTCCACGTGAAACACGAAGGAAGTGACAACAGGCAAAGGCAGAGGACAAGAAGCCGCCGCCGCCTCCGGCGGGGGGGCGCCGCGACAGGGAGAGGGAGGGGAGGGTGCTGGGGGAGGGGAGGGAGGGTCGCCGGGGCGGTGCCAGCCTGCAGAAGGGCGAGCCGCGGGGTCCTCACCGTGGGTCCTCGAAGCGCACGAAGGCGAAGGGCACGAGGCCGTGCCGGTTCTTGAGCTCGATCTCGCGGATGCGGCCGTACTTGTAAAACAGATCCTCCAGGTCCTTCTCACGCACGTCGGTCGGAAGGTTCCCCACGTAGATGCGCCCGTCGCCCTCGCCGCCGCGCTCATCCGCCCAGCCCGACATCCGCACCGCCCGACGCCACGGGCCCGCCGCAGCCCACTTCCCGCGGCCGCCGCCTCAGCCCGGATCCCCGCCGCAGCACACCCGCGGGCTCTGAAGCGCTCAGCCGCAGAGCATTGTGGGAACGCGGCGCCGAAGCCGTAGGGGTCGGAGGATATTAAAGCTCTTTTAAAGGGGACGCGGTCGAGAGGAGCGCACGCGCGGGGCCGGGTGCCCCTAGAGGTCCCAGCCGAAGGCCGGGGCGGGGAGAGCAGAGCCGCGGCACTGGTTCTGGAGCGCCGCCTAGGCTCGCAGGTCCCCGAGCGCACCCGCTGAGCCTGACTGGGCGTGTGGCTGTGTTTCTGCGAGGGGGCGCTTGAGCAAAGGACGCCGACCCCACGGAAGCCCTCAGACTCCCCAGCGCTGGGCTGTCGTGGCCAACAGTCTCAGGTCAGTAGCCCTTTGGTGAGACCGAAGGTGTAAGCCTGAGGTGCTGTCCAGAGCCAGAATGTCGCGTTTATGGAGAGCCGCGCGTGCTATTGCACGCCTTTCATCCCAGCACTCCGAGTCCGGGCAGAGGCAGGAGAGGCTCCGTGAGTTCAAGGCCAGCCAAGGCGACATGTTAAGACTAAATGAAAGAGAGAGAGGGGAAAGAGGAAGGAGGGAGGGAGGGAAGGAGGAGAGAGAGAGAGAAGGAAAGGAAAGAACATGACTGCTCCTAACCATAAGTAGAAGATAAAGTTTATTATAGACATGTGGGAGAGCATCCTCAGAGGCAGGATATCTGGGAGAGTCCATAATGGACATGACCAGGCTGAGCTGGGCCGTGGGGGGGAGAGGGAAACCAGGTGCAGCAGCCAGGAGGCCAAGGGTACAAAAAGGTAACCAAAATGTCTGATTTATATAGGGAAGAACCTCTCAGGGAAGGGCAACCCAGCCCCTGGCCTGGAGAGTGGGTATTGGAGTTGTACCCTGTAACAGGTAGGAGAACCTGGAGTCCTGGTTCCCTTTGAAATAGGCACCTCAGTGGTCTCAAACAGAAAAGAGAGAGAGAATTTGTGGAGGATACATATGTAAAGGACTCCATAATACTAAATACTTCCTAATTCTACCACAACTATCACTCTAGTTTGGCTGTTTGTGCATTCTAGACTCCATAGTGAGTTTGAGACCAACCTTAAAAAGACAAAACAAAGCTGTGAGTGGATACGTGACGGTAATCTCACTCTTGGGAGGCTAAGGTGAGAGACTTGAAAATTCTGGGCTAGCCTGGGCTACATACTGAGGCTCTGCCTTGAAAAACTATCCAAACCTAGATGGCTGGAGGGATAAGACAAAGCAAAAATAGCAGGATGTTAGCTGTAACTCTGGGCAGTGATTGTTGTTCACTCTGCTGCTGCTCTGTTTGAAATGTTTCCATAGTAACATTTTGGATCCAGCCTGGGCTACACCATAAAACAACATCTCCAGGGGCTGGAGAGATGGCTCAGTGGTTAAGAGCACTGGCTTCTCTTCCAGAGGACCAAGATTCAATTCCTAGCACCCACATAGCACCTTACAGCTGTCTGTAACTCCTGTTCCAGGGGATCTGATGTCCTCAAACAGACAGACATGCATACAGGCAAAACACCGATGCACAGTAATTAATTAATTAATTACAAAACAAAATCTCCAACAAAAACCACCCGCAAATTATGTATGGTTATGCTTATCCTTATATCCTGTGCAATTAAAAAAAGTTCTGGATGCTGGGCAGTGGGTGTTGCATACCTTTAATCTCAGCAAAAACCATAAAACAAATGCATAATTAAAAAGTAATAAACCAGTGGTGGTGGCGAATGCCTTTAATCCCAGCACTTGGGAGGCAGAGGCAGGCGGATCTCTGTGAGTTCGAGGCCAGCCTGGTCTACAAAGTGAGTCCAGGACAGCCAGAGCTGTTATACAGAGAAACCCTGTCTCGAAAAACAAACAAAAAAAAAGTAATAAAAAGTTCTGGGATGATGACTTGGTTAAGCATTAAGTGCTCTTATTCTTCATGCAGAGGACTGGGTTCTGCTCCCAGCACCCTCTTGCTGGCTCACAGCCATCCCAACTCCAGTCAGGGAATCCAACACCCTCTTCTAACCTCACTGGACACCAGGCATTAGCATGGTGCACATACATACATTCAGCAAAGTATTCATGCTGAATATAAAATAAAATAAATCCCAAAATTCTTTTTCATTAAACTCCTGGTAACAAGGAAGTGGATCAGTGCAATATCATTGAATTAAGTTATAGTTATTAATTCATGTTTTTGATGGTGTTAATGTCATAATAATTTAGTTTCTCTGTGTAACCCTGGCCTTCCTAGAACTCTATAGACCAGGCTGTAGAAAAGGCTGGTCTTAGCCGGGCGTGGTGGCTCACGCCTTTAATCCCAGCACTTGGGAGGCAGAAGCAGGCGGATCTCTGTGAGTTCGAGGCCAGCCTGGTCTACAAAGCGAGTCCAGGACAGCCAGGGCTGTTACACAGAGAAACCCTGTCTCAAAAAACCAAAAAAAAAAAACAAAACAAAACAAAAAAAAAAAAAAAGAAAAGGCTGGTCTTGAACTCACAGAGATCCAACTGCCTTTGACTCTCAAGTGCTGAGATTAAGTGTGTGGCACTACCACCCAGCTAATTGAAGTAAATTTAAATGATATTTAGTAGATATAGATCCACATATGTTCTCTGAAGGGAATCTATTAGTTTGTTAATCTCTTTTATTAATCTGTTAAAGGAATTTGTTAAAAATTACCTATAAAAATACAACCTTGGTAACTTCATTTTAAATATCCTTCATTTCTGTAGAATTAGGGCAGGGGCTGTAGCTTAGTGATAGAGAGCTTGCCTAGCATTCCTGAGGCACTGGGTTCAATTTCCAGTACTCCCAGAACCAATAAAAAATAAAGTACAAAATATACTTGGTAAAATCATTTCTGTAGAATTGGTGATTATAATATTTCATTTCATAATAAATAGAAATATGTATAATTTTCCAATTCTGTGCATGTACACTCATTTACCATATATTAAAAATATATCTGTAACTAGGTATCATTTATATCCTCCAAAAAGCATAGAAACCTTTCAAAAGAATGTGATGGTACATGCTCACCTGTGTTCTAATACTGGGAACATGGTGAGGCAGAAGGGTCGTCTTCAGCAATATATTGAGTTGGAAGCCAACTTAGGCTACATGAGACCCCTGACTCAAAAAACAAAACAAAACCCTAACTAAATGCTTAAATGTAAGAGTGAAAAAGAGAGCCGGGCGGTGGTGACGCACGCCTTTAATCCCAGCACTTGGGAGGCAGAGGCAGGCGGATCTTTGCGAGTTCGAGGCCAGCCTGGTCTACAAAGCGAGTCCAGGACAGCCAGAGCTGTTAAACAGAGAAACCCTGTCTCGAAAAAAAAAAAAAAAGAGTGAAAAAGAAAGCCTTCCAAATGTTTGTGGAGCTACTTCTTTGTATTTTCTTTTTCTATATTTGGACAAGACATCTGCTGATGGCAATGACTTTTCTATTTTTTACTTTTCTATGTTTACCAGATTGTAATTAGCCTGTACTAGTTTTATAAGTAGAATAAAATAGAATAGTTTCTCAAATAAAACTGCGTGTTGTGTCTGGAATATATATATATATATATATATATATATGCTTCTGACTGCTCTTGTCAGGGCCAGAAGGCAAGCAGGAAAGATCCCTGACCAGATAGGATCTTGAATCTAAGTGTATGTTTTAAAGGCTCTCCCTGGAGGGCCTGGTGACGCATGCCCTTAATTCCTTAACTCGGGAAGTAGAGACAGGTTAGACTCTGTGAGTTCAAGGCCAGACTGGTCTATATAGTGAGTTCAAAGCCAGCCAGTCTTCCCCCCAAATTTTTTTTAAGGGGCTCATTGCTCGCAAAGGTCTTTGTTTTTGCTATTGGAGAAGAGATGAGTCAGTTGGACTTCAGATGGAAAGACTACTGAGGAAAAGCTAAATTGTTAGGAGACAGTTATGACCAACTGTGGAACTTAAAGGCGGATTTGTTCCTGTAGAGCCGGATACTGACTTTTGCAGAATCTAACACAAATTAGACCAAATCATAGCTTAGTGTTCACTCTCTGCTGACAGGGAGCCATTCACCTATCTAGTTATTCAACACCTTTGAAATCAAACTATAATATAGGCCTTGTTTTTATACGAGGCATGAAGTAATCCAGTTTTCCTCAAGTTGCTATTTAATCAGCCACGTAAAGTACAGTTGTGGTAAGGGTAAGGTGCTTGAAGAGACCCTAAGGAGAGGAGAGTTGGAGAGTCATCGTAACTGGTAAAGTGCTTGCCGTGTAAGCATAAGGTCCAGAATCCAATCTCTAGAACCTAAGTCAAAAGCTAGAATGGTGTCCCATATCTGAAAGCCTGCTGCTGGGAAGGCAGTGACAGGGGGCCTTAGGGCTCCTTGACAGCCAGTCTTGCTGATCAGTGAGCTCAGAGTTCATTGGGAGACCCTGTCAGAAAAGAACGAGGTGAAGAGTCGATCTCTGGCCTCCACACACACACATTCAACATGCATGTGCACATGTGTAGGAACATGTACAGTACACAAACAAACTTTAAAAAATAGATCTTAGGCCACCAAGATGGCTGAGGAGGTGGAGGTGCTTGCTGCCAATCTGACAACTTGAATTTGATACCTAGGACCCACATGGTGGCAGGAAAGAATCAACTCCCACCAGTTGTCTCCTCACCTACACGTGTGCACTGTGGCAAGCACACATCCACACACTAAAAAAGAAATTACAAGTAAGAGAAGAAAAAGATGTTTCCAGCAGGAGAGTCTGACTGTAGACCTGAAGGACTAGTGGGAATTAACCAGGAAGTTCAGCAGGTGTGAAGGAAAGATCAGCTGTGGCTGACTTCATAGTCACAGAATTTGAAATTTGGGTTCCACTGAGGGCGCTGTCATTAAAAGTGTTCCTGTGTGTTCCCATGTGTGCATGTGGAGAGCAGAGCTTGTAGTTAGACGTTTCAGTCTGCATCTATCTTGTGTTTTGAGACAGAGTCTCTCACTGAACCTGGAGCTCATTGATTTGGCTAGAATAGCTGGCCAATGAATGCTAGGGATTGGTTTCTCTCTAACCTCATCCCTCAGTGCTAGGAATCAAATCCAGGTCCTTTGCAAGAGCAGTCAGTACTCTTAACCACTGAGCCATCTGTAATGGGAATTACTTTTCTTTAGTGAATTAGTATGCAGATCGGCCTTGTCGTTGGCAGCACATAAAGGAGCTGGTAGCTTGGTGTTGCTTGGACACTGACCAGGACTTAGGGCCAAGATGGAAGGAGCCCAGTTGAGAAACGTGGAGAGCGCCTTGTTGAAGGACCGGGACTGAGAAGCCACAGAAAATGTCATTGCCTCGAGAAGCCATGGGCACCAATAAATATCACGAGAAAGCTCATGAGCCCCGCAACACCCCTGGAAAGACTGCAAGACTACACCATATATAAACTAGGGGGCTCCACATGGATCTCTCTGTCTCTCTTGCCCCAACTGATGGAGAAGACGAGCATGCTGGAGAAGTGTACAGCAAGGTATGCTATTTGCCAGCCTTTACGCTGCAACACCCTGAGGCAAATCAACAGTCAGAAACCTTGGCAAGTAAACTGAGGATTGCTGAGAACTGAGAGGTGGAGTCTGAGAGAGAGACTTTTGCTGCAGGCCAGCCTAAGAAGGCTGGCAGAAAAAGCATGGCATAGACCCTGCTGAGAGAGAGTTCTTAAAAACTGGGCACTGAAGACCTCCGTCCAAGGGCCCAAGAGTGCTGGGAGCTAGGTGTGCAGAGTTTGGAAGGCGCAGTGAGGAACACTATGCTGTGAAGCACATACGGGCTGAGGAGACTATAGAAGTGAGTCTCAGCTGACAGAGGAAGCCGACCGCTGAGGAGACTATAGAAGTGAGTCTCAGCTGACAGAGGAAGCCGACCTCAAGTTTAGTGGTTAAAACAGGCTGGCCTCATAAGCTGACCACAATCTAGTGGTTGAAATAAACTGACCATAGGAACTGGCAAAGCTAGGCCCAGTAGATGCTAGGCCCACATAGGCCTTCCTGCTATAACTGCCACAGCCAGATTGCTAAAATCAATTTTTTCCTGCACAGATCTGCTCTAAGAATATTAATATCCTTTCAAAAAAATTAACATAGGGTTGGTTAGGTGTTTTTAGATATTAAATGTTTATAGGTATTAGGTTCTAGGATATAGCTGTTTGTTAAGTGTTAATAAATATATAAGTGTTTTAAATAAAAATTTTCTGGGACAGCCATCTCTCCAGCCCCAGAAGTTTTTGTTTTGTTTTGATTTTTGATACTAGGTATTGAACCTAGGGCCTTGTACATGCTCGACAATGCTTGGCCACTGAACTATACCAAGAGCTTCTTTGTTTTTATTATGACATGTATTTATTCATTTTGAGGTGAGAGGGGAATGTATGCCAGAGGCACACATGTGGAGATCAGAGGACAACTCAGGCCATTGGCTCTCTCCATCCACCACGTAGGTCCCAAATATCAAACGGAGGCCATCAGGTTGGCAGTGAGCACCTTTGTCCATGCTAAGTCATTCTCTTGGACCCCGGACCATCATTTACTTCTTATTTTGAGACAAGGTCCAATTGCTCAGGCCAGCCTCGAACCTGGGATCCAACCTCCCATGAAGGTGGAAGGCTGGATAAGAAATCTCAAGGACAGGCTGGAGAGATGGCTCAGCAGTTAAGAGCACAGGCTGCTCTTCCAAAGGACCAGGGTTCAAATCCCAGCACCCACATGGCAGTTCACAGCTGCCTGTAATGGCCGGGCGTTGTGGTTCACATGTCTTTAATCCCAGCACTCGGGAGGCAGAGGCAGGCGAATCTCTGTGAGTTTGAGGCCAGGCTCACAAAGTGAGTCCAGGACAGTCAAAGAGAGAAACCCTGTCTCGAAAACCAAAACCAAAACAAAAAAGAAACCTCAAGGACAAGAAATTCCAGGACTTGGAAATGGACCAGGGATGAGGGCTGATGAAGGAAGAGAAGTCTGGGTTGACAGTCAGACCCCTGGCTTGGGGAATTTGTTGGGCAGTGGTGATTGTCACTGCACGATAGACATGAAAATAGAACTGATAGGCACTAGTCTGTGAGGCAAAGATGCTGCTGAATTCAGAAACATATGGAAGACATGAGAATGGAGGGATAAAAAGCAGAAAGGTTGTAGACAATATATGCCTCTGAAAAGAGAATTGCATATGCCTTACCTAATGATAGTGAATAAGCATTCCTCAGACACTTAAGACAAATGCCCTTCGTGCAGGGAATTTATGGAAGCATTGGAATGATGACACATGGCTGTAATCCCAGCACTTGGGAGGTAGAGGGAAGAGAATCAAGGGGAATTCCAAGTAACTCTCAGCTAAGTACTGAGTTGAGGGTAGCTTGATTTATGTGAGATCCTGTCTCAAAAACAACAAACACACCAAATAAATATATATGTATATGTATGTATATATGGAAGTTTGAGAAATACTTATTCCAATATTATAATGATAATAAGGAAGCCAACATGAGCCTAGACACAAGCCTGTAATCCCAGCACTCCATATGCTGAGGCAAGACCTCTATTTGAGGCCAAATTTGGACCACATAGGCCATTCCAGGCCCATTGAGACCTAGTCTGAAAAAAACAAAAATAAGTAGGTGGGGATGTATCTCAGTCAGTAGAGCATTTGTCTGGCATGCAGGAACCCAGGCTCAGCTCTTAACTGCATAAACTAGGTGTAGTAGCCACCCATGCAATCTCAGTGTGTGGCTAAGTAGCTGGCTGGAGTCCAGCTTGGGACACATGTGACCTTTCTGCCAACAAACAGGGCTGGGAGGGACAGCTCAAGTTTGTGAACTGCTTCCACGGAAGCCTGACTGCCTGAGTTTAGACGCAGAACCCATGTACAAGCCAGGTGTGAGATCCATCTCTAGCCCCAGCACTAGTGGGGATGGAAACAAGACAATTCCTGGAGCTTGCTGACTTGTCAGTCTTAACCAATTGATGAATTGTCCAAATAAACTAAGGTGGAGGGGCTAGGAAGATAATGGAGATGGTACAGTGGGTGCATATCTAGCATATACAAGGTCCTGAGTTTGAACCCCAGCACCACAGAAACTGGCTGTGGTGGCTCAAACTTGTAATCTTTGGAGATGGGGACAGGATGGCTAGAAGTTTAAAGTTGTCCTTGATTATGTGGGGGGAACTCCAGGCCAGGCTCCCTGTGTGATACCCTGGGAGAGAGATGCACACGCAAAACACATTAGAGACCAATGGCTTGTCCTCAGATTGAAACTCTTTTGACCTTCAGAGACTGCTAGGACTGCTGGACTGCTAGTTATGTAGTGAGCTGGGTGTAGTGTTGAATGCCTGTAATCCCAGTACTTAGGGAGCTAAGGGAAGAGCTTGAGTTTGAAGTCAGCCTTGAGTAAATACATATGGAGACCCTACCTTAGGGAATGAATGAATGCCCTTCCCACAGCAGCAAACAATTTTCTATCAGAGAATAGAACAGTGTCCAGCTAAATACAAAACAAAAAGACACATCTTCAAACCTGTTCAGCTGGTTTCTTTTTCCCTTTCTCTGTGACATCAGTCCCCTCTGGCATCTCAGTAAAACGTTTCCTTCTCTGTGAAGGAAGCTCAGTCATGAACTTCTCCCAGCAGACAGGAGGGGGGAGTGATAAGAAGGAGACAGTCGTAGGATAGTGAGTCATCTTGGAGGAATGGTCTAGGCTGGCATCGAGAGCTGTGGGCTGGGTCACTGGGATGTGTTGGTGGTCATGGCACCTTGCTGTCTGCTGTGTTCCAGTTCCTTTGTGAGATGGGTCTGTGACTGTCGACTCGGAGCTAGAGCACTTGCTTAGCACACATGAAGTCCAGGGTTTGATTAAAGAGGGACAGAAGTGTTGATTTCGGAAGGCTACATACAAATGAGCCATGAACCACGCAGGGGAGGCTAGGAAGAACCAGCAGCTAAATTAGGAGTGGGGAGCAGAGTTTGAGGAATGTAAGTGCCAAGTGTGGGAGTATGAGAAGACAGAAGGGGAAGAAAATTCAAGAAGGTTTGCGGTCTGTTGTGAACATAATTCTCCTGTGTTCTCTAAAGAGACAGCAGAAAAAAATTAACATGGTTTTCAGTTATTATGGGATAATAAAGGAACTGCTGTTTCTTACAATGTGGCCACACAGGTGGGGAGAGAGCCTGGTTTTCTATGAGGTTATTTAAAGCAAAGAGCATACTGAATTTGTAGCAGCTGTGTGCCTTGGTTTTGGTAATTGTTCATAAGTAGACAGTGTCCTCAATATACTTATTGTTTATGTAACTTGAGATGAGGTCTCACTATAGAGCCTTCGCTGGCCTGGAATTAAATATGTAAACCTGATTGGCTTGCAACACACAGAGACCCACCAGTCTCTATGGAGTGCTGAGATCAAAGGCATGGGCTGCCACACCTGACTTTTCTTTTTCTTTCTTTCTTTTTTTTTTTTTTTTTTCCTAAACAAGGTCTCTCTGTGGAACCCTGGCTGTCTGGAACTCTATCTGTAGACCAGGTTGGCCTCAAACTCAGAGATCCACCTGCCTCTGCCTCCCAAGTGCTGGGATTTAAGGCACGTGCCACCACTGCCTGGTTTCTTTTATTTACTTTTTAGACAGAGACTATGCAACTCTGGCTGGCTTGGAACTCATTACATAGATCAGATATCGACAATAAATAGCTGTGGCTTCACTTACAGATGTACATCTGCCTCCCAAGTATTGGGGTTAAAAGCGTGTGCCCCCATGCCCACTCTTTATTTTTATTATTTAAATAATAAGCACATGTGGCCATCAGAGGACAACTTTATGCAGTTGGCTCTTTCCCTCCATCTTTATGTGGCTCTAAGAATTGAACTGATACCCCCATGCCTACACAGCAGGGGCCTTTAGAGCCCTCACCTGCTGAGCCATCTTACTGGCTCCATTATTTATTTCTGATACAGGTTCTCTTGTAACCTAGGCCGGCCTCCAACTCCATAGATACTTGAAGTTGAATTTGAACTCCTGATCCTTCTGTCTCCACCTCCCAAAGTGCTGGGATTATAGGCACATGCAACCATGCCTGGTTTATGAGGTACTAAGGATTGAACACGGGGCTTTGTGCCTGCTAGGCAAGTACCCTTCCAGTTGAACTACATCCCAGCTTAGAACTTTATAATGATGGAGCCATTCTTAGTTTTGTATTGTAATCATTAGTTATTGAGAATTTAAAGTGTACCTCTTATAGAGAAGTGGCTTGGTTGGTAAAGAACTTGCCTCTCAGGTTTGAAGACCTGAGATCAAATAACCAGAACTTGCTTGTGGTGCACTGGGGAGGCACAAATAGGTCCCCTGGGCTTGCCTGCAGGTGGTCCAGCCGAGCCAGTGAGCTCCAAAGTGAATCAATGCTTCAAAACATAAAAATGGAGAATGGCCGAGGAAGGTTTCCAAAGTCAACTTCTGGACTTCATATGCATGAATGCTCACACATTGTGTGGCTACTGGTATTGAGAAGCTGAGGGGCTGGAGAGATGGCTCAGTGGTTAAGAACTCTGGCTGCTTTTCCAAAGGACCAGAGTTCAAATCCCAGCACCCACATGGCAGTTCACAGCTGTCTGTAACTGCCTGGAGTGGTGGTGCACGCCTTTAATCCCAGCACTTGGGAGGCAGAGGCAGGTGGATCTCTGTGAATTCAAGGCCAGCCTAGTCTACAGAGTGAGTTCCAGGATAGCCTGGACAGCACAGAGAAACCCTGTCTTGAGCCCCCCCCCCCAAAAAAAAAAGAAGTTAGAGAAACTGAGTTTTTATGTTATACTTAATTGTACTTAACTAATTTGAGTTTTATAATTTTTATTACTTAATTGATTGATGGATAGATGGATGGATTTTTCAAGACAGGGTTTCTCTGTGTAGCCTTAGCTATTCTGGAACTCACTCTGTAGAGTAGGCTGGTCTTGAACTCACAGAGATCCATCTGCCTCTGCCTCCTGAGCGCTAAGATTAAAGGCGTGCGGCACCACAACTGGTTCTCTTACGATTTTTTTTTTTTGATTTATTTATTATGTATACAGTGTTCTGTCTGCAGGTATATCTGCAGGCCAGAAGAGGGCACCAGATTTCATTATGGATGGTTGTGAGCCACCATGTGGTTGCTGGGAATTGAACTCATGACCTCTGGAAGAGCAGCCAGTGCTCTTAACCGCTGAGCCATCTCTCCAGCCCTCTCTTACGATTTTTAAAAGCAAAAACAACCTCAGTCTCTGGCTGTCTCTCTTCTGAAAGTGCAGGACCTGTGTGTGCAGGGCTTCTGTGAACGTCACACTGACAAACACTCCCTGAAGTCAGGCAGCTAGGGAACTAGGGGTCTTCTGTGTTGTTTTTTGTTATTCTGTCCTCAGTGGCTTCAAGTTTCTCTTGCCATGGCAAGCTTCCCTGAAGGGGTGGCAAATGCAGGCTTTTCTCTGTAGCATGTATGCTTACAGCATCTGGGACGTGAAGGGCTTCCCCACCCTTTGCCTGCTCCACATATGTTCACTCAGTCACCATTTATTGAGCCACAGTGTCACCTGCCTGGCCGGTGGCTGTGTGCTGGGGATACCGCAGTGACTAAGGCCTAACATCTGTCCTCACCCCGTTCACAGACAGCAAGAACAATTAGAGAAAATAGTCATTACGAGAAACACAGGGCATGTAGGTCTTCAGCCTGGCTGCAGGGACGTGTCAGAGAAGACTTTTTGGAGGGTGCGGCTTCTAAATGGAGACCAGAACAACCAGATGGTGTCAGGCAGGAAATGAGGGGAGAGGAGAAGCTTTCCAGATAGAAAGAAAACATACACAAAGAAAGCTGACACTTGGAAGATAGGCTGATGTCCGAGGACACTACACAGTTCATAGGGTGGAGGTGAGGTAATCAGTCATTTTTGGTGCAATGCCTTAGTGTACACGATAACCCGGATGGGTTAGAATATGTGTGTAAGTCCTGAGTATTTCAGCTACTCAGTAAAAGTCAGCATGAGTTGCCTTTACCATACAAATGTTTATTGTTTGTCTCTGAATATGATGATTGTAAGGGAGACTTGATGCCCAGGCTGGAGGTGTGCAAGTGGGAGGAGCCTGACTGCAGTCTGGTCTCAGAGTCTGCGAAGGGAGCCATGAATAGCAAAAGGTACTTGTTTAGAAGCCAGAAGGAGAGCCAAATCAGACCGACCCAAAGTCTAGGGCAGCAAGAGCTCAGTGCTATCAATGATGCACATTAGTAACTGCTCCCTTCCAAGCTGGAAGAAATCATCTAGAGAGGACTTGGTGAATGGGAAGTGTGTATTCCTCAAAAGACCAAGGCCATACATGCACATGTAGAAAGACGTCCAGTCTATTTATGTAAGTCTCTTGTGCACTGTGCTAGGTGCTGGGGACCCAGCAGAAGAGAGGGAGTGCCTGCTCCCTGGGAAGGGCCTCATGTATCTCCACACCCTTGCTTTGGCGTTCACGAGTTGCCTCCAGCAGCTTTCCCCATGGTCTGTCTCCCTTCCAGCTTCCCTAGGCGACTGTGCTGGGTGCCTCTGCCTTCCTTCTGGACCTCTGCACCAGCTGCATTCTCGTTCTTCTCCTTGGTCCTAGTGAGATTAGAGGTGACCAGAGCTGTATAGCCCACTCTGAAATTTTCCTCCAAGTTTCTTTATTACCCTGAGTATTTTTGTCCATTGATTTCTCTAAAAGCATTCTATCCATTCTAACACAGTCATACAAATTAGGCCCATTGTGGTGTCTCACGCCTTTAATCCTAGCACTCCGGAAGCAGAAGCAGGTAGATCTATCTGTGTGTGAGTTTGAGGATAGCCTGGTCTACAAAGTTAGGTCCAATACAGCTCTGTTAAACAGAGAAACCCTGTCTCTAAAAACCAAAAACCATACAAATTGGGAGTCAAAAACAGTGATGCAGGGGAGCAATCCCAGCACTTCACTGGCTACAGCAGAACAGTGGTGAGTTCAAGGCAAAATCCTGTCTCTAAAAACAAAAACAAAGCAAGAAAGTTGGGTATAGTGACATACGCTACTGATCCCAGCACTTTGGAGGTCAGAGGATCAGGAGTTCAAACCCAGCCTTGACTATGTAACCTGGGCTACATGATACCCTATCTTAAGTTAAAGTTCAGTGCTGAGGGCTTGCTCAGCACACCCAGAGCCATGGGTTCAATCCCTAACACTGCAAAAACAAACTAATGAACACTCTGAATTATAGGCCTGCTAAGATGGCTCAGTACCTCCCATGATCACCTGAACCCATGTTACAAATAAGCCAGATGGTGAGGCCAGAGAGATGGCTCAGTGGTTACAAACACACACTGCTTTTCCAGAGGACCTGGTTCAATTCCTAGCACCCACATCATGCAGCCCTAAAGCCAGTGGATGCAACGCCTCTGGCCTCTGCATAGGTGGCCTGCACAAAACACCAGGTGCTATAGCTTGTGCTTTAATTCCTGCCCTGAAGGGAGAAGACAAGTGTGTCCCTGGTGCATACTGGCTAGCACAGGCTGCTTGTGGAAGGTCCAGGCCAGTGGGAGACTTTGATAAAAGGTGGGCGGGCCCGGCGTTGGTGGCGCACGCCTTTAATCCCAACACTCAGGAGGCAGAGGCAGGCAGAGCTCTGTGAGTTCGAGGCCAGCCTGGTCTACAAAGTGAGTCCAAGACAGCCAAGGATACACACAGAAACCCTGTCTTGAAAAACAAAAAAAAAAAATTGTTGGGCTAGAGAGATGGCTCAGAGGTTAAGAGCACTGGTTGTTCTTCCAGAGGTCCTGAGTTCAATTCCCAGCAACCACATGGTGGCTCACAACCATAAATAATGAGATGTAGTGCCCTCTTCTGACCTGAAGGCATACATGCAAACAGAATACTGTATACATAATAAATAAATCTTTAAAAAATAAAACTAATAAAAATAATTTTTTTTGGATTTATTTATGTGTATGAATGTTTTGCCTGCATTTATGTCTATATAATGTGTGTGCATCTAGTTTTGCAGAGGGGATCAAATTCCCTAGAGCTGGAGTATGAATGGTTCTGAGCCACATGTGGGTGCTGGGCATGAACACCAATCATCTGCAAGAGCAGCAAGTGCTCTTAACTGCTGAGCCATACCTCCAGCCCTTGATTTAACAATCTTAATTGGCTTATGTCAAATTGCATTCCTTGCTAAAGGTCTAGAGGCTGGCGGAGTGTGGCTCAGTTAACAGAATGCTTGCTTAGCATGCATGGAACCCTGGGTTTAATCCCCAGCACTGTGTAAGCCTGGTGTCCTCCTTAGCTTTAACTATCAACTTGACACAGCCTAGAATCACAAGGAAGTCTTAAGAAATTGTCCTTGTCGACTTGGTCTGTGGATGTATCTCTAAGGGATTGTCCTCTTTTAAGAAGTTACTTGGTGGGCTGGAGAGATGGCTCAGCGATTAAGAGTATTGGCTGCTCTTCCAGAGGACCCAGGTTCAGTTCCCAGCACACACATTGCAGCTCACAACCATCTGTAACTCCAGGATCTGACAGCCTCACATGGACATACATGCAAGCAAAACACCCATGCACATATAAATAAAAACAATTAAAAAAGAATATCTGTTAATTTTATATGTCTATGTGCCTGAATGTATGTATGTGCAGTACGTGAGTGCAAGGCCTATAGAGGCCAGAAGAAGACATCAGATGCCCTGGAACTGAACTTTAGGATCACCCAAGTTCATGCTAGAAACCCCCCCCAGATATATCTGCTTGTCTTGAATAGGAGGATCCTGCCCACTGTTGGTGGCACCACTCCTGGGCAGGTGGTCCTGGGTTGTATATATGAGAGTCAGCTAAGTGTTATAAGAGTAAGGCAGCACTTTACATTCCTACCTGTAGGTTCCTGCCTTGAGATCCTGACCTTACTTCCCTTGATGATGGACCCTGCCATGAAGATAAAGCAAACTCCTTCCTCCGAGTTGCTCTGGGTCAGAGTGTTTCAGCAGTGCAACAAAAAAAAGAGACCACAATACCAGAAGTGGTGGAACATACCTATAATCCCAGTGATCATCCTCAACTACATAGAGACTTGGAGGCCAGCCTGGCTACAGGAAAGCCTATATAAAAAATAAAATCAAGTCCTGGCATCCATGCCAAGCTAATGAGACTCTGTATCGAAATAAAAAATACAAGCTAGACGTGGTGGCGGACGCCTTTAATCCCAGCAGAGGCAGGCGAATCTCTGTGAGTTCGACGCCAGCCTGGTCTACAGAGTGAGTCCAGGACAGCCAGGACTATTAACACAGAGAAACCCTGTCTCTAAAAAATAAATAAGTAAATAAATAAAAATAAAAACAAAATACAAAATGGCTGCAGCTATAGCTCAGTGGGAGGGCATTTGCCTCAGTACTTTAAAAAAAAGTGTAGAAAGCTTCAGGAAAGATAGATTTATTTAGTTAGTTAGTTAGTTTTTTTAGAGACAAGGTTTCTCTGTCCTGAACTGACAATTGTAGACAGCTGTGCACTGCCATGTGGGTGCTGGGATTTGAACCCGGGTCCTTTGGAAGAATAACCAGTGCTCTTAACTGCTGAGCCATCTCTCCAGCCCAAATGATTTATTCTTTAAGGCTTTATGTGTATGATTGTTTTTTTCCTGACTCTGTGTCTCTGCACCATGTACACATCTGGTGCCAGAGAAGAGCAAAAGAGGGCTTCAGGTCCCTTGGAACTGGAGTTACAGTTATGAGCTACTGGGAGTCAAACCCATGTCCTCTGTAAGAGCTTCCAGCACTGTTAACCACTAAGCCAACTCTTCAGCCCCTACTTTAGTAATCTTAAATTAAAAAAAAATAGATGTCAGGAAAGAAAACTGGTTAAAACCCCAGTAAATATTACATATATAAAATGATCATGACATTGAATCTGAGAATGACCCCAGTTGGTTGCACTAATTACATTATTTTGCTTTATGACCTAGTGGTGGAGGGCCCATAAATCCTGGGAGGCTGGTTTATGTAAACTCAGTTAGAATGTGGTCACAGAGCTCTGCCCAGAACTACCTGGCACCTGCTAATGAAGTAAAGCTGCACCTTTGCTGCCACAGGAGGAGGTAGGAGAGACGGACATGGGAGAGAGGAGTTTGGTCTGACCAGATGACAGATTTGAGGGTGCCAGGAGGTCTACTCTTTTTTTTTCTTTTTTTGGTTTTTCGAGACAGGGTTTCTCTGTGTAACAGCCCTGGCTGTCCTGGACTCGCTTTGTAGACCAGGCTGGCCTCGAACTCACAGAGATCCGCCTGCCTCTGCCTCCCGAGTGCTGGGACTAAAGGCGTGCGCCACCACCGCCCGGCTAGGAGGTCTACTCTTGAGAATGACTTTGTGATGGCACATGATTTTAATCCCAGCACTCCAGAGGCAGAGGCAGGCGGATCTCTGTGAGTTCAAGGCCAGCCTGGTCTACAAAGCAAGTTCCAGGACAGCTAGTATTGTTTCACAGAGAAACCCTGTCTCTGAAAAAAAAAAACAAACCCCAAAAAGTTCATGCACCCTATTGCTTACCTCTGGGACTCAACAGACAGATGTTTAAAATGGACAAACTATCTGGGTATGAAAGCATACACTTGTAATCCCAACACTTGGGAGGCTAAAGCAGGAGAATCTCAGGGTGGAGGTGATATGTGGCACTCGTGCTGGGGTGATGTGAGCAAAGGTCAGCTCACCCCAGATAGAGAACTGAGCAGGTGACCAGTGAGTTTTATTGGGGTTCCTTACAGGAGTATGGGTGAAGGGTTATTTGCAGACAACCCCTCCCAGCAGAGCTGACAGTTCATCAAGGCTGGGAAGCTGGTGTGCACAGCACAGCCTACAGGTGGTCTGGCAGGTTGGACACTGTCCTTTTTCCATGTAGCCCAGCTGGTCTCAGCTTGCTGTACACAGCTGAGCTCTGCTCATCTGAGAGTATCTCAGCAGTCCTTACAGCTTTTATTTTTATTTTATTTTATTTTTTTTTTAGTTTTTCAAGACAGAGTTTCTCTGTGTAGCGTTAACTGTCCTGGAACTCCCTCTGTAGACCAGGCTGGCCTTGAACTCACAGAGATCCACCTGCCTCTGCCTCCCAAGTGCAGAGTAAAGGCGTGCGCCAACACACCCAGCTACCCAGCTCTTATAGCTTTTAGTGCTTGTGAGTGAGGGGCCCAATGAATCTGGTCAGTTTCAAGGACTTCTTGAAGCTTTGAGTTATTACTTGCTGAGTTTAAGGAGTTCCCTGCAGGATGGAATGTTCCACCTCTCTTTAGACATCTTGACATTTTTTTTTTTTTTTTTTTTTTTAGTTTTTCGAGACAAGGTTTCTCTGTGTAACAGCCCTGGCTGTCCTGGACTCACTTTGTAGACTAGGCTGGCCTCGAACTCACAGTGATCCGCCTGCCTCTGCCTCCCAAGTGCTGGGATTAAAGGCGTGTGCCACCATGCCCAGCTTGAGGCCACGTATCTTATTCAGGCTCACAAGACTGCAGGTCTCACTGATGTCCACCCCTCTGTCCTCATCTCTGTCAACGCCCCCCCATGGGAGGTACTGTGGCTAATTCAGCTACTCACCTCCTTTCCCCCTCAGGCCTTTGTATATGCTGTACCATATACAAAGTTCTCTGTGTTCCCCCCTCAGCCTGCTTCTCTGTTCTGACAGCTTCTCAAGAGAGACTTCCTACAACAGCCTTCCTTACCTCCCAGGGTGGAACTTTCACAGGAGCCTTTCCTCTCCTTCAGTGACAACCACATCCTGAGCACACCCATGTTCACTTGCTGTTCCCTCCCTAAGGAAGGAGCTGTCCTGTCTTGTCCTTTCATGTTCTAGATGCCTAGGTGGGAAGCTTATACCAAGTAGGTGCTTAAGAGATGTTGAAAAGAATTAATAAAGCTGGGCATGGTCTCACATTGACGAAATTGCAGCAGTTAGGAGTGGGAGGCAGGAAGACTTAGAGGCCATGGGCTGATGAGCTGCCTCAGCTATAAAGGTACTTGTTATCAGGCCTGATGTCAGGTTCATCCCCAGGTCCCACATGGTGGAGAGAGAACCACATCGCCCAAGTTGTCTAGCCAATTCACATGTGCTGTAGCATATGCATGCTGTGTGCCTGCCTACACTCATGTGCGTGCGCGCGCACACACACACTCTCATAAAACTTTTTTTTTAAAAAAAAGGAGTTCTTGTTGGGCATGGTGAAGCATGCCTTTAATCCCAGCACTCAGGAGGCAGAGGCAGGAGGATCTCTGTGAGTTAGAGGCCAGCCTGGTCTACAGAGTGAGTCCAGGACAACCAGGCTATTACACAGAGAAACCCTGCCTTGGGAGAAAAAAAAAAAGTAGTAGTTCTGAGAGTTGTGTTGGAACATACCTTTAATCCCAGCACTTGGGAGGCAGAGGCAGAGGCAGGAGGATCTCAGTGAGTTCAAGACCAGCCTTGTCTATGTAGTGAATTGAGACCAGCCAAAGCTACCTAGTGAAACTGTCTCAAAAACCAAAATAAATAATAAAAATTAAAGAGTTAAAAGCCAGTTTCAACTATATAGAGGATTCACAGTGTTCAGGCCAGTTTGAGCTACTTGAGACCATACCACAAATAATAAAAACAAAAATAAAACAGGAGGAGCTGGGAACAGAGCCCAGTGGTCCAACAATGCCTACCATCCATGAAGCCCTGGGTCCAATTTCCAGAACCACTTCCAAAAATTAAAGGAGTGGATGGGCTAAGTGGCAGGGCAACTCTGAAAGCCTATCATCTAAATAGCATGGGCACCTAGGCAGGGAGAAAAAAATTAGAGAGGAATGTGAGTTTATTTGGACAGGTGCCCAACTAAGTTCAGCTCTATCATGCAGTCGCTCAGGGCCTTGTCTGAGATAACAGGGAATACTGTGAGTTGAGTCAGCTTCACGTCCTCCATCTACATGTACCCCTCCCTTGGTGGTGACCTCATCCAAGCCCATGGCTTTAAACGCTGCCTATAAGTTGGTGACTCCCCAGATTATAGCTCTGGCCTAACCAGGACTCACACATCCCACTGCACACACTTGACACTTGGTGTACTCTAAGAAGCACCTCAGACTAAACACAGCAAAACAAAACTTGCTTCCTCTGCCAACCTTCTTCATCTTGGCTCCTTCTTATTGTTCAGACTACATAGCTGAAGTCATCTTATTTATTTTGAGGTAGAATTTTACTATGTTACCCAGGCTAGTCTCAAACTCATCATTGGCACAAGTGATCCTCCTGCCCTCGTGTTAGCAACTGGGACCACAGGTGTGAACCAGAATGCTCAGCTGGAACCATCTTTGATGTCTCCATTTCCCTTACATTCTGCACACACTACAGCTTATCAGCAACCAGCTCCGCCTTCAGAGTATGGCCAGAAAATAACTGTCTTGGTCCAAGCCACCATCACCTATTGTTTTGTTATCTTAGGCTGGCCCCAAAAACTGTAGTTGACCTTGATCACCTGCCTGTATATCTTAAATTACAAACATGCCCTCACAGTGAGTTTTGACTTTTTGTACTTGATTTTTATTCATTATATTTACCCGTCTTGGGTCTTGAGAGATGGCTCAGTGGTTAAGAGCACTGGCTGCTCTTCTAGAGGACCCAGGTTTAATTCCCAGCACCCACATGGCAGCTCACAACTGTAACTCCAGTTCCAGATGATCGAACCTCTCACACAAACATACATGTATGCCAAATACCAAATATACATAAAATTATTTTTAAATATTTATCTGTTTATTTTTTAATTGAAAAAAATGTATTTTGTGAATTTCACATCATGCACCCTGTTCCCTCTCATCTCCCACCTCCCCCCAGACCCACCCTCCACTCTTGCAATCTGTCCCAGCATAAAAAATAACAGCTCATTGTGGAAGCTGCAGTGTATCTCAGTATGTCCCACAATATTTCCCTTTGTCCACACATTTTGCTTGCAAATGTTCATTATAATGACTCCTTGGTCTGCTACAAGGCCTCTGGTTTCCACTACCCTGTCAGTACTAGAACCTCAATGGAACTCCTCTCAGATATGCCGTTAACTGTCCTGTGTCATGGAGATCCTGCAGTCCTGGGTTGTGGAACTGACCTCTTCTTGTACTCCAGCAGTTCATCCATGGGGTAGATGTTGGGGTGGGCCAACTCAAAGCCCTGGTTCTGGACCTGAAACCCCCACTTGCATGGCCAGTTCTACTATGGAAAGGTGCAGGGCCTGCTTTCCTGCTCTTGTGATCCCTTCTGGGCCAGATCTCCTATCTGCCAATGGTGGTCAGAGCAAAAGGAAGGGGAGGGCATCTCTCCCTAGCTAATACCACCTCATAGCAGACCGAAGGCAGGACTGACTCTCCCACACTCACTCCCTCAAGGCTGGCTCACCCACAACCCCCACATCCAGGGCCAGGCAGAGTTCTTCTAGTTTTTGGTTTGTTTCCTGTCCTGGGAGTCCATCTGGTGCTTGCCTGGTACTGGTCTGGTAGTCATCTCAGGCTACCCCATGGCACCAAAGTGGTGTTGATATTCGGCTTGCTTTGCTTCCCCCCAGGAATGTTAGGCTACTGTTCATTCAAATATTCATAGGTCAGAACACTGAATGGAGATAAAGTCTCTCTCCTCTCTGCCACCTACTGATTGCATATGTGACATAGCAGTCAGATCTGCAATGCCTCTAGGGGCAGGTTATTATTGATTTTTATTAAAGTTTTAAAAGTTATATATGTACCTGTTTTAAAGTTATATATGTGCATGTACAGGAGTTTGCAGAGGCCACAACTGGCGCTGGAGATACAGGCAGTTGTGAGCTGCCTGATGTAAGTTCTGGGAACAGATCTCAGATCTGCAAGAGAATCTTGTGCTTTTAACCACTGCACCATTGCTCCAGCCCTGAGTCTGTATATTTTTATTATCTACATTTTCTGGTAGAAAAGACTTTTTACTTCTCAGGGACTCATACATGTGTGCTACAAAGGTAGCAAGCCCTAGCCTTAGATTTCTTTTTTGTTGTTTCAAGGGTCTACTCTGTAGCCTAAGCTTACCTCAGGTTCATGGATATGCTTCCTGCCTCAACTTCCCAAGTGTTCTCTAGACAGCTCCCAGTCATCCTGATTGAAGGTCTTAGGGACTATTTGGTTTTTTTTTTTTTGGTTTTTCGAGACAGGGTTTCTCTGAATATCTCTGGCTGTCCTGGACTCGCTTTGTAGACCAGGCTGGCCTCGAACTCACAAAGATCCGCCTGCCTCTGCCTCCCAAGTGCTGGGATTAAAGGCGTGCGCCACCACCGCCCGGCAGTCTTAGGGACTATTAAATTTTAGAGTTAGATTTTCTCTCAGTGAATCAGAATAGAGAGGCTAGAATCAGACTCTAAGTCCCTATTCCTTTGTCTAGAGTCCTAGAATAATTAGGCTGAGGACTACTTTTATATAATTACAGAGTAATACTGAAGTCACCTAGTAAGTCATCTGTGCCCCCAGGCTCCTAAGAGAAGACTACAGGTCCTTCCCATAGTCAGTACTGGAGTCATTGTCATTGTGGGCATTGTCTTAACTGGAGTGAGAAGACCCAGCCTATTCTGGGCAACACCATTCCCTACAAAGGGAATCCTCAATCCTGAGCTGAGAGCAGAGGGGTCAAGCTGAAACAGTCAACCAAGCAAGTGCGCACACACTTCTCTCTGCTCTTGACTGTAGATGTGATGTAACCACAATTCTGCCTTGACTTCCCTAGAATTGGACGGTGAATAAACCCTTTTTCCTTGTTACGTTATCACACCAACAGAAATGAAACTAGAGCAGCCTGCTTGCTCTGTGGCCTTTGCATGGGGCCACAGACTGTGAGATACACAATAGTTGCTGACATTCCAACTCATTTTGTTTGAGACAAGGTTTCACACAGCCCAAACTGATTTTGAGCTCCTCTCCCCACCTCTTCAGTGCTATGGTTTCTGTCATGCTGCCACCATGCCTGGCTCTAAGACCTTTCTCCTAGCCAGGCACTGTGGTGCACACCTTTAATCCCAGCACCGGGGTGACAGACACAGCAGGCCAGACTGGCCTACCAAATGTGTTCCAGGGCAGCCAGGGCTCCACTGTGAGACCCTGGGAAATAAAATCTTTTTTCCTATTTGTGTATGCATGCATATACTTGTGGGGGGTCAGAGGACAGTTGGCAGGAGTTGACTTTTTCTGCCACCCCAGCTTTTTTTTTTTTTTTCCTTAATGTGAGGAATTGTACCTGCTAGGCAAGTGCTCTACCGCTGAGCTAAAGCCCTAGCCCTCCTCCATGATATTTTTGACACAAGCTCTCCCACTGAACTTGGAGCTTATTGATTTTACTAGGCTAGCTGGTCAACAGGCTCCAGGGATCCAATCACACAGCTGCCTCCCCAGTACTGGATTTACTTATGCCTGGTTTTTATGAAGGTGCTGGGAATCCTCATGATTGCATAATGGGCAATCTCCCTGCCCCAAATCACAGTCCCTTTTAAGGATGACAAATTCAAGGTTACTTTATACTTTCTTCAGGTTAGGAAGGATTGAGTTGCTTAGGTTGGTCAAGGGATTCATGATCCAACAAAGGACTCTGGGTATCACAAAGCCTAAGGAGTGCTGGCTACATGGAGCTACAAATTGCCTCTGGACCAGCGATGGGTGAAGGTGGGACAGACTGCTGTCCTCTTTGCTGTGTGTGAGGAATCTATTTACCTCAGTGGTTCTTTTTTTTGTTTTGTTTTGTTTTTCAAGACAGGGTTTCTCTGTGTATCCCTGGCTGTCCTTTGTAGACCAGGCTGGCCTTGAACTCACTAGTCTGCCTGCCTCTGAAGTGCTGGGATTAAAGGCGTGCACCACCACGCCCAGCTACCTCAGTGGTTCTTAGCCTGTGTGTCTCATCCCCTTTGGGTGTTGAATGACCCTTTTACAGGGGTTACATATCAAATATCCATATAAAATCATTACCATTCATAACAATAGCAAATTTGTAGTTCTGAAGTAATGATTTTTTTTTTCATTTTTGGTTTTCAAGACAGGGTTTCTCTGTGTAACCCTTGGCTGTCCTGGAACTTACTTTGTAGACCAGGCTGGCCTTGAAACTCAGAAATCTGCCTGCCTCTGCCTCCCAAATGCTGAGATTAAAGACATGCACCACCATGACCAGCACAATGAAATAATTTTATGGTTGGGGGTCACCACAACATGAGCAAGTGTATTAAAGGGTTGCAGCATTAAGAAGGTTGAGAACTACTGCCTTAATTGATGTGGCAACTTTAACTTGCTCTCTGGGGCCCTAGAAAAGCCTGATGCAAAGTTGAAAGGCCTTTCTGTGCAGGAAAGATCAGGATAGTCAAGGATTGGTACAGTCAAGTGTGGAGGACACATAGCTAAGGAAGTGATTCTGAATTTGTTAGAATGATCCATTCTTTTTTTTTTAGATTTTCAAGACAGGGTTTCTCTGTTTATCCTTGGCTGTCCTGGACTCACTTTGTAGACCAGGTTGGTCTTGAACTCATAGAGATCCACCTGCCTCTGCCTCCCGAGTGCTGGGATTAAAGGCGTGCCCCACCACGCCCGGCAGAATGATCCATTCTTAAGACTGGCATGTAGTTGTTCCAGCCCTTGCTCAACATGCAGCAGGCTCCGAGTCCAGTCCTTATAACTACCCCCTCCCCAACAAAAGAGAGATCCATCTTCTCTTACCTTCATCCATTTATCTGCCTAACATATTTAGGGAGCACATAACCAGGGCTAAAGACAGTTTTATCTTCAGGGATGCTACTGTCTTCTGAAGCCTGAGTCCTAATATCTAGAACTGTGTGTAGCTCACAAACCCATCTACCACATGAAACTGTGGGGTCACATAGTCTAGGATTCAAAGCTCAGATCTGTCGCTGTCTAGAATGGGACTTTAGGCAAGGGACTTCACTTTTCTGACCATTTTCCTCCTCTGTATAGAGAAACTGACAGTTCTTACCTCACACCTGGCGTGAAGTCAGCAGGATCACATGTCTAGGATGCTTGTGAGGTGTAAGCTTAGAACAGCAACAACTACTATTTATTGTACATGGAGCAGGTCTTTTTTTTAAGATTTATTTATTATGTATACAGTATTCTGCCTGCATGTATGCCTGCACTCCAGAAGAGGGCACCAGATTTCACTGTAGATAGTTTTGAGACACCATGTGGGTGCTGGGAATTGAACTCAGGATCTTTGGAAGAACAGCCAGTGCTCTTAACCTCTGAGCCATCTCTCCAGCCCCATGGACCAGGTCTTTAGAGACTTTACTTAATATAATCCTTGCTACAAAAATATGAGGAAGCTGTCTTCTTCACTGAAGAATCAGAAACCTGACTGGCAAGGTGGCTCAGTGTGTAAAGGCCCTTGCCCTCAAGCCTGATGACCTGAGTACCACATGGTAAAAGGAGAAAACCAATTCCTGAAAGTTGTCCTCTGACCTCCCCATGTAGTAGCACTGCACATGTGCATACACAAACACACAAACTAAATAAATATGATTTAAAAAATAATCTTATAGCCTGCAACTCAAGCAAAGTTGACTAACTTGAAAATGGTCATAGGTTAGGTTTTTCCAGATCTGATTCCAAAGCCTGTCTTCTAGGCAATCTTGTTTTCTTCTTATAAATGCCTGGGGTAAGAAAAGAAAAATAAAGGTTTTCAGGCAGATTTAGCATTTAGAAGTCAGTGAATTGCCAAACATGTGATGGGCCAATCTCACAGCACTCGGAATGATCACACTCATCTGGACAGTCAGTTGCCCAAAGCAGGTATTTTAAATTACTCTTGAGTTCAGCCCACTGTGAATCTTGTAGGAGCCATGGAAAATGTCTGAGTGCTGCACATATTTTCATGCCCAATTTCAAGGCATTTGCAGAACCTTTGAGATCCATCTGTGTACTTCATCCAAGACTCTTCCTCTCTTTGAACATGATACATCTGCAACCCTGATTTGAAGTGCTGGCAGGAGGGTCACAAGTTGAAGACTAGCCTAGGCTACACAAGACTCTGTCTCAAAATAAAATATAAAATGAAAATATATATACCTAGAAAGAATAAATAATACTCTCAGCCGAGTGTTGTCCTACTAAGTAATCTGCAACATGGGAATGGCTTTAGCCCAGGATAGCCCAGGAGTTTGAGACCAGTTGGCAGCATAGTGACTGTCTAAAAAAACCAACCATGAACTGGGCGTGGTGGCACACGCCTTTAATCCCAGCACATGGGAGGCAGAGGCAGGCAGATCTCTGTGAGTTCGAGGCCAGCCTGGTCTACAAAAGAGAGTCCAGGACAGCCAGGACTATTACACAGAGAAACCCTGTCTCGAAAAACCAAAAAATAAAATAAAAATAAAAAACCAAACAAACAAGCAAATAAAAACCAGGTGTGGCTGTATTCACCTAGAATCCCAGCATTGGGGGGAGAGAGGAGAGCTCTGAGCTCAAGACCTGAACTACTACCTAAGGAGACCATTCTCAAAAAGAAATTTTTTTCTGAGACAGGGTCTTTTTACATAACCCTGCATCTCCTGGAACTCACTCTGTAGATCAGTCTGGCCTTCAACTCACAAATATCCACCTGCCAGTGCCTCCCGAGTGCTGGGATTAAAGGTAGGTATCATCACACCTGGCTAAATTTGAAATTAATAAAAATACATTTACTGAGTTGGAAACATAGACTAGTGACAGAATATTCAACTCAGCATGACAATACCCTGATTTAAACTTTTTTTTTTTTTTGGTTGGTTTTTCAAGACAGGGTTTCTCTGTAGCCCTGGCTGTCCTGGATTTGCTTTGTTCCAGGCTGGCCTTGAACTCATAATCTGCCTGCCTCTGCCTCCTGAGTGCTGGGATTAAAGATGTTCACCACCATGCTGGGCTTGATTTGAACATTCTTAATTGAAAAATAAATAGAGCAGGTGAGATGGCTCAGTAGGTAAAGGTGCCTGCCTCCTGATGACCTGACTTTGACTCCTGGGACCTACACTGCAGGAGACATGACTCTTGCAAGCTGTCCTCTGACCTCCATGCACGTCATAGCAATCATGCACAAACAAAAAAAGTGTAATTATTAAATAACAGTAAGTAACTAGAAAAACCCAATGTTGGGAATGTAGCTGAATTGCTAGAGTTCTTGTCCAACATGCATGAAGCCCTGAGTTCAGTTCCCACACCACATAAACTGAGTGTGGTAACAGCTGCCTGTAGCCTCGCACTGGGGAGGAGGTGAAGGCAAAAGGATCAGAACTTTAAGGTTTGTGACTAGCCTGGGCTATATGAGACCCTGACTCTAAAAAAAAAAAAGAAAAAATAAAAAAATTGAAATAATTTAAATATAAAAAACCTTAAAAATAGTTATTAAATTACTATCCAAGTCTACATAGTGAGACCATCTTTAAAAAAAAAAGAAAAAGAAAATTGAGCTGGGTGTGGTGGCGCACTCCTTTAATCCCAGCGCTCGGGAGGCAGCGGCAGGCGGATCTCTGTGAGTTCAAGGCCAGCCTGGTCTACAAAGTGAGTCCAAGACAGCCAGAGATACACAGAGAAACCCTGTCTTGAAAAAAAAAAAAAAAAACTGTACCAGAACTGACATGCTGGTATAAGCCTCTACTCCTAACACTTGGAAGGTAGAAGGGGAGTGTCAGGAATTCAAGGCCATCCTAGGAGGTTCCAGGCCCTCTTGAGCTATGTGAGACTCTATTTGGAAAACAAGAACAAAATGACAGTGGAAACCAGAGCAGATGCTTTCTGCAGCTCCATGTTCATGTGGGTGCTACAGCCATGCATTCACTGGGGATTCATTAAATATCACCTTTGTAAGGTGGTATGATCCATTTGTTCCCAGAAAAGTATGACTCTCCCGGCACCCAAGGATAAGCCAGCTTGTCTGATAGCATGTACAAAGCCCTGGATCGGGGTCAAACTGAAGGTAGAATGGAGGCTCACACTGCAGTGTTTAAAGAAACTGAAAGTTGGCGCTCTTTCCTGTGAGAATGATCCACATCACTGGCCTGTCTTTGAAATCATTGGAATTAGTGATAGGCCAGCATCCTGAGAAGGCAACACCCTTCATCCCCTCTTGCTGCTCTTGTAGAGGACTGAAGTTCAGATCGTAGCATCTGCAATGGGTGGCTGTAAGGCGTCTGATACATTCTTCTGACCTACATGGGCCTCTGTCTCACACACACACACACACACACTTAAAAAAAAAAAGGAATGTTCTTAAGCAAGGATGTCACTTTGTTGGTAGAGTGCTTGCCTAGCATGAACCAAGATTCCCAGCACTGGATAAAGTGGGCAGAGTGGTAAATGCTTGTAATCCCAGCACTTGGGAGATGGAGGCAGGAGGATCAGAAATTCAAGACAGCTGGGCGGTGGTGGCGCATGCCTTTAATCCCAGCACTTGGGAGGCAGAGGTAGGCGGATCTTTGCGAGTTCGAGGCCAGCCTGGTCTACAAAGCGAGTCCAGGACAGCCAGAGCTGTTAAACAGAGAAACCCTGTCTCGAAAAACCAAAAAAAAAAAAGAAAGAAATTCAAGACAATCTTTGATACATAGCAAGTTTAATGCTAGCCTGGGTTGAGACCCAGTCTCAAAAAGAAGGAGTTAGCCGGGCATGGTGGCTCACGCCTTTAATCCCAGCACTCAGGAGGCAAAGGCAGGTGGATCTCTGTGAGTTCAAGGCCAGCCTGGTCTACAAAGTGAGCCCAGGACAGCCAGACCTACACAGAGAAACCCTGTCCCAAAAAACAATTAAAAATAAAAAGATACTTCTTCACTTATAAAATAAAAACTCAATCGAGAAACTTTCCCAAAATGAGTAACATATTTAAGCAAGAAGTCTCACCTGTACACATACTACACCCACCCACATTCCAGCTCCTGAGGCCCGCACGGTCTAGAGACAGACTCCTGGACAGGATTCGCTTCCCGAATCTCAACTTCAGTTCTTAGGCTACCAACATGCATACAGTTTTCTAGGGCAGGACCAGCCACATAGGGACTACAGTATGAAATAAACTAGTGCCATGTTATAAAATTAAGAATTTAACCTGGTGTGATGGCGCATGGGGTGGCCAAGAAAGGAGAACTGCGAATTTCAGGTCAGCTTGTGAGGTGAGGTGGACACGGACAGAAAAACAAACGAAAAAGGAAGAAAGCAAGGTTCAGTGGTAGAACGAAGATTGCCTCTCTAGCCCAAGGCCTCCTTAGACTCAGACATACACGCACGCACAAGCTTCCAGAATGAGACAGCAGGGCTTTAAACTAAGCCCCACGACTCTTAGCTCAACAGAATCGGTGGCTGGCCCCTGCTTGGAGAATCTTTCCAGGCTCGAGGCCACCGGTCAACGCAGTAAATCGTGCTGACCCCGGGTGGGGGTGGAAGTGGGCGGCACCTGGGGCGGCGGCCCCCAGTCTTGTAGAAACCGAGGTTCGAGAACATACCCTAGGCTAACCTCCGTGGGCCGGAGCAGATGCTGCCTGCCCTCACACCCTTTCAGTCAGCTGGGTGGTCCAGGAGCCAGCCACTCGACCCGGGCTCCGCCCTCAAGGTGTGTGGGCCTGCACGCGTGCCGCTCATCGCCTGGGCAACCGACGCTGTGCGCGGTGCATTGTGGTCTGCAACAAAATGCAGGCGAAAGATCCTGAGGGAACCATTGAGTCCATGGGCCAATAGGAAGAGGCTGGCGGCTGCGCTCAGCCAATAGCGACGTGTGTCGGGGGCGGGGCCGTGGACGCAGGGCGGGGCCTAGGGATTAGGCGGCGGCGGCTGGCGTGAGGCTGCTTAGATGCGCCACGGCTCCGGTAGCGATCGGGTCTTCTGTGCTGCTTGAGCGGTGCCAGCACCTTCCTCAGGAGCTCGCAGCAGCCGGCTGGCCCCTGCTCCACGGTGAGAGGGGGGGCTCTGGTCCCCGTCGCGGCCCTCGAGCCTGTGGTGCGGGTCGCGGGAGCTGTGCCTCAGAAGCGGGTGGGGGCGTCGTCCTCAGGGGCCGGTCGGGAGGGCGGCTCGGCCCGCACCCCGACCTTTACCTCTCGGGCGCCTTGTCCCACAGGTAACCATGTGCGACCGGAAAGCGGTGATCAAAAATGCAGACATGTCTGAAGAGATGCAACAGGACTCGGTGGAGTGCGCTACTCAGGCGTTGGAGAAGTACAACATAGAAAAGGATATTGCGGCCCACATCAAGAAGGTGAGGACCCAGCGCCGCATAGTTCCTTCTCCCCGGTTCTGCGTTCCCTAGACGCTTGGCAGTTTCCTGTGGCACTCAGGGCGATTCGGTACAGACGGTTCTAGAAAGGACGCAAATGGATTTTGCGTTCCTCAAGGGGAAGACCAGACCCTCAACGCCAGAAGTTGTTTTTTTTCCCCCCAAACTAAACCCCCAGCTCCTTGGGGGGAAAGCGCCACCTAGCAACGGTTTCCAAGATCAGGGAGCAGTGAACAGTTCCCCCTACTGTAGGATTCCTGCGCCGAGGATCCATCTGGGTGTTGGGGGTGCTGCGTGGGTGTTTCCAGCCGGGCTAGGAGATCTTGCCAGCCTTCAAACCAGGAGTTAGTCGACAGTTCAGGGAAAGTGGGTGGCAGTGGTGGTTGGGGGCTTGCGTGGAGGCTTGGTAAATGGCAGTTTGTAGAAAGCCGGCAAGACTGCCAACTTCTCAAGCTGTGTTTGCTGGAAGGAAACTGGAAGCCCAAGCCGTGAGAGAGGGTTCCAGTGGACAACTGGAAGACGAAAGACTCACGTGGAACAGAAATGAATACCTTTTTTGACAAACGCAGCAGTGTGTGCTTCTGGATCGGAAGAAAGACATTCTGCTTAATAACACAAGGGTTTCATGGCGGATGCAGGATGAGCCGAGGAGCTCTGGTTCGAGCCAACAGTGAAGAAATGAACACATTTCTAGTTCTAGTGCCCACTGGGATAGGGGAAGAAGGTAGCAGAAGCTCTCTAATTTGTTAATCCTTAAGATTACCGGGGAGGAGAACAACTTTAAAGAACGAAGTCTGACTACTTAGCTGTCAGACTCTGTTGGCCAGCAGGTTTTTGTTTTTTCAACCCATCTTGATTTAGATGAAAATCGAGGCTTTGTTCTTTAGTCTTTCTTAGGGGGAATTTTTACTGTCTTTCTGAATTTGGGGTGCACGGTAGTTATCAGGAACATCTATGTCCAAATGACCCTTCTGCCTTTGATCTCCTGCTCCCATTCCCATCTTACCTCAGACTGCAAGCATATTGCATTACTCTTCTAGGTAGGTGATTCAGAGCCAGGGAACATTCTTCTAAGAATTTGCTGGAGTTGAGTATAGCTCAATGGTAGAGTGCTTGCGTATCACGCCCAAGGCCCTGGATTCAGTCCTCAGTGTTGAAACAGTTACTGGTTGCCAATGTTTGTCCTTTCTGGTCCTACAGGCTCTGGCGTTTTTAGGAAGTAATTTCGTAGGGTATACCACTAAAATTCTGCTTTATTCTTTCCCAGGAGTTTGACAAGAAGTACAACCCCACCTGGCACTGCATTGTGGGGCGCAACTTCGGTAGTTATGTGACACATGAAACCAAACACTTCATCTACTTCTACCTGGGTCAGGTGGCCATTCTTCTGTTCAAATCCGGTTAAAGGCATGGACTGTACCAAACACCCAGTGATCCATCCAAAAACAAGGACTGCATTGCATCCTAACTTCCAAATACCAGAGACTGAATCCTCAGCCTTGCTAAGGGAACACCTCATTTGAATCTGTTGTGTTTTGTACAGGGCATCATCCTCTGTACAAGTTTGTGGTTATAAAATAATTAGTAAAACAGCTTACATTTGTATTTATTTTCTAGTCCATACTTCTGTACCCCATTATTTTCTCCCTTAGGCCATTCCGTTAAAAATAAATCTGTTGGAGATGTGTATGTGTGTGAGTTTGTTCAAGTAAGATAGGGTTGAAACAGCTCACAGTGATGTGACCAGGACTGTAGGATTAGACGTTTTAGTGCCCTTGAGATCCTTGACTAGTCCTGTTTTTCCAGATTATTTGGGCTGTTAGCCACAGGTCTGAAGTCCTGTCCCTGTCAGCCCAAGCACTCAGGAGTCTAAGGCAGGAGTACTGTAAGTTCTAGGTGGGCCTGGATCAGAATGAGACAGTGTCTCAAGACTTAGTTTGCTTGCTAGGCTGTGTTTTCACTGGCTGTATTCAGAAACCGGTAAAGTGAATCAAAGCTTTACTTAAGGACCTAATTAAAGTTGTGGGTTCATAGTCACCAAGTTTCCCCATTGTCAATTTCAGAGCTGCTGTAGCCTAAGAAAAGCATAGGAGGCCTATTTGTACGCAAAGGTTGAGACAACCAATCCACACATAGCTTTGGAAATTGCAAGAGTTCCACAGGATTCCCTGTTTCTATTTTCGTGAGGTAAAGCCATTATGCATTATGCATTAGATGTAATTTTTTTTTTTTTGAGACAAGGTTTCTCTGTGTAATAGCCCTGGCTGTCCTGGCCTTGAACTTGCGCACAGAGATCCACCTGCCTCTGCCTCCCAAGTGCTGGATGGAATTAAAGGCATGCGCCACCACACCAGGCATTGTAATTGAGATTTTTATTATTATTATTATTTTTTTTTTTTGGTTTTTTCGAGACAGGGTTTCTCTGTATCCTTGGCTGTCCTGGACTCACTTTGTAGACCAGGCTGGCCTTGAACTCACAAAGATTCGCCTGCCTCTGCCTCCCAAGTGCTGGGATTAAAGGCGTGCGCCACCACCGCCCGGCTGAAATTGAGATTTTTAAACAGCCGAAAAACCTGCTACACAGAATAGTGTCAGATAGTATCAGGTCAGTTACAGCTTTGGAAGTTTTTTTTTAAACCCACCTGAACTTTGTTAGACATGGTTTTTTGTCAGGCCCAGGAGTTTAGGGAAGGGCTGTGAGTCTTCCTGTGTGTGAGTGCATGTGGAGGTGAAGACAGCTTTTGAGCAGTTGGTTCTCTACCATGTGGGTTTCTAAGATGGACTTGACAGCAAGCCATCCCATAAGCCATCTCACAGGCCAGTTGGATTTTTGTGTCTTATGAAGCTTAGGCTGGCCTCAAGCTCACTATGCAACAGATGAGGGTAACTGTAATCTTCCTCTGTCTACCAACTCCTGTACTAGGGTTGCAGATGTTTGGCCCTTACTATCTGCAAAAAACATGGGGTCATTCAGTTTATCTATTTGAACAAATAGTAATGTTTCCATGAATCAAGTCCTTTTCCTTCCTTATGATCTGACTGTATTTTTATTTGAAACCCAACAAGAATTTAGCCATCAAAGCTGTAGTTTATCCACCCTGATGATGGTCTGTAACAACAGTCCCTAGAGCTGATTGGAAGACCACATGGCTGGACATTGAGGGGTCTAATTTAATTTGTTTGGGCCCATGTTTACTGTCAGGAGGATGGTGGTTTTTAATTTTCATTTTCAGGTTCAGATGTGAGAAAACATGTTGCTATAGAAATGAAATTGGTTTGACGGTTTACAGAGTTTCTCCCAGTGATTGCTCCTTGTTAATTTAAAAGCCAGTAGGCTCCAGCTGGCTGAAAAACAAAATGTAGTTTTCTAAGGTTTGGCATTTTCTCAGATGCTCTTTACTGCTGTTTTGAGACATCTGTAGCTAGCTGACTGGAGGATGTTTTGTGACAGACGATGTGAGATCTATAAATGACCCCTAGTGTGCTGGGCAAAAAAGCGACATCTGAAGCCTCTTCAGATAACTCCTGAGTGCTGGGATCACAAGTGTCCACTGCCATACCAGACTGGCTTCTGCAAGTTCTTAGCAAGGCTAATGCTAAGTGTTATGACCAAAATACATACACAGGCACTTGGCGTCACACTGGACTGTAATGAGGACAAGCTCTGCCTAGACTCGATCTTGAATAGTAATTTTTTTCTTTTAGGGTTTTTGAATAAGCAAAAGCTAAACATGCAGCCCTAGCTGGCCTGGACCTTGCTCTGCAGATTTGGCTCGGCTTATGGCAGCCCTCCTGAGTGCTGAGATGGCAGCTTTATGTCCTCATTCGGGACTCATAAACATTTTTATATATTTGTTTTACTTTATGTGTATTATTGCTCACATGTATGTGTGTGCACAGTGTCCACAGAGGTCAGAAGCGGGCATTGGATCCCCTAGTACAAGTTACAGATGGCTGTAAATTATCGTGTAAGTGCTGGGAACCAAGCTGGGCTTGCAAGGGCAGCAAGTATTCTTATTCACTGGGCTGTCTCCTAACCCCATTATAAATAACTTCCTTCCCCATTCCCTTCCTTCTTTATAAACATGTATTCTGACAAGAAGCTGTTTACCAGCCGGGTGTGGTGGAGCACGCCTTTAATCCCAGCACTCGGGAGGCAGAGGCAGGCGGATCTCTGTGAGTTCGAGGCCAGCCTGGTCTACAAAGTGAGTCCAGGACAGCCAGAGCTGTTATACAGAGAAACCCTGTCTCGAAAAACCAAAAAAAAAAAAAAAAAAAAGAAGCTGTTTACTAAGGCTTAGTAGTGGTTTCCGTGATGCTGGACACGGAGGATGGGGTCTTGACGCTGAGGACTGATGAAGACTCTGGGTCGCCTCCTCCAAGAAAGAGTGACAAACAACCACCCAAATTGTAAACTTTACTGCTTCACAAAAGCCTACTTTTGTTTGCTTGCTTCTGGTGATGAGCAACCAGCCTAGGGCCTCAACACGCTAAGCCGGTGCTCTACTACTGAGCTGCACCCTCAGCCCGTTCTAATACGTGCTCACCATGGAGCACCTCACTAGCCTTGGCTTTTGACCCTAGATTCAATTCTAGTCTGAAGGGCTGGTTCAAATCATCTTTGGGTTCCAATGATCCATTATCCCTCTGTAAAACGTCCGTGATTAGAGAAGCTGCAAACAAGCTTCAAGACCACATTAGTGCTGCTTTCAACCGGCTCCCACACTGCACAGCTAAGCGTTAGCTGGACTTCAGCAAAAGCCAGGCCAGACACTTGTGGGAGAGGGCCTCAGCAGCCTGGGCGGCTACTAATGAGAGGTGCCGGAAATGGCAGGACTGTGTTTCTTCCTTTTTGTCAACGCAGAACACGAATCCAAGGTTTTAGAGCCTTACGAGGAGATGGATGCTCAGCTACTGTCTCATGAGGGACATCATCTTCCAGTTCCAGGCTTCAGTAGAAATGACCGGCTCATGTTCCACACGGTAAGGGGCTAAAGTTTGAAGGCAGAATGAATGGCAACGATCCCTGTAGTCAGACTTTCATAAGTCACCTTCTGAAAGCCGGCGTCTTCAATCATCTCCTTGAACTCTTCCTAAGACACAGGAAAGACACATGGGATGCCTGGGTTCAGCTTCGGGACCTCTGTTGTAAGTCACCAAAGCTTTGTACCTGATTTGGGAACTTCCGAATACTTTCCACAAGGTATTGGTAGGACTTCCAGTCTCCTGCAATGACCTCACCAATGACAGGGATGACCTGGAAGCTGTATAAATCATAAAGCCTAAAAAAAAAAAAGGAAAGAAAGAAAAGAAAAATAAAAGACTAGAGTGAGTTCTGGACATTATTTTCTAGCCTCTCCACCAGTAACAAAAAAAAGATGGCTTAGTGGTTAAGACTGGTTACTGTAGCTAGGTGTGGTGGCACAAAGGCAGGCAGATCTCTGTAAGTTTGAGGCCACCCTGGTCTACATAGTTCCAGGACAGCTGGAGCTACACAGTGAAACCCTGTCTCAAAAGAAACAAAAAAAAAAAACTTTAGAAAAATGTCCTTGAAGGCTGGGTGTGGAGGCAGAGGCAGGCAGATCTCTGAGTTTAAAGACAGCCTGGTCTACAAAGTGAGTCCAGGACAACCATAGCTTAATACACAGAGAAACCAAAAAGAAAAATAAAAAGAAAAATGTGCTTGAAAGACAGTGATGGTACACACCTTTAATCCCAGGATTTGGGAGGCACGGTGGATCTCTGTGAGTTCGAGGCCAGGTTGGTCTACAGAGTGAGTTCCAGGACAGCCACGGCTACACAGACAAACCTCTCCTTGAAATAAGGACAGACAGAAAAATGTGCTTGATTCTGTCCTTTAACAGTAACCAGGACAGTGTAAGCAGAGGTCACTCACTCAGATGCCTGCAGGGTCAAGTATGAGACAAGGCAAGTAGGCCAAGAGGCCCAGAGCGCATGACAAAGCTCCAGAAAACTGGAGGAGAAGCAGCTAACTTTGTTTGTGATGCCTGCATGAGGGAGTTGGCTCTACCAAGCTTGTGACATCTGATTTTTCCAATGAAGCAGGAAATCAATTTCCTGATTTTAAGTTTTTTGGTTGGCCAGTGGGTTTGGGATAGTCTCATTCTGTAGACTAGTCGGACCTGGATCTCACTATATACACTAGACAAGTGTTGAACTTGAGGTGATTGATCCTCCTGCCTCTGCCTCCTGAAAGCAAGGATCGTAGGTGTGAGCTAACCAGACTTGGATATTAATTTTTTTTATTAATTCATTTTACAATCCAACCATGGCCCCCTCCTTCCTCTTCTCCTGGTCCCATCCTCCATCCTCCCCCCTCCTACTAAATTTTTTTAAATGACATATGAGTCAAACAAAATTAAACCATATGGTCCAACAAGGGCCTCTGGGTACTAAGCATTTTCACTTAGGGCTCAACTGATCTCTAAGGATGTCCCTGTCCTTTAGGGTCTCTGCACCTACAAAATGCTTGTAGCTTACTGGCATTTTCTACCCATTTTAGGGTGGGGAATCTTTCATAGACCCATTCATAAAGCTAACCTGGATATGAGAGGATCATTCACGTGGCTAAACTCCAGACAGAGAAACCGACCTCCTGGCTTTAGGACCCGATGAGCTTCCTGGAGTGCCTGGGAAAAAGAGCAACAAGAAAAGCCTCAGCAGCCCGATCAACTCCAAGAGGCTGTGGCTTGGTTTCTATTCTCACTGTAAACGCTCCCCATAAACTCCTGACACCGTGAGGTAACCATGTTATAGGTATTTACTGTCCATGACTAGAGAAAGTTGCTGATACAGGCAGAAGGGCCCAGTTCCATGAAGGTAAAGCTGAGAATTATGGATCAGAGTTACATTAATGATTGTGCCTCTTCCATAGAATGATTGTAAAAACTTTTACGTGTATGGGTGTTGTGCCTGCCTGTATGTCTGTGCCCCACATGTGTGCTTGGTGCCTGTAAAGGCCAGAAGAGGGCGTCAGGTCCCCTGGAACTGGAGTTAGAAACAGGTGTGAGCTGTCGTGTGCTGGGAATGGAACCTGGGTCCTCTGGAAGATCAGCCATTGGGCCATCTCTCCAGACCTCAACACAACAATTTTAATTAAAGGAATCTGACAGAAAATGACATGTATCTTGATAATTCATTTTATTCTTTTTTTTTGTGGGGTTTTGGGGGTGGTGTTTCTAGATAGGGTTTGTTTGTGTAACCCTGACTGTCCTGAAACTCACTCTGTAGAGCAAGCTGGCCTCCAACTCACAGAAATCCACTTGCTTCTGCCTCCTGAGTGCTGGGATTAAAGGCATGCACCACCACAGCCAAGAGTTTCACGTGATAATATGGAGAAAATCACCATATAAGCCTGACCAATGGCCTAGGCCTGTAACCCCAGCTGCTTGGGCAACTGCCTGGGCTGTAGGTGAGTTTAAGGCCAGCTTAATTAATGAGACTGCTAATGAGCATCTGTAACAGCCTTGTTATGCAGCGCAGACACATGCGATCACTGATGTGTGTATTTCTTTAGAATGCTGGAGACTAAACTCAGGAACTTGCACACACTAGACAAACACTGCACCACTTAGCTGCCACCCCAGCACACATCTAGCCTTTTTTTTTTTTTTTTTTTTGGTTTTTCGAGACAGGGTTTCTCTGTATATCCTTGGCTGTCCTGGACTCACTTTGTAGACCAGGCTGGCCTCGAACTCACAAAGATCCGCCTGCCTCTGCCTCCCAAGTGCTGGGATTAAAGGCGTGCGCCACCACCGCCCGGCCTAGCCTTTTTCTAAGTATACATTTACTTATTTATTTGGTTTTCAAGACAGGGTTTCTTTGTGTAGCCCTGGCTATCCTGGAACTCCATCTGTAGACCAGGCTGGCCTCGAACTCACAGAGATCCGCTTGCCTCTGCCTTTAATATAGAGTACTGGGATTAAAGGTGTGCACCACCTTGCCCGGCTATATTTAATTATTTTGAGACAAGGTCTCACTATGTAGCCCTAGCTGGCTGGGAACTTACCATGTAGAGCAACTAGCGTCAAACTCACAGAGATCACCCTGCCCTTGCCTCCTGATCAGATTTTAAATGCAGAATTGCAATGGACTGGATATGAGGAGCCACACTGTAGTCCCAGCACTCTGGAAAAACAAGGCCAACACGAACTGCTCCCTGGACTCAAGCATGCTCTGGGCACATGAGAGCCTGTCTCAGAAAAACCAAAGCACCGCAAAGGGAATGTCCAGCATGCAAATACTTCCGCTAAAAGGAGGGAAATTAGGGCAAGGGGAGGCTCAGCAGGTAGCATGCTTGCTGTACAAGTTTAAAGTCTGAGGCTGTACCTCAGGAGCTAGAAGCAGAGCAGACACAGGGAGGTCTTGGGGTTCACCAGCAGCTGGTCAGGCTGAAACCAGTGAGCCACCTTGTCAAGTGACACACCTGCCTCAAAAAATAAGGTAGAGGGGCCATCAAGACAGATGGCCGGGCAGGGAAAGGCACAAGTCCGGTGACCTTCAGGTGGATCCCTGAAACCCAAATAAAGGGTATCCTGTGCCCTGCACATGTGTGCCACAGCGTTACCCCACCCCGTCACACACACACACACTCCACAGCTAATCATGACAGTGAAAAGGCCTGTAACCTCAACACTTAGGGAAGGCAGAGGTACAAACAAGAGTTTGAGGCCAGACTGGGACATGTCACATCTTGTAAAGCAAAAAACCAACAAACCCAACCCTGTGCCATTGTCTTCTTAGACTATGCAATATGGCTGAGGATGGCCTTGCGGTCCTGATCCTCCTGAGTGTGTAGCAAGCACTTTCCTGGGGGAGCCATCTCCCCTCCCCTCCTAAGCTTTGGGGCTATGGACATATGCCACCATGTCTGATTGTAACAGACACACATAACAGGCACAGAACATCTTTACAAAGGTACACAAGGAACCAGGCACTGTGTGAGAAAAGAACATAGGATGGCTGGAGATTAGGGTGAGAGGGAAGTTCTCGAGGACACAATCTTTAACTTTGATCTTATTCAAAAAGTATTTCATTTTAATCTTAGTTTTTTTGATTTTGAGAGATAGTCATGTTCCTGCCCCTGGCTATAGGCCAAGAACTCATCACATAGATTCCTGAGGCCTTGAACTTGCCATGATCCTTCTGCTTCTGCCTTCTGAGTTCTGGATCACAGGTATAAGCCACAACTGGCAAAAACGTTTCAGTCAAAATGATTAATAAACTGTCTATAGATGCAGAAGGGCCATAAAAACCAAGCTACAGAGTGTGGTGCTTGCTGCCCAGTGCCACAACAAAAAAGGTTCATTTTAGCTTACAAGCTTGCAGGCTCCAGGCTCTCGAAGAGGCAGACCTACGCCTTCACACTCTGGGGGGGATGTACAGAATGAGTCTCTACAGCAGAGCAAACTGGTGGCCTCAGAGCCAAGAAGCAACAAAGAGAGAGACAAGGTCTCATACAAGAACCACATGCCTTTAATCCCAGCAGTATGGAGCCAGAACCAGGTGATCTACAGCCAGGGTTACAAAGTGAGACCCTTTCTCAAAAACAAACAGCAGCACAAAGATAACTCCAGCTATATAACTAGGGGCAGCCTAGAACTCAAGATCACCCTGTCTCAGCCTCCCAAGTCCTGCAACTGCAGGCACGTGCTACCATGTCTGCCTTAGAACTGCATTCTAGCAAATGATCAAACCCACAGAGGGGGTTGCAAAGACCTCTGCTCTGTATCCAGTGAGAAGTTTATATTTGGGTGATTGAGTAGACTGAACCATCTGTGTAAGTCCAAGTAGCTAGTAGCAGAACTGAACTGGAGGGCACTCATTGGCCGGCCAGTCTGCAGAGAATTATGTGGTGTGGGAAAACCCCACATGACTGGTGTCAGAAATAGTGTACAATATGGAAAAGATACTAAAGTTTCCCACTAATTATTCACAGGATTAATTTGTATAGCATATTCTGTCTAAAGAGAGGGTTCTTTTATTTCTATTTTATTTTTCATTTTTTGGTTTTTCGAGACAGGGTTTCTCTGTGTAATCCTGGCTGTCCTGGACTCACTCTATAGACCAGGCTGGTCTCGAACTCAGAGATCCATCTGCCTCCCGAGTGCTGGGATTAAAGGCGTGCGCCACCAAGCCTGGCTTTTTGTTTTTTAAGCTGGATGTGGTAGCTAGCTCATGTCTGTAATTCTAGCATTTGAGAAACTGAAACAGGATTGCTGCAAGCTCAAAGACAGCCTGGGCTACAAAGTGACTTCCAGGTCAGCCTGGATTACAGAATGGGACCCTGCTTCAAAAGAACAAAAGGGATTTGTTAGGGCTTGAGAGATGGCTCAGAGGTTAAGAGCACTGGCTGCTCTTCCAGAGGTGCTGAGTTAAGTTCCCAGCAACCACACAGTGGCTCATAACCATCTATAATGAGATCTGGTACCGTCTTCTGGTGTGCAGGCATACATACTTCAACACAGAGCATTGTATACATAATAAACAAATAAATCTAAAAAAACAAAAAACAAAAAAAACAGGATTTGTTTTTTTTCAAGACAGGATATTGTGACATAGATCTTGCTGGCCTGGAATTCACTATTTAGAACAGGTCTCAAGCTTAAAGCAATTCTCCCACCTTTGCAATGTGGAGATTATAGCCATGTAGTACCACAGCTGCCTACCAAGTGTTCTTTTTTTTTTGGGTTTTTCGAGACAGGGTTTCTCTGTATAACAGCTCGGGCTGTCCTGGACTTGCTTTTGTAGACCAGGCTGGCCTCGAACTCACAGAGATCCTCCTGCCTCTGCCTCCCAAGTGCTGGGATTAAAGGCGTGCGCCACCACCGCCCGGCCCAAGTGTTCTTTTTTTAATTAAAAGAAATATATAGCTGGGCAGGGATGGCTCATGCCATAATCCCCGCACTGGAGAGGCAGAGGCAGGAGGATCTGAGTTCAAGGCCAGCCTGATCTACAGAGCAAGTTCCAGGACAGCCAGGACTACACAGGGAAACCCTGTGTCAAAAACTCAATGAAACAAAACAACAACAAAACAACAAAAACAACAATAACAAACCCACCTTATCTCCCTACCTATCTATCTATCTGTTTGTGGTGGCGCACACCTTTAATCCCAGCACTCGGGAGGCAGAGGCAGGCGGATCTCTGTGAGTTCAAGGCCAGCCTGGTCTACAAAAGGTCCCCAGAATTCCAAACATCACACAATTGCAGAAACTATCTGCAGCTGGCAAAATCACAACCCTGCTAGAGCAGGAGGCAAATCCTAGTCAGCTGCTGTGGACAATCTGAAGCAGCCCATATCCTACACCTGGGATTAAAACAAAAACACATTCCCATAATATGTCTGTGTTTGTTTGTTTTTCTTTTTATGTACATTGGTGTTTTGCCTGCATATGTGTCTGTGTAAGCACACCAGATCCCCTGGAACAGGAGTTACAGACGGTTGTGAGCTGTCATGTGGGTGCTGGGAATTGAACCTGTGCTCTCTGGAAGAGGAGTCGGCGCCCTTAAGCACTGAAGCACCTCTCCAGCACCTATTTCTGTGTTTTTCAAAGAAACCAAAATTTTCACTACATACAGGAGTTGGTTCTCTCCTTCCAACTTGTATGTCCTGGAAACTGAACTCAGGTTGTTGGGTTTGGTAGCAAGTCCATTTACCCCTACCCTTTCTCTTTTTGGTTTTTGAGACAGGGTTTCTCTGTGTAGTCCTGGCTGTCTTGGAGCTCGATCTGTAGACGAGGCTGGCCTTGAAGTCATGTAGATCCACCCGCCTCTGCCTCCTAAGTGCTGGGGTTAAAGGTGTTCTCTACCACCACCCGGCTACCTTGCACTTTTGATCTTGGTTTCCAAGTAATATAGAGGGAAAGAGGTGACAGAGGAGAAAGTAGGGTAGTGAGAGAAAAGAAAAATAGGGAGGGAGGGAGGGAAGGGAGAAGGCTTAGAGAAATGCTAGACAGGTCAAGGCCCCCAAACTCCCAGGAGGCATGCATTACACTCAACTGACCTATGGGGTTCCCACAAGGCTTCACCTGAAGGTCCATAAAACCTCTTAACATCGGCCCCCTTAACATCGGTCTTTTGGATAGCACTACCTATATTCAAACCAGAGTGATCACTACAAGCAATGTTCCCCCCAAAAGTAGAGGAGTCAGACAGTGGGAGACCATGTCACAGAAACCAGTTTCTTCCAAATGAACTTTAATGTTTTGGACAGAATATTCAGGTAGAAATAAAGAGCTGAATCCTATTAAGAAAAGAACATTTCCTTCTTGCTGTACAGGAACCATGATGTTCCCTTCTGCCTATACAGCATCTGCATGCCCTTTTCTGTGTCTGACCATGCCTCTGACCTGGAAACTCACACAGCTTGACAAGAGGAAAAGGAAATGCCTGGGCAGGTCCAACCACTCAGAGAATGTAAATGCCAACTTGAGCAACCAAGAGCTGTTCTGAGATTCTGGCTCAATTTTGTGTCTAAAAAAAAAACTGGAAATATACGAAGAAGAAACAACCTGCCTGGCAGTAGGGGCACACACCTTTAATCCCAGCATTTGGGAGGCAGAGACAAACAGATCTCTGTGAGTTTGAGGCCAGCCTGATCTACAGAGACTGGGCAACACAGAGAAACCCTGTCTTGAGAAAAAAGTTAAAAAAAAAAAGAAAGAAAGGGAAGGAAGGAAGGAAAAGAAGAAACCCCTGGAGCTAAAGACGGGGTTCAGGGACTAAAAGCACTTACTGCTCATAAGAGGACCCCAGAGCAGATGGCTTCTTACTGCCTGGAACTCCAGCTCCAGAGGATCTTAACCCTCTGACCTCCAACAGCACCTGTATGTGCATGGTGCACATAGACGCACACAGGCACATACACATACACATCAATACGTGTTAGAGAAGAGAGCTGTAAGGATGGCTCAGTGGGTAAGAGCTTGCTGCAGAAGTTAAAAGACCTAAGTTCAAATCCTCAGCACCATGTTAAAACCATGCTTCCCAGGGCCAGCCTACCAGCATGCACACACACACACACACACACACACACACACACACACACACACAGACACACACTCACTCACATACCACACAACCACACATACACCCCCCCCACAAATAAATACATTAAGGAGGAGGAGGAAGAAACCTCTAAACTTAAAATAGTCACTCCCCCCTTAAGTACTGAGCCCAGGAAAGAATCTTCCCTGTCCTCAGTTGGGGTAGGTCCATACCAGTGGGACCATCATCCTAAAAGTCACAGAAGCTGAGCACGAAGCTATTCCTACCTGGTCAATGTGTGTGACATTCCGGATCCCAAACGCAATGGTGTAAACATCAAATTTGTCATCATCAAAGGGCAGTTCTTCAGCATCTCCCAGAACCCACGCAAGTCCTAGAAGACAAAAGCAGTTCTGGGTATAAGTCTAGGTAACTGTTTCCCATGCACCAGCATAGTGACTTTGAGGAGTCTGTGGTAGGCCAAATAAAAGTGAGTGCCCTAGGCACCAATGTGTGTGCCTTGTGGTAGGAATGGCCCAGTGACACAGAGCTCATGATAGTCTGAGTACTGTCAGAATTGAAGGGAGAGAGCGAATTGAAGAACTGTTTGGTATTTGGAGTCAGAAAACATGATGTGCCTGCCTTCTTCACTGTCCTCCAGTTTTAAGAATCTGACTTATTTGGGGATGGCTACCTGCAAGCATTTTCTCTCAGTGCTGTAGATCAAACTCTGGCCCTTTGTGTGCTGGGCAAATGCCACCATTGAGCTATACATCTAGCCCTACCCTATGCAATTTTTCCCAACCAGGTGCTTCATATTTAGCAGTGTAACCTTGAGGTTTTAAGACTAGTTTAATCGATTGTTAGTTACATCATTTACTTTATTTGCTGGCGGGGCATCAAATCCAGAGCTTCACATACATTATGTAAGCATTCTGCCACTGGGACAAACTCCCAGCCTTTGTGATATATCCTTGAATATCCTTGGTTTCAGTTTCTTATTTATGTGTCTACCACATGTGTGGTAGTGGCCTACAGAGGCTAGAGGAGGTCACTGGATGCGCTGGAGTTGGAGTTTCAAACTGCCCAACATGGTTGCTGGGAACGGAGCTCAGGTCCTCTGGAAGAGAGGGAAGCCTCCTAATCCCTACATCATCATTCCAGTCCCTGCTTCAATTTATCTGTAAAATGGAAATAAACTGGAAGGTTTTAATGAGTGACTCGAGAACAGAAGTTAGCATTTTCCTATTTATAGCTGCTGTTGACATCCACAAACTCCCATCGTGCAGTCAATGTTGAAATACTGGAAGAGGAGCTAGGCTGAGAAATGTCTCAGTTGCTCTTGCAGAGAACCTGGTTTAAATTCTCAGCACCCACATGTGGGCCCACAAACACCTGTAACTCCATTTCCAGGAAATCCAACACCTTCTTCTGATCAATTTGGGCACCAGGCATGCATTCAGTGCACAGACATACATGCAAGCAGAACATACATATAAAATAAAATAAATCACTAAAAAAGCAAATATGCGAATAGGTTAAGGTGTGGCTCAGAGGTAGAATATATATTTAGCACGCCTGGTTCAGTCCATAACATCAACTCCACTCCCCCCTTTCCCGAGACACCATCAAGACAGACCCAGGCTGGGCTCAAATTTAACAAGCAGTTGAGAATGACCTTGAACACCTAATCTTCCTGAGTGACAGGGTTACAGGCATGCGCCAATCAGGCACTCTACCAACTTGCAGGAATCCTCCTGCCTCTATTTCCTGAGTGCTGCAATTACACATGTACACCACTATGCCCATCTCTAGTTCTCTTTGGGATGAATTTAAATAAATTATCCAAGGCAGAGCAGGAACTCACTCACTCAAACCCAGGCTAGTTTGAAATTTTGATTCTCCTGCCTCAGCCTCCCAAATATCTGGGATTACATGTAACAGAATATTTTTATTTAAAACACTTATATTATTAGTACTTAACAAATGCCTATTAAACAACTATATCCTATAACCTTATACCTAAAACCTATAAACACTTAATATCTAAGAACACAGCAGGGCGTGGTGGCGCATGCCTTTAATCCCAGCACTCGGGAGGCAAAGGCAGGCAGATATCTGTGAGTTCGAGGCCAGCCTGGTCTATAAAGAAAGCCCAGGACAGACAGGGCTGTTACACAGAGAAACCCTGTCTCAAAAAACCAAAAAAAAAAAAAAAAAAGGATATTAATTGCTAGGCGTGGTAGCACACGCCTTTAGTCCCAGCACTCGGGAGGCAGAGGCAGGCGAATCTCTGTGAGTTCAAGGCCGGCCTGGTCTACAAAGGGAGTCCAGGACGGTCAAGAGTACACAGAGAAACCCTGGCTCGAAAAACCTTAAAAAAAAAAAAAAAAAAAGGATATTAATATTCTTAGCATAGGTCCATGCAGGATGACTTGGTTCTTGGTTTTTGGTATTTGTCTGGATATGGCAGTCCCAGCAGGCCGTCCCTTTCAAGCTTCTTACTGCCCACTGGGCTTAACTTTGCCAGTTCATATGGCCAATTTATTTCAACCACTAGACTGTGACCGGCTTATAAAATTCGGTCTCTTTTAACCGCTAGCTTGAGGTTGGCATCCTCCATCAGTTGAGACTCTCCTCGGCCCACGTATGCTTCCCAGCCTAAAGCTTCTCCAAGTGGCTTCTGAACTCTGCCTGCCTTTGCTGCCAGCTTTAATAGGCTCAATTACAGCAAAGGGTCTCTCTCAGGTTGACTTGCAGTGAAAAGTCTTTCTCTCTTGGACTCCACCTCAGTTTATAACCACTGCGGACTAAAGGCTTGCATATGCCATACCTTGCTATGCACCTCTCCAGTGTGTGTCTCAGCTCTGAGGGCAAGAGGAAGAGAAAGAGCCACATGGAGCTCTCTGGTTTATATATTGCACCATTTCAAGATCCTTGGCGGTCTCAAAGGCCCACAAGATCTCGAGATATCCAGCAGTCCCATGGCTTCTTGAAGAAACCAATGCCATCTGCGGCTTGTGTGGTTTCTTCGCCATGTCCCTTCAACAGGGCATTTCATGTTTCTCACAGAGCTATGCCCTCAACTGGGCTTTGTCCATTTCAGCAACATAAAGGGACACCATGGTCCTCCTTATGTGCTGCCAGATGCTAAGCTGAACTGCATACTAATTCACTAAAGAGGCCTAACTTCTACCACAGTTACAGGACTGTGTCATTGGCCTGGTCCTGAGTTCAGAAAAAAATGGATTCTTATCAGGGTAACTATGTTCTTGAAGGACACTGATTTGGACATAACTAACAAACTAAGACCAGAAAGGTGTGTGGTATGAGTATATTAAAATAACCAATTATGAGAAAGTTTTTGTTTAATACCAGGTGGAATTAAACTGTGCTAACCAGTTCCTGCCCTCCTGGATTTGTCAACACAGACAGCAACTCTGAAGCAGCCAATCAGCTTTTTATTCTTCCTTTCTGCTTTTTCTAGTCTTTATATATTTATTTGTTTGTTTTGGGTTTTTTGATTTTTGTTTTTTTTTTGTTTTGTTTTGTTTTTCGAGACAGGGTTTCTCTGAATATCTCTGGCTGTCCTGGACTCGCTTTGTAGACCAGGCTGGCCTCGAACTCACAAAGATCCGCCTGCCTCTGCCTCCCAAGTGCTGGGATTAAAGGCGTGCGCCACCACCGCCCGGCTTGTTTTGGGTTTTTTGAGACAGGGTTTCTGTGTGTAGCAGTACAGGCTGTCCTGGAACTCACAGAGATCTGACTGCCTCTGCCTCCCAACTGCTGGGATTAGAGGCGTGCATCACTGTGCCCTACTTAGTCTTTTTATAAAACCAATCTCCTGGGGCTGGAGAGAGAGCTCACTGGCTGCTCTTCCAGAGGACCTAGGTTCAATTCCCAGCACCCACATGGAAGCTCACTGTTGTTTGTAGCTCCAATTCCAGGCCCTTTGTAGACATATATTCAGGCAAAACACCAATGCACATAAAATTAAATAAATAAATAAATACAACCTTTGTTTGGTACGTGGAACTTTTTTTTTTTTTGAGACAGGGTCTTACTGTGTAGTCCAGGCTGACCTTGAATTCACAGACCCACCTGCCTTTGCCTCCCAAGTGCTCTGATTGCACAAGTCACCACCACACTTAGAATGGGAGCCTTTTAGAATCTATCTCTGTCTGTTGAAGAATGCTGGCAAAAGACAGATTCCAACCATTTAGCTTAAAGGTTTTTAGGTTTATTTTTTATGTGTGTGTGCCTGACTGTATGTAAGTGTACCACACATGTACAGGAGTCCACAGAGGTCAGAAGAGGGTGCTGGAGCCCCTGGAAGTGGAGTTTTAGGCAGCTGTAAGCTGACATTTGGATGCTGGGGACCCTTTGCAAGAGCAGCATGCTCTGTCGCTGAGCCATCTCTCCAGCCCCAGCTTGAAGACCAGAAGTGGCTTTAGTTTTCACTCCTTAATCAGGTAGGCAAACGTAGGGTTGATTATCAGGTGTTCAAGGCCATCTCTACTTACAAGCTACTCAGTGGAAGAGACGGTTCCAGAAATGGAACAATACCTCTCATTTCACTGTTCTGCATTCCTATGGCCAAGCACCAGAGAAGAAAAATACATTTGTCAGCAGGAGTAAGAAAGACACTTAGTGCCTTTGTCTAGTGCCCGCCTTCTGACTGTTGTGGATGGCTGACAAAGAGTCCTTCATCATGAAGGCCAAGTGGGCTGTAGTTCGTCTAGGCAGCTCCTTCATGGTGAGTGAGGAGGAGGAAAGGAATAATTGGTCTAAAATAACCAGACATTCATAGTGGAACGGGGGTGGGCGGGGTGGAGAAATGCTGGTGTTGCCCAGGGGAAGTTTCTTTGTCTTCCTTGTCTCTCTGGCTGTTGCACTGCCTTGCCAGCTTGGAAGAGCCACTCTAGCAGCTGCAGAGCTTCATCAAGAGGGCGTGACATCCAACATCATTAGTGAATTTGTAGATATTAAGGGCAAGTTTTCATTGTAGCTTGTTTGAAATGGTCTCATTATTTGTCCTAAATTAGCTTGGAACTCATGATGTAGACCAGGCTGGCCTCAAACTCACAAAGATCTACCTGGTTTTGTCTCCCAAATGCTGGAGTTAAAAGTATGGACCACCACGCCTGGCCAGGGCAAGTATTTTGAAATATTCAATGGCCAGATGTAAAATTAGTGGTGGCACAGTCAGCATGTACAAGAACCTGAATTCAATCACCAGTACTGAAAAAGTATTTAAAAGAAATTGCTTAACTTAAGAAGATCCTGAGTTCAAAGCCAACATGTTCAACAGAGTTCCAGGATAGCCAAGGCTATATAGGTAAGACTCTGTCTCAAAGCCGGGCGTGGTGGCACACACCTTTAATCCCAGCACTGTGAGTTCAAGGCTAGCCTGGTCTACAAAGTGAGACCAGGACAGCCAGGGCTATCACACAGAGAGAACCTATTTCGAAAAACCAAAAACCAAAACAAAACAAAACAAAAAAAACACCACCCCACCAACAACCTCTGTCTCAAAATAAAACAAAAAAACAACTTCAAAAAGAAGATTCTTAGGGGGGGCAAGATGGCACCGTCCTTGGTACTGCGCCCGTTTTCGCGGCTGCTGGCCTCCGCCCGGCTCCCCACCTACTCTTCATCACGGTCAAAGTTCTACGTCCGAGGGCCAGTCAAAGAGAAACCTAACTGGCTGGGAGTCGGGCTGTCCCTGGGCGCCACGGTTTTCATGTGGTTTTATCTCATCCAACAACATAATGAAGATGTTTTGGAGTATAAAAGAAGAAATGGATTGGAATAAACTTTGGAAGTAATAATATAGTCTGCTTCATGTGATGATCATGATCATTCCTCTAGATCAGCCTTCTTTTGAGTTGTGGGCATAAGAAAAAGGTTGTATGTGAATATGTATCAGTCAAGTCAACACATACATTTTGCATTGTTAAAGAAATAAAAATACGCCGGGCAGTGGTGGCGCACGCCTTTAATCCCAGCACTTGGGAGGCAGAGGCAGGCGGATCTTTGTGAGTTCGAGGCCAGCCTGGTCTACAAAACGAGTCCAGGACAGCCAGAGATATTCAGAGAAACCCTGTCTCGAAAAACCAAAAAAAAAAAAAAAGAAAAAAAAAAACTTTTGTTTTTCTAAAAAAAAAAAAAAAAAAAAAAAGAAGATTCTTAGGGCCAGTAAGATGGCTCAGTGGGTACAGGTGATTGCTGCCAACCCTGATGACATTAGTTCAATTTCTGGGACCAACATAGTGGAGGGAGAGAACCAACTCCTCCAAGCTGTCCTCTGCCCTTCACAGGAGTGCTATGGTACCAGTATAATCACCCCTAAAGCCCTTAAATAAAAAACATAATTAAAATATTAACAACTGCTGGAGAGATGGCCCAACAGTTAAGAGCACTGGTTGCTCTTCCAGAGGACCTGAGTTTGAATGCCAACACCCAGCTGGCTCACAACCATCTATAAGTCCAGTTCTAGGAGATCTGATGCCCTCTGCTGGCTTCTGCAGGCACCAGGCACCCTCATGCTGCAGAGACAAATATGTAAGCTAAACACCTATACATATTAAAAAAACAACAACAACAAAAAAGAAAAGCCTTAAGCTCTGTGGGCCACGCAACACTGTTCATAAAGCTTAGCATGTTGCTCAAATTCTGGAGTACACCTACAAGCTGTGCTCAGCACATAACCATCTTTGGCTCCTGCAGTGAGAATTTTAGTTCTGTAAAATCCCAGTTATGTGAATGTTTGGTTCCTATTGCTTCAGTCGTGAGTAAAGAGGCAAGGAGAAGAAATCAGATATCCTGAGAAAGAAGATTAGACTTGCCCCAAGGAACTCATCGCCCCTAATCAGCAGGAAGTAGTCTAAAGAGGTCTATGCTTAGCTGAACATGGTGGCGCACGCCTTTAATCCCAGCACTAGGGAGGCAGAGGCAGGTGGATCTCAGTGAGTTCAAGGCCAGCCTTGTCTACAGAGTGAGTTCAGGACAGCCAGGGCTACACAGAGAAACCCTGTCTCAATCCCCCCCCCCCAAAAAAAAGAGATCTATGCCTCCTTCCCCCCTTTCCCCTCTAATCTTTCTCTTCTACCTAGTGCTGGGAGGGGGGGTTAGAAGGGATTAGGGTTACAAGGAGGTAGGGATATAAGAACCCAATAAAGCACACACACACAAAAAAAAAAAAAAAAAAAAAAGAAGAAAGAAAGAAAGAAAAGTACCTACAAGCTCCTGCTGACTGGTCACACTTCCAGAAGCTAGGACACTGCACAGTTCGGCATTAGATGTACATGATCTCACTGTGCACACATGCGAACACTGCTTTGTCTGCCAAGGCACTCACCAGCTGTGTGTCCTTGGTCCAAGGCTTTCTGCTTTCCAACCTTTAGCATCTCTCTGTTGATGTCACAGACAATGACAAGTGAACCGCCCAAGGGATCCTCCTCATTCTGGTACTTTTTGGCAATTTCTTTCCAGGATAAATTTTGCTGAGCCCTTAACTGTTTCCTCTGTTTCTTCTGATGCTGTGCCTGAACATAACTAAGGAACCGGAATGCAATGTCACCTGTGGGAAGCCAACAGAAGGAAAGGTACAAACAAAACCAAGCAAACACATCCCGAGCCCCAAAGAACAACAGAGATAAAAGAGGGGATATGTGTGTAAGGATGGAGGTTCTCTTCCTTTCAACAGAGAGCAGTTCCCCACTCCACCCTTTGTCTAGGCTGGCCTTCAACTCCTGAGCCTCCCGCTGTGGTCCCCTGAACTGGGATCACCGACACGCGCTACCATTCCTGAGTTACACTAACCAACCAACCAACCTTCCCTCCCTCCCTCCCTCCTTTCTTTCTTTCTTTTTATTTTTTGACCCTGTTTTATGTAGTCCAGTCTGGCCATGAGCTCAGTATACACGGAGGGTTGATTCGGAACCCCTGGTCCTCATGCCTACATGGGTTATTATGTGTACACCACGCAACTGGTGCTCACAATATTTTTTTGTTTTGTTTTTTGAGACAGGGTTTCTATGTGTAGCAGTACAGGCTGTCCTAGAGCTTGCTTTGTAGACCAGATTGGCCTCGAACTCACAGAGATCCTTCTGCCTCTGCCTACCAAGCGCTGGGATTAAAGGCCTATGCCACTACGCCTGGCTAATTTTCATATTTAAAAGTAAATGTATTTATTCAAGTTACATCCCCATGAAGCCCCCTCCCTCCTCCCAACCTGTTTACACACTCCTACCCTCTTTTTCTTTTCTTCCTCCGATGAGGGGAGCCCCTCACATATTGATCCACCTCGGTTCATCAAGTCGCATGAGGCTAGTGTTCATATTAAGGGCTGCAGATGTGACTCAGTAGGGAGAGTTCTTGCCTAGCATGCACAAAGCTCGGGGCCCCTCTATTCCTAGCATGGCATACACCAAACATGGTAGTACTTGCCTGCAACCACAACTACATAATGAGTTTGAAGTCAGAATGAGACCCATCTCAAAAAAATAAAAAATAAAAATAAAAATAAAAAATGCTGGCTGGGTATGGTGGCACACACCTTTAATCCCAGTACTTGGGAGGCAGAAGCAAGTAGATCTCTGTGAGTTCAAAGCCATCTTGGTTTACAGAGCGAGTTCCAGGATAGTCAAGGCTAGTTACACAGTGAAACCCTGTCTTGAAAGACAAAAACTAAACAAAACAACAACCAAAAAACAAAAAAAACAACCAAACAAAAAAGCACATGCCTGTAGTCCCACTACTTGGGAGGCAGGTGGACCTTTATAAGAGTAATATAAGTAGTACAAGATGGCTCTGTATCTGGAGGCTGCGAATGTACAGACTGAGCTATGGACCGCTGTGCAGTGCGGCCTAACACACCCACAGGCTTTGTCACCATTCCCTAAACGACACACCAGCCTCTGTAGCTGACTTGTTTTGTTGTTGTGTGGTGCTTGCCATCAACCAAGGGTCTGGAGAATGATCTAGGCAAGTGCTCCTCCACTGAGCAACACCTCAACCCCAAGCATGCGTTCTGTTAATTTTGTTGTTGTTGCTGTTTTGTGTTTGAGATGGGGGGCTCATACAGCCTAGGCTGTCCTCAAGTTTGCTAGGTGGTGAAGGATGACAATTTGTTTCTTTGGCCTCCACTTTCTGAAGGTTAGGATTGTAGTGTGTATCTCGAGTGGTGGTGGCTCATGGCTTTATCCCAGCACTTGGAGGCAGGTGGATCTCCGAGTTTGAGGCCAGTCTTATCTACAAAGTGAGTTCCAGAGCAGCCAGAGTTACACAGTGAGACCCTATTTCAAGTAGAATATGTACTCTTAACTGCTGAGCAATCTCTCCAGCCTCTATCTGTTTGGCTTTTCAGACAGCGTCTTGACCTTTAGCCCAGGCTGGACTCACATTCACTATGGAACCCGGGCTATTTGGATCCTCCTGCCTCAGCCTCCCAAATGCTGAGATTAAAGGCTTTCTGATATATACTTTAACACTTTTCTCCCAGGTACTCAGTGTGTAGCAGGAAACAAAGGCCTACAATATGCTTTTGATACCTGATGTAGGAGTGGATTAGGCAGGAAGATGGTCTAAATAGCTTGTGTAGTATGAGAAAAGGCTTCTCTCCAAACAGAAGGAAAATGGATTAAAGGTCAAACAGAACACAGAACAGGCGCAAAGCTCTATGGCACAGACTTATCTACAGTATTTGTCAAACCCTGGGTTTACTGTCAACATCAAGGAGGAAAAAAAAAGAAGCTGGGCATGGTGCCCTAGGGCTATAACCCCAGCACTTGGGAGGCAGAGCCAGGAGGATGTTTCAAGGCCAGTTTGGATTTTTACACAGTTAGCTTAAGGCCACCTAAGGCCACACAGTCTCAAACACCCCCCCCCCCCAAAAAAAGGAAAAATAAATACAGTCATTCAGATGATGAAATGTTATAAAACATGGGTCTTTTACTTTGTAAAACACTCTGGTACAAAAGTGCCAGGCACACTTGCCCTAATGGAGCTGCCATGTAGGCCCCAGTGCAAGAGGAAGCTCTTAGCCCTCATATGACTGCTGAACTGAGGGGGCTGATATGTAGGGCACCCCACACCGGAGGGGTAGGATAGGTGGGAAAAGGGGGAGAGAGTGGGAGGGTGGGACCAGGAGAGGTGGAGGGAGGGGACTGTGATGAAGATGTAACTTAAAGTAATAAATAAACATTAAAAAAAAAAGTGCCAGGCACACCAGGTATGGTAGCACACGCCTTTAATCCCAGCACTCGGGAGGCAGAGGCAGGTGGATCTCTGTGAGTTCAAGGACAGCCTGGTCTACAGAGTGAGTCCAGGACAGCCAGGGCTGCACAGAGAAACCCTGTCTGGAAAAGAAAAGCACCTGGCTCAAAGCTACTTGGGACTGACATGTTTGGCCTCTCTCAGAAGTTAGATACACACTGATCTCCTAGTCCCCCCTTTCACCTAATGGTGGGTGAGGCAGCCACTTCAACGCAGACAGATACCAAACAAGCATCATTACCTGTGCCTCCGGCCACATCAAGCAGCTGGGTCCCCGGCAATGGGTGCATTTTCCTGATCAGCAAATCCTTCCAAGCTCGATGGATGCCAAGACTCATGACATCATTCATCACATCATACCTGGTGGCCACATTCTCGAAAACCTGATATACTGGTGGAGGACAGACACACTGTGAGCAACAGGATGAAGTCAGGGAAATGTAAATGAAAAAGACAAAGGAAGCTTTCCCTCTTGAAAGTGCCTGTCTTTGCAAGGTGACACTAAGCCATGATGCTTGGTGCCCAAGATACAGCTTAACATTACGAGGCCAAATCCAGGGCCTTGCACATGCTAGGCAAGAACTTTATCACAGAGTGACTTCCTCAGCCCTTAACACCATCTTAGGTCAAAAGGCTTAAAAGTCAGGTTGGTGGTGGTGGTGGTGGCGCACACCTTTAATCCCAACACTTGGGAGGCAGCCCACCAGGCAGACTCTTTGAGTTTGAGGTCAGCCTGGTCTACAAAGCGAGTCCAGGACAGCCAGGGCTATTACACAGAGAAACCCTGTCTCAAAAAACCAAAAATAAATAAATTAATTAAAAAAAAAAAAAAGAAACCAACCTTTTTCCTAATGTCCAACAACCCCATTCACACACGGTGTTGGATTAGTGTGAGTATGTGCGTGAACTACAAGCCTCAGGTAGCTCTTCATTCACGACTCATGATGGAAATAAGAGGGCTGGGCAGCGGTGGGCGCACACCTTTAGTTCCAGAGTTCAGGAGGCAGAGGCAGATGGAACTCTGTGAGTTTGAAGCCTGATCTACAAGGCAATTTTCTAGGACAGCCAAGGGTACACAAAGAAACCCTGTCTCAAAAAAGAAAAGAAAAGAAAACAAGAGGTGTATGTCATAGCCAGTGAGTGGTTATGTCATCTGCTTTATGGGCTGTAGGTTGCTGTGTGTCACCATGGGTCAGCTGGTCAGCTTACACTCAGGTCACAGCTTAACACTTCTGTTTCCTTGTTCTCAGTGACAAACCCATGTGGCATACTCAGATAAACAAAAGTGAGCGACAAAACCGAGAGGCCAAGGAATGAGGGCACAGATCAGTGAGCGTGACTAAAGCCCTGGATTTAATCCGCAGCACTGCAAAAAACCAAAGCAAGCAAACAACAGCAACAGAGAGCACATCGCACAAAGACAAACTGACAGGTAGGAGGAATGAGAATGCGGCAGAGCAGTCACATGGGGAGGAGTGGCTCTAGATGCACAGCAGAGGGACCTTGGGAGGGTAAACATCCAACCTGGGGGAGGCCCAAGGGTTGTGCCAATCAGGTTCAAGATGCTTCGGAGGAAGTGGCAGGAAATAAACATCACAGGGCCAGGGAGATGGCTCAGCAGCTGGAGCACCTGCTCCAGCTTGAAGATGTGAGTTTGAGTCTCAGACTCACATAGAAAGGAGAAACTGACTCCTGCAACTTGTTATCTGACCTCCACTGAGCCCACAGACATGAAGGATAAATACAAACATAACAGAATTTTTTACAACTCCCATGAAAGAGGTTCTTGGAGGTATTTCATGATGTTGAAGGCACAAGGGTTAGTTCCAGGACAGCCAAGGCTACACAGAGAAACCCTGTCTCAAAACAAAAAAAAAAAAAAAAAAAAAAAAAAAACAAAGCAAGCAGGAACACTGGAAGCTGACCAAACTACTTATCCATCGTTCAACAGAAAGCTTAGAAAGGGATTAATGGCAATTTGCCAAGACATAGGAAACATGCTTAATCTCTATTGTAAGCTCTATGACAAGGGAATAAAGTGTTCAAATTAATCCTGGTACATTTTAAAACAAAAATAAAATAATTTTATTCCCACCAAAATTGTAATTTTTTTCTTAGGATTCAAACTTTTTACACCAAAATCTTAAAACCGTTAAAATGTTAGCCAAATCAGCCGGGTGTGATGAGCATGCCACCAGGCTCAGCTCCACAAAGTTATTTTTGTTGTTACTTCATAACTGTAACTTTGCTACTGTAATGAATCATAATGTAAATATGTTTTCTGAAGCCCTTAGATGGTCCCATGAATGGATGGTTCAACCCCTAAAGGGGTCAAACCTTGTGCAGGTATAGACAATTGTGAACTGCGGGGGTGATGTTTTTGTGCACTGTGTGAAGACTGTCTTTGTAGATTCCATGCTGATTTCTACACCGGCAGAGAGCTGAGTACAGACAGACGGAACTTGGGATTGGTAAACATCACCCCTAACATTACAATAAGCACCTAACATTTATAGTGAACAATCATGTGAATGCTAGGAACTAATCTGGGTCCTTAAGTACTTTTAACTGCTAAGCCATCTCTTCAGTCCAAATCCCCCGCCTTTTTTTTTTTTTGTTGTTGTTGTTGTTTCTGAGACAGGGTCTCTCTGTGTAATAGCCCTTGCTATCCTGGACTGGCTTTGTAGATCAAGATGGCCTCAAACTCACACTGATCTGCCTCCCCAGGCCAGGATTAAAGGCCTGGACCACCACACCAGGCTAAGCTCCCCAACACTCTTTTGTTGTTGTTTGTTTTGTGTTTTAGGAAGGGTTGTGATATGTAGCCTAGGATGCCTTGAACTTATGATCCTACCCCAAGCCTCTGAAATTCTGGGATTATAAGCATGGGTACTACATGTGGCTGTGAGTTTTGATGGGTTTTTTTCTTTTTTTCAAGACAGGGTCTCATTATGTAACTCTGGCTGTCCTGGAACTCATTATGCAGACCAGGCTGGCTTGAACTCACACAGATCTGCTTGCCCCTCTTCTCTTGACTATATATATATATATTAAAGGGGGTGGGGTGGTATCTCTTTTTAGTAAGAAACTAAGAATGTGTACCATTCTTAGTCAGAAAACCAAACTGTTAGAATAGTTCTCCCACTTACCAGCAATTTTGTATTTATCTCTGTAGAGACAGGATGTCGATATCTGAGGCTGGCTTCAAATTCATAGTATAGTAGAGAATTACCTTGAATCTCTAATCCTCCTGCATTCACTTCCCAAGTACTGGGATCACAAGTTTACACCATCACACACAATTTAAGTGGTGCTGGGGGTCAAACCAAGCTGCAGGAGTGAGAGGCACACACTCTACCAGTTGAGCTACATTCCCAGCCCCTGTCTACCATTTTAAATTGTGCAGATTCTTGCTGCACTCCATTTCCTAAGAAAGGGATTAACAATAGTCACTAGTGGGAAACTGAAGTGAGAAATGGGGGAAGAAATGTCTACACAACGCCTAGCATATGACAACATCGCAGTTGATGAGTTAAGGGTCATGTTGTGGTGGGCAAGCCGGATTTGGTGGCGCATGCCTTTAACCCCAGCCCTAGAGGCAGAGGCAGATGCATCTCTGGGAGTTCGAGGCCAGCTTGGCCTACATATCAAGCTCCAGGACAGTCAAGGTTAAACTGATAGACACTATCCAAAAATAAAAATAAAAAAAGAAAGAGAGAGAGAGAGAGAAAGAAAAAAGAGGGCGCGGAGCCGGGTGTAGAGTCTCAAATGTTTTCAATCCCAGTTACAGAACATGAGAGTCGAAAGGGAAGCTGGGTCTGGGAGGTGGGTACTCCTCGAAGTCAGGACTGTAGGACGGTAAGGACCACAACTCTGGGACAAACAGGACATTAAGCCAACCTTTAGATGGGTAAAGAAAACCAAATAGAAGACCGACAGGTCCCTCCATTCGCCCTCTCGCCCTGTCACCTTTGCCTCCTTTCTCCTCCTCCGACACAGTCTCAAATCCGAAGTGCGTTTCCGAGGCTCGCTTCTCTTGGGACAAGGACCGTGCACTCAGCGTGGACCCGGGCCAGGATCTACGAAACCCCGGGAGCCTGCAGTCTCCAGTTCCCCACGACCACCCGCGGCTGTAGTAGCGCCGTAGAACACAGCTCCTGGGGGCCGCCATCTTAATATCCCAGCGACCCCGAGGGCCGGGGAGAACGTCGGGTTGCATCACCAGTCAGGGGACGGCTGCCAGCAGGAGACAATATTAGTGGAACGCTCCCGAAAACGCTTGTTATTAAATAGTGAGCTTGGTTTAAGATTTGAATAACTGAAAGCCTTTCTTGTGTTTCCCTAACTGAATTTAGAGCTCACCAGGAATAAACAGAGCTCAGAGTGAGGCCCTAATCATATTTCAGCGGCCATATTTCTATCCTGCCAACAAGTAGTATTAGTAAAGACGACTGTATAGATCAGGCTGCTCGGGAACTCCCAGAGATCCAGTTCTGGTGCGCTCCACCAACCCCTGCAACTTTTGTTTTCTGGTGCAGAATCTGGGTGACATTGTGGCATGATGTAGTTAAAAGGAGTGATTTTAAAAACTTAGTTTTATTTTGTTTAAATACATACATACATATATACATATATTCATACACACACTTGTGTGTCTGTGGGGGTATGTGAGTTCAGGTCCCTGTGGAGCCCACAGGTGTCAGTTATCTTAAGTTGTAGGCAAGGTGATTCCTACTGATTTGGGTGCTGGTGACCAAACTCAACACCTTCCGCAAGACTGATCCAATAACTGATGAGCCATCTCTTCAGTGCCTCATGTGATATTTTTTACAAATCTGGACCTAGCTTACATAGCCCAGAGTGGACTTGAACTCATAATATTCCTGGTTCACATCCATCCTAAGAGCTGAAAACACTGTGTGCTACTCCCATTCTCCCCTTTTAAAAATAATTTATTTAATGTACTTTGGTGTTCTGACTGTATGACTGTCTGTGTGAGGGTGTTGGATCCAATGAAACAGAAGTTACAGACAGTAGTTAGCTACCACGTGGGTGCTAGGAATTGAACCCCAGTTCTATGGAAGAACATTCAGTGCTCTTAACTGCTAGGTTGTCTGACACCCCCACCCCGCGTTGAAGTGGCTTTTGGAATTGAACACAATTCCTTGTGCATGCTTGAACAATGTTGTAGCATTGAACCATATCCTAGTGCTTTATTGATTTATTTGTGGGATTTTTGGGGGAGTGCTTGTTTTTGTTTTTGTTTTCGAGACAGGGTTTCTCTGTGCAGCCCTGGCTATCCTGGAACTCACTCTGCAGACCAGGCTGGCCTTGAACTCAAAAGATATTGGAGCCTGCCTATGCCTCCCAAGTGCTGGGATTAAAGGTGTGCACCACCAAGCCAACCCCTAGTACTTTTTTTTTTTTTTTTTTTTTGGTTTTTCAAGACAGGGTTTCTCTTTGTAGCCCTGGCTGTCCAGTATTCACTTTGTGGACCAGGCTGGCCTCGAACTGCCCTCGTAGAGATCTGCCTGCCCCTGCCTCCTGAGTGCTGGGATCAAAGGCGTGTGCCCACCCGACAGCTTATTTAATTTTTGAAATTTTATTATGTGTGTCTTTCAGATGTCTGTGTATGAGCACACGCTCTCACATACAGGCTGCGTATGCCAAGGTCCATGTGTGGAGGTCAGGAGATGACCCTGACAATTTCAAGAGTCATTCTCAATGGCCTTGGAAATCGAACTCAGATCTTTCAGCTTGCAAGGCAGGTAGTTTGACCTACTGAGCCATCTCAACGGCCTTTATCTTTTATTTTGAGATAGATTTTCACTAAATTGCCAAGGCACTCTGTTACCTAGGCAGACTTTGAACTTTTGATCTTCCTGGTAGGTGGGGTTAAAGACCTATATCACTATACATGGCTTCTTTTTATTTTGATTTTTTTTATGGAAAGGATAATGTATTACAGACCGTCTTGTGCAAAAGGCAGGGTAGAGGTTGCTGAGTTTTGCTTGAAAAAAAATTTTTTTTCGAGACAGGGTTTCTCTGTGTATCATTGGCTGTCCTGGACTCACTCTGTAGACCAGGCTGGCCTTGAACTCACAGAGATCCACCTGCCTCTGCCTCCCGAGTGCTGGGATTAATGGCGTGTGCCACCACGCCCGGCTGTTTCTGTTTTAATTCCCTTTAAATATATATTTTCTGTAAATATTTTACAAGGAGAAAGAGCCAAGGATCCTAAGAAACCAATTTAAAATGAGAAGTCTCTTCTTGGTTTAATATAGCCTGACAGATGGACACTTACTGCATTGGGATTCTCTTCCCCTCTCTTCCATTTTTATCAATGACAGAAGGAAGAGTAATCCATCCACATACTTAGAATTCTTGAGTCTTTGTTAATTGAAATAAACTTTCATCACAGAACTTTAGTACTCCCTGCACATCTACTCATATGTAAGAATGGACTTTCAGATTTGGAGCTGTTCCTTCTGGACAATACATCAAAATTTCCAACTCTCTGTGTGTGTGTGTGTGTGTGTGTCTAACTGTAAAGAGTAAAGAAACCAGGACATGATGGTGAAGCTCTGTAATCCCAGCTACTTGACTTGGGACGCTGAGGCAGAATAATTCCAAATTCAAATTTGGTATTGACAACTCAGTGAGACCCTGGCTCAAAATAAAAAGCAGAAAACAGACTGAGTTATAGTTCTTGTCTAGCATGTCTAAGGCGCTAAATCCAACCAATACCCAGGATTCCTTGCCACATAGAGACAAAAGAGTGAAGCCAAACAGGAATTGGTAGAGATCATTATTTGGGAGACAAGGCAGGAATATTAAGAGTGTGAGGCTGATAAATTATTATTTTTTTTCTTTTTTCTTTTTGGTTTTTCGAGACAGGGTTTCTCTGTGTGACAGAGCCTCCCCAGCCGTTAAATTATTCTTATTAGTGCATTCTACACCAGTGAAAAGATCCAACCTAAACCAGATTAGAATATATAAAGATAAGGTTATTGGATGCAGCTCTTGAGCAGGTTCACGGTTAAGTCCACTTTGTAAGTGTCTGGTGCCCTCAGAGGCCCGGCACTTGAAACTGGAACTAGGGACAGTTGTGAACCACCCAATGTGGATGCTGGTAACCAAATCCTAACCAACAGCAAGAGCAGCAAGTGCTCTTGACCATGAGCCCTCGCTCCAGCTCCCTTACAGGTGAACCTTTTTAAACGACACTTGTAGGATAGTGCTCTTGACCATGAGCCCTCTCTCCAGCTCCCTTACAGGTGAACCTTTTTAAACGACACTTGTAGGATACTGCAATGGCTCAGAGCATAAAGGGGCTGACTGCCAAGCCTGAATTTTTTGTTTTTTTTTTTAAGAAAAAAAACTTTTTTTTGGTTTTTCGAGACAGGGTTTCTCTGTGTAACAGCACTGGCTGTCCTGGACTTGCTTTGTAGAACAGGCTGGCCTCCAACTCACAGAGATCCGCCTGCCTCTGCCTCCCAAGTGCTGGGATTAAAGGCGTGCGCCACCACGCCCGGCTAAGAAAAAATTTTTTTAAGATTTATTTATTTTTATGTATATGGGTGCACATGTACACTTGCATTCCAGAAGAGGGCATCCGATCACATTATAGATGGTTGTGAGCCACCATGTGGTTGCTGGGAATTGAACACAGGACCCCTGGGAGAGCAGCCAGTGCTCTCAGCTGCTGAACCATCTCTCCAGCCCCCAAGGCTGAATTTCATCCTGGTAGGAGAGAACTGATTCCCACAAGTTGTCCTCTTACTGCACAAGTGAATGTGTGCACATGTCCCCGTAATCACATGACACACACATACACAGCAAACAAAGAAACAAATGCAACAAATTTTAAAAGTCCTTTTACTGGCTATGGTGGTATATACCTTTAATTCCAGCATTCAGGAGACACAAACAGGTGGATCTTTGTAAGTCTGAGGCCTGACTGGTTATATAGAGAGCTCCCTGCCAGCCAGGACTAAAAAGTGAAATACTGTCTCAAGAAAAACCAAAACCACCGGGGGGGGGGGGGGGGCGGCGGCAGCACAGGCCTTTAATCCCAGCACTTGGGAGGCAGAGGCAGGCGGATCTCTGTGAGTTCGAGGCCAGCCTGGTCTACAAAGCGAGTTCAGGACAGCCAGGGCCACACAGGGAAACCCTGTCTTGGAAAAAAAAAAAAGAAAAAAGAAACCAAAACCAAACCAAAAATCTTGGGGTCTGGTGAGGGAAAGTATCGGTCAGGACCCCCAAGACCAAGTTCTCAGACCAAATTCTCAGCACAAAGGAGATTTATTTGTCCCAGAGGGATAGAGGGCAGGGATAAAGGACAAAGACAGGAGATAAAGAGGGAGAAGAGGAAGGGAACAAAGGAGAAAAGGGACAAGTGAGAGGGGTAAGGGGTATTTGTTCTGGAGTGGGACAAAGGACTGCCTCTGAATAGAGAGGAGACAGATGAGGCCCATAGGAAAACAGCTGTTTATGAAAGTAAACTAGGAAACCCCATGTTAGGATGAGGTGTTTAATTTTAACTGGGGATGTTAAATAGGTGGGTCAAAGGGAACTTTCGATTGCTGGACTTCAATGCTTTGATAGCTGGACCTTGGTGGTCAGTCTCAGGAGGAGGAAGTGGCCAGATAAGGGAATGGGCCTTGGTGGCTACCTTTAGGAATGTCATCTAATGATTTTTAGCAAGGCAGAGGGAATGGGAGAGAAGGGCAAGGCCTGCCAGAGGCATGCCTGCCATGCTCAAGCTGGCCAGAGTCCCTTCAGGTGAGATAGCTCAGCAATTAAGAGCACTAGCTGCTCTTCCAGGGGACCTGGGTGTGATTCCCAGCACCCATATGTGATGTAACTCCAAATGCCAGGGGATCCAATGCCCTCTTCTGGTGCACCAAGCACACATGTGGTGCACAAACATGCAAGCTGGTAAAACATTTATACACATAAAAATGAAATAACTACAACAACAAAACTGAAAAATTATACTCTTATGGATCTCCATGGGACTTTAAACTGTGACTCCTACCATACTAAATAATATCTCATATACTATATAATAATAAGGAATCAAAGAGTTTCAAATAAGAATCTGGTTCCTGTTTTTTTTGTTTTTTTTTTTTTCTCTTGGGTCTCATTATGCATCCTCAGATAACCTGAAACTTAGAAAGGTCTATCTGCCTCTGCCTCAAGATGAATTTTTGCTATTTATAAATTATGTGTATATGTGTGTACCCGTGTGTGGGTCTGCACATAAGTCTGGATGCATATTTACAGACTAAGAGGGTACTAGATTCCCTGGAGCTGGAGTTCCAGGTGGTTGAGAGCTGCCTAACTCGGTAATGGAACCCGGACACTCTGGAAAAACCGGTACAATCCCTTGACCACTGAGCCATCTTTCCAGACTCTGACCCACACATTCTTATTCTTTTTCCCCCTTATGATACTGGGGGTCAAATCTGAGCTTTGCCCATGCAAGGACTCTACCACGAAGCTATACTGTCTGCTTTTATTCTTTTTCTCTGTTTTATGAAACACGGTCTCACTGTATCACCCAGACTAGCCTTACACTCCCTATTTCCTGTCTCTGTTTCTTATTAGGACTGCAGGCATGTGCCACTCAAGCTCTCATTGCTACACAATTGCTAAAATTCCACTCATCAGCTGAGGGAGTAGCTCTGAGGTAGAAAGCCAAGATTGTGAGCATGGAGCCCTGGATTTGATTCCTAACACCATAAAAAATAAAATAGAATAAAATTCTACTCACTTGTCATTCTTCGTGTCGCATGGCACCATTCCTTTATCGTATTTATTTATTTATTTATTTATTGTTTTTCAAGACAAGGTTTCTCTGTGTAATAGCCCTGGTTGTCCTGGACTTGCTCTCGAACTCAGAGATCTGCCTGCCTCTGCCTATCAGGTGCTGGGATTAAAGGATTGAGACACCACTCCCTGCCCATACATCTTTTTTTTTTTTGGTTTTTCGAGACAGGGTTTCTCTGTTTAACAGCTCTGGCTGTCCTGGACTCGCTTTGTAGACCAGGCTGGCCTCGAACTCGCAAAGATCCGCCTGCCTCTGCCTCCCAAGTGCTGGGATTAAAGGCGTGCGCCACCACCGCCCGGCTATGCCCATACATCTTAAAAAACAAAACAAAAAACCTTAGTACTTGGGAGGCAGAGACAAGAAGTTCTGTAAAACTGAAGCCAGCCTGGTCCACATAATGAGTTCTGGCCCAGTTAGGTCTACATAGTGAAGCATTGTCTCAAAGAGAAGGACGGAAAGAAGGAGCCGGGGAAGGAAGGAAAAGAGAAGAGAAGAAAAGCATTGGTAAGAAAGAAAAGGGTCCCTCCCCTAGGACCCGGATGTAGGTTAAAACTACATTTCCCAGAATGCATCAGTCCACTTGGCGGCTGTATAAATAGTCCATCCGGGTTCTTGGAGATGCTGTTTGGCGACTCGTCGCCATTCCCGGAGCAGCTCGGCCTCGGCCTAGAGGCGAGTGTCGGTCACTCCGGTCCCCGGCACCGAGACAGCCAGCCCTCTCTCCTGCCCCGCGGCGGGAGAGCGTGTCCGGCCGGCCGGCGGGGCTCGCGACCCCCCTGCACCTCCCCTTCCCCAGCAGCCTCGGCCCCGCCAGGCCCGGCCCGGACCTCCGAGCCCCGGCCTTCTCTTCTTCGGTCACCGCCGTCGCTGGGCCCCACAGCCCCACCTGCCGCTTCTCCTTCCATTTTGAGAAGCTGAGGAAGGAAATAAGGAAAAATGTCGCCATGAAGGCCGAGAACCGCTGCCGCCGCCGACCCCCGCCGGCCCTGAACGCCATGAGCCTGGGTCCCCGCCGCGCCCGCTCCGCTCCCACCGCCTTCGCCGCCGAGGCCCCCTTTGATGCCGCAGAGCTCCCCCAGCGCCGCCGCCACCGCCTCCGACATGGACAAGAACAGCGGCTCCAACAGCTCCTCCGCCTCCTCGGGCAGCAGCAAAGGGCAACAGCCGCCCCGCTCCGCCTTGGCGGGGCCGGCCGGCGAGTCTAAACCCAAGAGCGGTAAGAGCCGGCGCGCAGGTCGGGTCTGCTCGGTCACCTGGAGGGACAAACGACCCTCCCCCCCCACTTCCCCGACCTCCAGTGTTTACGATTAAGCTGGGCTGCGCTGTGTGGTTAATTTAGGCCCTTGCATTCATATTCAAAACAGCTGGTTGAAATAGGCGCTATTCTTAGCCCCATTTTGCAGATGAGGAATCCGAGATTTGGAAGGGGTTAAGGTCAACCAGGTGACAAATACCTTACAGTAGGCCTTAAGACCTGGTTTATGTGACTCATCAGCCCACGCTCTAAAACCATTGAGTTTGTTTTGTCGTTTCATGTTGGATTAGCCTTGGGTATCGTTCAAGTTTAAATAAAAGGGTGAGGCCCGAGGATTTTCAGACTTAAATCTGGCACCAGATCTGCTCCTCTGTTGAAGAGGACTCGTCTTGGAATGGCGTTACTCGATTAGCTGGTCAATTGTGCAGACCCAGCATTCAGTTTTTGTTTTTTTTTTTTTTTTTAATTTCGGTCTAGTCTTTGAGTTTGCCGTACCTCATAAAAGAGGAATAATAGACGCTATTGAGTAAATGAGCGCTTGACAACTATTTGCACCAAAAATATTATGCCTATTTTTGTGCGGTAGGTTATAGGTGTTTTGTTTTCAGGAGTGGCGGGGAGAGGATGTTCTGTGTGTAGTCAGGTTTCTTAGCATCACTATAACATAACCATAATAGCTACTACTTACTGATTATGCACAAACTACACAGCCAAGCTTTTATGTGTGTTGTCACGAATCATTTATCCTGTTGAGGAAGGTGGAGTTGTTCCTTCTCCAAGAATAAACTGTAGATTGTTAGGAATTGGCAGAATCCCAGAGTCCAGCATTCTCCACCGTGTTTCAGAGCTGTGTACAAACCCTTGTTCTCTCTTATACTTTCATCGTATTAGCAGTAATAGCAATGTGGGAAATTTTTGTTTGCTTATTTTTGATATTGTAGTTTAATTACAATGTTTCTCTTTCCCTTTCCTCCCTCCAAAGCTTCTCATATAACTCTCCCCCATCTCCTTCAAATTCATGTCTTTTTTTTTTTCATTGTTTTTGTGTGCATATATGTACTTGTGTATACTTATCAATGAACATGCCAAACTAGATGAGGAAAAAAGCCTATGAGGTCTCAGCCTACACAGGGAACCCAAAACAACTTAGTAAAGCTGGGAGTGGGAGAGGTGCTCTTCCCACCAATTGGTTTCCCAGGGCCAAATGATCAGGCCTGGAAAACATATGTGCAAATAACTTGTAGCTTGACCAAAGCAGTTGTTAATGTTAAATAAATCAATAGCCTATTATTTCAGTCTTTCTTTTTATTATTTATTAATATTGTGTGTGAGAGAGATTTATTTACTGTAACTTACAGAAATCTACTTGCGTCTGCCTCCTGAGTGCTCAGCTTTTCTGTTTTTTTTAAAATATGGTTTCCAGGTATCAAACTCAGGTCCCCAAGCATGTTCAGAGGATCCTTTTAACCACTGAGCTACCTCACTGGCCTTATTTAGACATTTTTTTCCTTCCATGTATCATTTGGGATAGGTGGTCAGGCTTGGTGGCAAGCACCTTGAGGAGCTGGAATTAAAGGCAACCATCAGCTCAGGACCCTGGTTTTTGATTCTCAGAAACATGGCAAAAACTTGAATGAGAACAGAAATCTGAATGAAGCAGGAGCTGGAGACACTCAGTGGGTACTTGTTGGTCCTATGGAAGACTTGGGTGTGGTTCTCAGCCCCATAGTGCTATGGAATCTGACACAGTCTTCCGTCTCCACAGTCATAAATACATGTGATATACAGCCAAACTTGCAAGCAAAACACCCATTACATAAAACTAAAATAAACCGGGCAGTGATGGCCCACACCTTTAATCCCAGTACTTGGGAGGCAGAGACAGGTAGATCTCTTGACTTTGAGGCCACCCTGGTCTACAAAGCAAGTTCTGGGACAGCCAGGGCTACACACAGAAACCTTGACTAGGGAAAAAAACAAAACAATTCTAAATGAAGATGAGTGTGGTGAGCACATGGTGGGCACAGCCTGTAATCCCAGCATTCACTGGCTTACGCAGAGGATCATGAGTTTGATGCTACCCTGGGCTAATGAGTAAGTTCCAGGGCAGCCTGTTACATAGTAAGACCCTGTCGGAGCAAATGAGAAAACATTGCAGCTGAGGGCACTGCTGCTGAAGCAGATGTTCAGACTGATACAGTGACTTCAAGATGTGCACTGACCAGTGGACAGTTTTAGGAGTATTTAAAAAGGCTTACTCAGCCGGGCGGTGGTGGCGCACGCCTTTAATCCCAGCACTTGGGAGGCAGAGGCAGGCGGATCTTTGTGAGTTCGAGGCCAGCCTGGTCTACAAAGCGAGTCCAGGACAGCCAGGGCTACACAGAGAAACCCTGTCTCGAAAAACCAAAAAAAAAAAAAAGGCTTACTCATCATTTAATATGCTCAATTCTGTTGGAAATTGTTGAAAGCACCTCTTGAATTTCAGATGCCTGAATTGGGAGAATGAGAGTGTGAAATGATTCAGTTTCCTTTTCTTTTGCCAGCACAGAGAACAATCCACAAATACTTATTTGGTTTCTAGAGACAGTCTCATATCTCTAGAACCAAATCCCAAATCTGCCTTGAATTCCCTGATGTTCTTGCCTCCACCTTCCAGGTGCTGCGATTATAGGCATGCATTACCACCCCTGGAAAGTTTTTCAGTGTTTAGTTTCTTTTTTGTCTCTCCCCTTGTCCCTTAAAAGAACCCCTTGATGCCGGGCGTGCTGGTGCACGCCTTTAATCCCAGCACTTGGGAGGCAGAGGCAGGCGGATCACTGTGAGTTCGAGGCCAGCCTGGTCTACAAAGTGAGTCCAGGACAGCCAGAGCTGTTACACAGAGAAACCCTGTCTCGAAAAACCAAAAAAAAAAAAAAAAGAACCTCTTGATAAGCTGTGTAAGTTGTAAGTGGTCATTTGCTTTCTAGCTACATGAGTATACATACTTGCTGTGTTTTCCTGTGGCTAGCTTACATCCGCTCTTAACTGGTATGCTATAGTAGGTAAATTTAACTGCAGGAGTTCCTTGATCTTTCTGTCCACAGACTTGGCCTTGGCTAATTGCTTCATACCCTTACAGAACATCCCTTTTCTGGCTGTTTCTACAGCTTTCTTTCAGTAGGGCTAAAACTGCTAGAACAATTTACCAGCGACTGTCCCAACAATACAACCCAGAGAGCCGGGCAGTGGTGGCGCACGCCTTTAATCCCAGCACTTGGGAGGCACAGGCAGGCGGATCTTTGCGAGTTCGAGGCCAGCCTGGTCTACAAATTGAGTCCAGGACAGCCAGGGCTACACAGAGAAACCCTGTCTCGAAAAAACCAAAAAAAAAAATACAACCCAGAGAAGAGAGGAAGTTTAGGGGCCAGGGGATGCCATATAGAAGGAACATAGAAAGTAAATTTTTTTTTTTTTTTGGTTTTTCGAGACAAGGTTTCTCTGTGTAGCCCTGGCTGTCCTGGACTCGCTTTATAGACCAGGCTGGCCTCGAACTCACAAAGATCCGCCTGCCTCTGCCTCCCGAGTGCTGGGATTAAAGGCGTGCGCCACCACCGCCCGGCCGAAAGTAAATATTTAAAGGCAGGGATTTATAGGCAAACTGTAGGCCCTGTCCAATTCTTCCCCACTAAGCGGTAGGTACTGCCATGGAAGTTAAGGGAAGGTCAGGTATTAATGAAGCAGTTATTTTGAGGTTGGTGGTGTGAAACCTGTGCTGCCATGGTTACTGTCATCCACGTCAGAAGCTGGTTAAGGAGTGTTCCTACATAATGTCTCCACTCCTCACAGCTGGGGTAAAAGTTGTGTGCCCGATACCCAGCCTGGTGTGAGTGCTGGCACTTGAACTCCAGTACTCTTTAAAAAAAAAAAAACCTGGTGAGGTGGTGCATGCCTTTAATCACAGCACTAGGGAGGCAGAGGCAGGTGGATCTCTGTGAGTTCAAGGCCAGCCTGGTCTACAAAGTGAGTCCAGGTCAGCCAAGGCTATACAGAGACACTGTCTTGAAAAAAAAATTTATGTACATTGGTGTTTTGACTGCATGTATGTCTGTGTAAGAGTGTCATATCCCTTGGAACAGGAGTTATTGGCAGTTGTGAGCTGCCATGTGGGTGCTGGGAATTGAACCCAGGTCCTCTGAAAGAACAGCCAGAGCTCTTAACCAATGAGCCATCTCCTCTCTCCTTTCTTTCAGAATTACTCATTTCAGTAGGATCTGACTTATTGTCAGGTGATTGTGTAACAAAGGCCGTATGTATGTTGCTCTTCTGGAGATGTCTGTCAACTCCTGTGGATGATGGATAGCAACTGGCTTGTAATTATAGCTTGAACCAGCAGCAGAAGCTTCCTGCCGGCTGTTCTGACTAGGCTGTGCCAGCTGTTAGAACTAGACCTAGAAATGGTGGTGATTTGAGCATCTATGAGAAGATTGTGACCCTAACTTGGTAAGGGCACAGAGGAGAGAGATGGAGGTAGATCTGCTGTTATTTGGCAGAGACTTTTCCATTTGGGAAATAGGAAGCAAGTTAAGGGCTAAACTTTGAGGCCTCTTGTTTGTTGGTTGTGAGATCTTACATTTGAGGTTTGCACCATCTAAAGAATAGTTTTGTCAGTTAGGAACTATGTCTTGATATTGTTTGTGATAGTTGTCAGCTCCAGGTAATGTCAGACTCTCTTGAGGACCTTTACACAGGTGACTGACTGTGTAGTTCCTTCAGGTTCACCTGAACCCCAAAAGTGCTGCTATTTATTTAGTCTTGGCCATCCTCAAATGCACACAGAAATTGTGCAGCCTCCTGAAGGCCAGGAGTAAAGGTGTGGCCACCTTGTCACCTTTTTCTGATTCTCTGAGTCTCTTTTGAGCCCCTGGTCCTGGGTATTCCTTGTTAGGTTGGTTGGGTGGTTGGTTTTGGTTTTTCGAGACAGGGTTTCTCTGTGTAGCCCTGGCTGTCCTGGAACTCGCTTTCTTTATAGACCAGGCTGGCCTCAAACTCACAGAGATCTGCCTGCCTCTGCCTCCTGAGTGCTGAGATTAAAGGCGTGCGCCACCACCCAGCCTTGTTTATTTATTTTTATTTTATTTTTTACTTTTTATTATTTTGGTTTTTTGAGACAGGGTCTCTCTGCATGGCCCAGGACGACCTAGAATGCACTATGTAGACTAGGCTGGTCTTGAACTCACAGAGATACACCTGCCTCTGCCTCCTAAGTGCTAGGA
>CAJQZJ010018538.1:5184315-5238788 GCA_907164525.1 Lophiomys imhausi | reverse complement strand
GATCCTCTTTTGCCTCCCGAGTGTTGGGATTAAAGGCGTGTGCCACCATGCCCAGCAATTACAGACAGCTGTGAACTGCCATGTGGGTCCTGGGATTTGAACCCTGGATTCTTTGAAAGAGCAGCTAGTGCTCTTAACAGCTAAGCCATCTCTCCAGCCCTGTTTATTTAACTTTAAAGATTTATTTGTGTGTGTGTTGTGAATGCAATGCCCTCAGAATCCAGAAGAGGACATGTATTGCCTGGAGCTGGAGTTACACATGATTGTGAGCTACCCAGTATGGTTGCTTAGGAACAGAACTGGGTTAGGAAGAGCACCAGGGACTCTTAACTGCTGAGCCGTCTCTAGCCTTCTTATGTATTTATTTCTGACAGGGGACTGAAACTAGTGCAACTTGGACAGGGACCTGACCGACCGCCGAGTTGTGTCCCCAGCCCTTTTAAAATTATCTTTTGAGAGTTATCTGGGATTGGCTTAAATTGAGTTTGTAGCCAACCAGGCCAGCTTTGTACTTGTGACCTTCTGGCTGTTGCCTCCTGAGCAGCTGGGATCACAGGCCTGTGTTAGCAGGCCCAGCTTGCTTGCTTGGCCTCACTTTTCCACCTCTTTGTTTCTTAATTTCTTAGACTTGGCCTTGTTGCATACTTTAGGTTGGCCTTGAACTTGCTATGAAGTCCAGGCTAGCCTTGAACTCCATCTGTATCCGCCTCCCCTCAACCTCCTGAGAACTGTAATGTCTGACAGCATTCATAATTTTAAAACTCTGGAAGTGACCCTGATGTACAGCTGGAATCAGGAACCACCATTCTGAGGTTTAACCAGAAATCAGAATAATAAAAATGAAAAAACAAAGAAATGGAGAAGACAAAAAAGTCATAAAATACATTTTTTCTAAGAACTTGACTTGTTTTCCAAAATGTGAAGTGGTTCTCCTGTTCTTCTGAGAGAGAAAGGCAGTTTCTCCCTGAGTTGTTCACTAGCATGTCCTGGCAGGTTGTCTACAAAACATGTCAAAAACAGCTCTGAATTTTATCTTTGGGTCCCAGGCAGGACAGTACCATCAGTCCTCAGCTACTTGTTGCCTGGATTTAGAGATAAGAGCCCATCTCTCACTGAGATGTCTCCCTTCAAACTTTGAGGTATTTGGAAGACAAGAGAAGGGAGTTGATTTTTTTTTTTTTTTTTAAGAACCTGAAACAATAAATCCTTACATGGTCAGTTGTAACCTGGTTTAGAAATAAGCAGTTGACTGTCCATCACAGAGCAGGTTTCTAAGGATTAGGAAATCATTTCCCTGATAATGTGGTAACAGAAATGAAGAAATAAACAATCCTTCTGAGTGCTGGTTTACCTTCCTTCTTGTCAGTGTAGAATTTGCCTTCATCCAAATCTATGCAAATCTTGATGTATCTCTCTTATGTAGGATCCCCACCTTTTTACATGCTGAGGATCAAACCTCGGGCCTTGTGCATGCTTGGCAAACCCTAGCACCACACTACCCATGGTAGGACGGCTGTCTCTAAGGCAGCAGTTAAGTCATGTTCTGTCACCTGAGGTAATGAAGTTTGGGGAATATGTTGTCCTCTCTCCCCCTTTCTTTTTTCTTTTGCTGAGGCTGGAAAGAGGGCTCTGCAGTCAGACTGGCTGCTCTTTCCCGGGACCCAGGTCAGCTCCCAGCACCTACATGGCAGCTCACATCTATTAGCGAGTGCCCTCTTCTAGCCTCCACAGGCACCAGACGCACATGTGGGCACACGCACATGTGTTGTGTCTGAGACGACAGTCTCACCTATAGCCCAGGTTGGTTTAGTTTCAGTCTTTGCTGAGTGCCACAGCGGATTTGTACTTGCTATACTGATTCTGTGCTTGACCCCAGCTGCTGCTAAGTGAACAGCTAGAAGGGCCGGATGCATGCTAGACAGGTGCTGTATTGTGGGCTGTTCCTCAGTTCCAACTCTAACTTCAAATTCTGTTCCTATCTGTAATTAAAGAGTGCACTTGGCTTGCCAGTTTTATGTGAAGACCTATTCTGCTCTCACTGCTTCTGGTCTCCTGGAACTTGTTAGCTTCATTTTGTCAGGTGTGGTGGCGCACGCCTTTAATCCCAGCACTTGGGAGGCAGAGACAGGAGGATCTCTGAATTTGAGGCCAGCCTAAGTCTACAGAGTGAGTCCAGGACAGCCAATGATATACACAAAAACCGTGTTTCAAAAAACCAAAAAAAAAAAAAAAGTTTCTTTTAAGTTTAAAAAAACAAAAACTCAGGTGGTAGCTGGGTATGTCTGTAGTCCTAGGAGGATTGCCTTTGGTTTGAGGCCTGCCTGAGTTACAGTATAGTGAGTTCTAGGCTAGCCTGAACTATTGAAAAAATAGCCTGTTTGAAAAAACAAAAACAAAAAAATGCCCATCTCTTTTAAAACAGTAATACTTTTGTAGTAGAGTCAGAATCTTTCTTTGAGGGTGAGGCTTGAGTGCAATAACCTCCCTAAAAGCTCCTCAGGTGCTTCTGTGAACTGATATTCCAGTGATGCAAAGATTAGTATGGGCCCTGCACGTGCAAATTCCTGAAGCACCCCATATTTATTTAAAAAAACCTTGGGGGCTGGAGAGATGGCTCAACAGTTAAGAGCACACTGGCTGCTCTTCCAGGGATCATGAGTTCAATTTCCAGCAACCACATGGTGCCTCACAACCATCTGTAATGAAATCTGGTGCCCTTTTCTGGCCTGCAGACAGAACTTTGTATACATAATAAATAAATAAATCTTTAAAAAACAAAAAACCTCTAAGCAGACAAAATAGAGATGTTTGCAGAAAAGAAAATCTCATTAATAGTTGGTTATATTCTCTTTACAGATATGTCCCTTTTAAGTGTGTATGTTTGTGTGTATTTTGAGACATGTCAGCTCAGGCTGACCTTGAATTTGTGATTCTCTATTTCCCAAATGGTGGAATTATAGACTAGTGCAGGGATTGCAGGTGTGTGCTACCACCCAGTTTTATGCTGTGCTGGGTATCAAACTCAGACCTTTTCTAGATACTATGTTTTCTGTGTGTGAGTGTTTTGCCTACCTAAATGTATGTGCACCTCATGTGTGCCTGATGCCTGTGAGGTCAGAAGAAGTGTCTGCCCTGGAACTAGAAATGGTTGTGATCTATTTGTAAGTGCCAAGAACCAAACCTCAGTCCTCTGTAAGAGCAAGAAATACTTTTAACTGCTCAGCCATCACTCCAGTCCCACATGCTTGAATGTTTTGCCTGTGTATATATACACCATATGTGTGCAAGGTGCCTTCAGAGGCCTGAAGAGAGTTTTGATTCCTTAGAACTGAGTATGGCTGACAGTTGTGCGGCACATGAGCGCCATGGGAGCTGGGAAACTAGTTTGGATGCTGTGGGAGAGCAGCAGGGCTTTTATGTCTGAGCTGTCTCTCCTGCCCTGACCCAGGGCTTTGTGCACAGAGACATGCCCTCAGCCTGTGTGACTGTGCCCCAGATCAGTTTCATGTATACAGTTTGGTTTTTGAGACAGTTTCTGTGAGTAGTCCTGGTTATCCTGGAACAAATTCTATAGACCAGGCTAGCCTCAAACTCATAGCCTGCCTCTACCTCCCGAGTGCTGGGATTAAAGGCTATGCTGGAATTTCTTAATCTCTTGCCATCTCCTTAGAGTCTGAGCATCCCCAACATCCCCTACACTGAAGGGTGTATGACTGCAGTAGAAGCTATTGAGTCCTGGGACTTAGAATTAGCCTATGTATAACTGTCACAAAAGAAACTTTCTTTTGAGTCAAGGTCTTACTATGTAGCCCTGTTGGCATGGAACTGACTGAACTGACTGACTATGTAGACTCTGTTGGCCTCCAATTTAAAGAGATCAACCTCCTGCTGCCTCTTCCTCCAGTGTGCTAAGACTAAAGGGGTGTGCAACCATGTGCAGCCACATTTCCTTTCTGCTTAAAACCAGTGCTAGTGTCTCCTTAATCAGAGGTGTCCATAGTGCAGTAGGATGGCAGTGGTCTGGGGCCTGTTTGCTTTTGTGGGGTTATTTTGTATGTGTCATATGCTTTGCTTAATTTTACAATTTGATTTTTATCTTTTTAGTTGTATATGGTTCTTTTTCTTATCTTTCCTTTTTTTATTTTGACAAGCTCTCACTGGCTATCTTCACAGAGACCTGCCTGCCTCTGCCTCCTGAGCACTGGGATTAAAAGTGTATGTTACCATGCCGAGCCAGGTGTGAGGGATAGGTCCATGGGCTCTCACACACGCCATGGCATGTGTGTGTGTGTGAGATCAACCTCCACATGCACGCCATGGCGTGCATGTGGAGGTTGATCACACACACGCCATGGTGTGCATGTGGAGGTAAGAAGAAAGCTTTCAGGAGCTGGATCTCTGCTCCCACAGTGTGGGTTATGGTACTTGAACTCAGGTCCTCAGGCTTGGTGGCAAACACTTTAACATGCTGGTCTACCTCGTCTGTTTGGTGTGTATAGAAGTATTATATTTAATTATTACTTAGTATTTATTTTATAGTTAATTGGTTGGTGTTGTTAATCCTTAACCCACCATTATAAATAAACACACACAGATACTTGATGGATTTTATCAAGCCTAGATTGTGGAATCTTAGCCCATCTAGCTTATAATTCTATCCTGAACAAAGCCCCATTTATTATACATATGTCCCCTGGGCTGTTACTCTCCACACTATGCCAATGTTCCAGGCCACATGGAATGAAGTTCTTTTCTCGAACCCATGACATGTGTCTCCCTTCCTACTCTCAGTTCTTCTACCCATGATGCTCTCTGTCTACCCCAGAAGCCTGAACCTTTGCCCCACCTACCTTTCTTTCTGCTCAATCACAGGTCTTGGCATTTATTGAAGCCAATCCATGACAATGAGTAGAAAGCTAGATAACACAGCATTACTTGATGTACAGCATGCAGGCCTCTGGGAGCAGGTAAATTAACATTTAGAATGCAAAACATCACCCCATCAGGTGTTTATGGTTCTTAAATAAATTTTGTTTTGTCTTAAATTTTTTTGGATGTGTACATGTGTTTGTACATGCTCTCTCTCACCCTTGAGTGCACATGTGAAGGGAGAGGTGAGTGTTGGTAATCTTTCTCTGTTGCTTCTACTTTGTTTTTTGAGACAATATCTCTCACTGAACCCTGGAATCCCACTGCCTCTGCTTCTCTTGGAGCTGGAGTTGTACCCTGGTATACCTATCTCTTCATGTGGGCACTGGGTCCTCTCACAGAGCCTCATGCTTGAAGATCAGGCACTTTATACTCAAGCGAGCCTTCCCCCTTCTAAGCTGGTAAACTGGCATATATAGTGTACAAAACCTAGTTTTGGTTTTTTTTTTTTTTTTTTGGTAAGATTTTTCGAAACAGGGTTTCTCTGTATAACAGCCTTGGCTGTCCTGGAACTCACAAAGATCTGCCTACCTCTGCCTCCCAAGTGCTAGGATTAAATATGTGTGCTACCAATGCCTGGAATTACTAATGAAATTTAACAAAAAATCCTGGGTCACAGCTGGGCATGGTGGCACATGTCTTTAATTCCAGCACTTGGGAGGCAGAGGTAGGCAGATCTTTGTGAGTTCGAGGCCAGCCTGGTCTACAAAGTGAGTCCAGGACAGCCAGAGCTACACAGAGAAACCCTGTCTCGAAAAACCAAAAAAAAAAAAAAAAAAAGAAAAATGGGACAGCCAGGCTCAATGGTGTACATCTGTAATTCTGGCACTTGGGAAGTAGAGGCAGGATATTGGGGGTTCCAGGTCATCCTTACCTTTAGAATGAGTTTGAGGCCAGCCTGGGGCTACATGAAACCCTGTCTCCAAAACAAGCAAATTAAGCAGGCTCCGAAAATAGAGATAGATGGTCAACAGATAGACTGAAAAAGTATTTGTTGCTAATTAGAGAAATATTCAGGTTAAAATAGAAACCACATAAAGCAAAATAAAATAAGGGACCATTTGTCGTTGCATTGAAAGTTGCTACTGTATTACCAGGAGTATAGTGAATCTGATGTTCTCTCTCATGATGGTGTTAGGTGTAAAAAAGTTGTCACTAATTTCTACAGAGTAGCTTCAGGATGTGTAAAGGACTTTCATGATTGTATTTAATAATCTAATTTCTTTTTTTTTTGTTTTTTTGTTTTTTTGTTTTTCGAGACAGGGTTTCTCTGTGTAACAGCCCTGGCTGTCCTGGACTTGCTTTGTAGACCAGGCTGGCCTCGAACTCACAGAGATCCGCCTGCCTCTGCCTCCCAAGTGCTGGGATTAAAGGCATGCGCCACCATGCCCGGCTTAATAATATAATTTCACTTTGAATATTTGACATGGCCATACAGACCTCCAAATAAGAAAGTGTCTAAGCCGGGCGGTGGTGGCGCACGCCTTTAATCCCAGCACTTGGGAGGCAGAGGCAGGCGGATCTTTGTGAGTTTTCGAGGCCAGCCTGGTCTACAAAGTGAGTCCAGGACAGCCAGGGCTACACAGAGAAACCCTGTCTCAAAAAAAACCAAAAAAAAAAAAAAAAAAGAAAGAAAGTGTCTAGTACTATTACATTAAACTGGCAAAAAAAAAAAAACCCACTACTTAATGCATTGGTTCTAGTAAAGGGTTAGCTCATAGTAGGCAATTGTATATCCATTATGCTTTTTGGGGGGGGGGGGGTTGAGACAGGGTTTCTCTGTGTAACAGCCTGGCTTCCATTATGCTTTTAAAGAGTAAGAAACTTGGGACTGGAGAGATGGCTCAGTGGTTAAGAGCACTGGCTGTTCTCGCAAAGGACCTGGGTTCAAATCACAGGTCTTGGCATTTATTGAAGCCAATCCATGAGTAGAAAGCTAGGTAACACAGCATTACTTGATGTACAGCAAGCAGGCCTCTGGGAGCAGGTAAATTAACATTTAGAATGCAAAACATCACCCCACATGGCAGTTCACAGCTGTCTGTAATTGTCGGGTGTGGTGGGGCATGCCTTTAATCCCAGCACTTGGGAGGCAGAAGCAGGTGGATCTCTGTGAGTTCAAGGCCAGCCTGGTCTACAAAGTGAGTCCAGGATAGCCAGGGCTGTTACACAGAGAAACCCTGTCTCAAAACAAAACAAACACTCCCCCCCCAAAATACATTTTATGTGTATGTTTGCCTGCATTTATATGTGTGTGTCATATTCGTGCCTGGTGCCCACAGCGGTCAAAAGTGAAGGCTTTGGGTTCCTTGGAACTGAAGTTTCAGTTTTAGCTAGCCAGCTTCTCCCTGCCTCCTGGGTTCTGGGATTACATGCAGTTGTCATACCTGCCTAGCTTTTACATGGATTCTAGGGATCTGAACTCCATCTTGTGCTTTGATTGGCAGCACTTAATTATCCTCTGAGTCATCTCCTCAGCCTTGTACAGTTTTTGATTCATGGTCTAGAGAGATGGCTCACTGCATAAGACAGTCTGGTGCCAAGCCTGATGACTGAGCTTGTTTTCCTAGAGCTTGCATGGTACAGGAAAGACCCACCCACAGGTTGTCCTGTGCCCTCTGCATGCGTGCTGTGGCTGGTGGACATCAACATTATAAGTACATGCAAAATAAATAGCACATAATAAAAAAGGTCCACACAGGATTTCACTCCAGAACCAAAGTTGTCCTGGAATTCACTGTCTAGCCCAGGCTGGCCTTGATCTTTTAGGTGATCTTCTGCCTGAGCCTCCCAAATGCTGGATCTATAGGTGTGAGCCACTGTACCTTGCTGAAGACTAGGGATATATGGAACTGCTCATAGTAACAAAATAACATTTTGTATAAGACGTGGCAAGCATATAAAAAGAAGCCAGGCATGGTGAGGGCATGCCTGCAGTCTCATTGCTCAGGAGCTGAGGCAGCAGGAAAATTGAATGCCAGGACAGCCTGGGCTACAGAGTAAAGCCCTGGCTCAGAGAGAGAGAGAGAGAGAGAGAGAGAGAGAGAGAGAGAGGGAGAGGAGATTAAACACTTAATGAAGTAATATTTCATGGATACTGTCAAGTATATAGTCTGATGTTAATGAATACGTAATTCTTTAATTGAGGGGGGAAAACCAAGAAGCATGTTTTGAAAGAACCTAATTTGAGCTGATCTGCTGTTCTCCTAGAGCTCAGTTTTTGTTCTATCAGTTTTGTAGCATTCTATAGAATGCTGATGGTGGATTTTTTTCTGACAGTGTCTCTTGCCTTGGCTGTCCTGTAATTTATTGTAGACCATGTCACCCTCAAGATCAACCTACCTCTGCCTCCGGAGTGCTAGGATTTTGTGTCACCGTGCCTGGGCCTTGTTGGTTGGTTGGTTGTTTGGTTGGTTTTTTGAGACAGGGTTTCTCTGTGTAACAGCTCTGGCTGTCCTGGACTCACTTTGCAGACCAGGTTGACCTTGAACTTGAACACAGACATGCCTCTGCCTCTGCCTCCCAAGTGCTGGGATTAAAGGCGTGCACCACCACCGACCGGCTCTGGGCTTGTTTTTTGTGCCTATGGAATATGTCTGCTAAAGCCTAGACCATCCCTCTGTAGAGTTCTCTACAGATGACACTATGGTCATCTCAAAGGCAGTGCCTGTCTTCTTCCTGTCAGGCCTCTGGGTCAGATACATCCCTCTAGCACAGAATAGCTCTTCTGAAGCCACAGAACTCTGCCTTACTGTGATGTGATTGGTTTTCCTCAAAGCACCATTGCTCTGGACTAAGCTTAGCTTTTTTAGAGGCTGTGGAAAGGCCTGTTTCCCCTTATTTGATAAGTACAACTTTGCTAGAAGATAGACATAAACAGAAATTGTCCATGTGTGTAGAAAAACATAAAGCTTAAGCATTTGGGAGGCAGACACAGTCGGATCTTTGTGAGTTCAAGGCCAGCCTGGTCTACAAATAAGGACCAGAATAGCCAGGAAATTCCAGAAAAAATCCTGTCTGGAGAAACAAAAAACCCCAAAAGACATGAAACTTATTACTTTTGCCAGTTTAGTAGCACACGTCTTTAATCTTAGCACTCCCGAGGTAGAAGCAAAAGGATCTCTGTGAGTTCAAGGCCAGCCTGGTCCACAGAATGAGTTCCAGGACAGTCAGTGTGGTTACACAGAGAAGCCCTGTCTGAAAAAAACATAAAACAACAACAAAATCCTTACTACTTTTATTTCTTTTGCTTTCAGATGGAAAGAACTCAAATGGATCCAAGCGTTACAATCGCAAGCGTGAACCTTCCTACCCCAAAAATGAAACTTTTAGCAACCAGTCCCGTCGCTCCAATTCACAGAAAAGCAAAACTGTTAACAAGATGCCTCCTCAGAGGGGCGGGGGTAGCAGCAAGCCCTTTAGCTCTTCTTCTAATGGTGGAAGACGAGATGAGGTATGGAGCCTGAGAAAGACCTTTGCACAGGTCTGTTGGTGTGGCTTGACTTTTCCCTCACAGTGTCTCAGCGCCTCCAAGAAGGAGTGAGGCAGAGCAGGCTCCTGTGTAAGCAGCTGGGGATGGAGCAGACTGGAACCTTGTCTCCTCTCCAGGGCCATGAAAACCCCTGCGGAGGAAACATGACAGCCTTGGTACAGAACCGACAGCAGATGTGTCCTACTCACTGTCACTTCACATTTCATGTGGCCTTCGGGGTGCTTGAGTAGAGAAAATCACTTTAGTGACATTTGTCTTGCAGGGTAGATGCTGATGTCCTTAGTCTCAGATAGCCCCCTTAGCTGTCTTCAGGGGGCTACTTAGATTTGTCTTTGAGACAAATCTAGTTGCTGGATTAGAAAGAGACTAATTCAGTATCATGTTGTTTAACTGTGTAACCATTACAGAACAAGACAGATGTAGTAGGTGTACTCATAAAAGGATTACTAACCCTCCTCATCCGAGATGCGCCAAGAACAACTGAGAAGTTCCAAGCATTAAACAGAGTATTCACTGTCATTGTCTCTAGGGCTGCTTCTCTATAGTCTGGTGTGTCAGTAAACAAACAGTATGTTAAATGCCTGATGGTAAGTGCTTATCACATTAGACAGTATAGACGGGAGAGGAAGGGTGAAGAGTAATAGTAATGAGTGCCCAAGGGACTCTTATCCCGTGAGATGGATCTGTGAGATGGATTTGGTTTTATTTCATTGATTGATTGATTGATTGGAGGTCTCACTGTATAGTTGGGCCAGGCTGGTGCATTAGCCTTCTGAGAACTGAGATCACTGCTTTGTGCCATCAGCCAAGCTGCAGAGGTAGATTTTGAGAGAGAGATCTGAATGAAGGAAGGGAAGGAACATGGTTGGAATTTGAAGCACCAGAACCAAGTAGGTGATCACTATGGAGTATTACAAAGAGGGCAGAGTTGAGAAGTGATTGCTGAATGGGGAATGAGCACAAATGGGGAGGTACAAAGAAATGGGAGCCAACGAGACATGCTTGTCACTTTGCTCAAGTGCTGCTGTTAGGCTGAGTGAGACTAGACAATATGAAGATGAGTTCACAGGTCATTAGCCTTGAGTCATTGTAGTGGGATGATGACAAAAATGTGCTTGGCACAGTTGAGGGAGAGTGGGAGGATGGGAAGAAGAAAGAGCAGGGGTGGGCATTAATGTGCTATAAAGGGAAGCAGAGTGGTGACGTAGTGGTTTAAGAGTGAGGGGAGCTGTAGCATTTAAAAGCTTTCTACTCTTGCAGAAGACTGCTTGGTTCCTAGAAGCCATGTTGGTTAGCTCACAACCCCCTATAACTCCAGCTCCAGGGGATTGGAGTTGGCCTCTAGCAATTGTACTTTTGTAAAAAATTTATTCATTTATTTATATGTACATTTGGTGTTTGGCCTACATGTATGTCTGTGTGAGGGTGTCAGATTCACTGGAACTGGAGTTACAGACAGTTGTGAGCTGCCATGTGGGTGGCTGGGAATTGAACCCTTGTCCTGGAACAGCAGCCAGTGCTCTTAACCACTGAGCCATCTCTCCAGCCCCTGGTACTGTACGCTTAAGCATGTACCCATACATAGACACAAACTTGCAGGTAGTTTTTAAAGATATAAATGAGATCTTGGTTTTTTGTTTTTGTTTTGTTTGTTTTATTTTGTTTTTGTTTTGAGATAGGGTCTCACTATGTAGTCCTGGAACTCTCTGTGTAGACCAGGCTGGCTTAAACTCACATAGATACAACTTCCTACTGGAATTCATTCATTTTGATGCAGGATCTCACTATGTAGCTTTGGCTGACCTGGAAAACTATGTAGACCAGGCTGGCCTTAAACTCTGAGGGGTCTGCTTGTCTTTATGCCCTGAGTACTGGACTTACATGTACCACCACAACTGGCTTAATAAAACTTTTTTTTTTTTTTTGGTCTTTTGAGACAGGTTTTCTCTGTGTAGCCCTGGCTGTCCTGGACTCACTCTGTAGATCAGGTTGGCCTTGAACTCACAGAGATCCACCTGGCTCTGCCTCCCGAGTGCTGGGATTAAAGGTGTGTGCCACCATGCCCGGCTTAATAAAACTTTTAAATTACGGGCTGGAGAGGTGGCTCAGAGGTTAAGAGCACTGGCTGTTCTTCCCAAGGTCCTGAGTTCAATTCCCAGCAACCACATGGTGGCTCACAGCCATCTACATTGAGATCTTCCCGGGCATATATGTAGAGCAAATACTGTTTACATAATAAATAAATAAAAAATGTTAAAAAAAAAAACTTTTAAATTACCAAAAAAAAAAGTGTGAGGGCAGGAGAGATTATTTATAGTTAGAAATAGGGACTAACAGTGTTGTTGATGAGGTAAAAATGATGAAAGGGAAATGGTGGGTATGCCACATATTGTCCTGGACTGATCTGTCAAACAAGGCTGGCTTTTGTAAGAGCTTTGCTTGGTTGAGCACAGTGATGACAGGGCTTGGCAGCAGGTTGCTGGCTCTTTTTCCTCATGGTGCTGATTGTCTCAGAGAAGGTGAGCTGAGACAGTGGGTTTAGAGCTTGAGGGATGAAGTTTGTTTGGGAGGGCAGGATGAATGCCGTGATGTGCAATTGTTACAGTGTGAGAGGGTACTGCATTGAGACGCCCCGGGTGGGGACTGTGTTCTTGCCATGACTGCGCTGTAGCTGCGGGGGATGGAGAGGGAGGTTTTGTTAGATTCAGCAAATGAGAGGAAGGATGACCCACAGGAAGTAAGCCATAGGAGGAAAGGGAACTTGGGAGAGTGGACCATTGGTTTAGTGATGGGCGCTGGAGGTCTACAGTGTGAGTTCTGAGCCAGTCAGGCCTATACTCAAACACAACCAACCAACCCCACAGACAAGAATTGTGAACACAGTGGGTTCCTGGTTAGAGAGATACTCAGGCATGACAGTGAAGTGGTCTTCTGCCTTCACACCTTAAATGTTGCAATTACAGGTGTGAGCCACTCATGAGATCCTTTAGCCAGTATGTGCATGGGAAACTTATTAAATAAACACTTTCAAATTTGCCAGGTGTGGTGGCGCACACCTTTAATCCCAGCACTCTGGAGGCAGAGGCAGGCGGATCTCTGAGTTCTAGGCCAGCCTGGTCTACAGAGTGAGTCCTGGACAGCCAGGGATACACAGAGAAACACTGTCTCGAAAAACCAAACCAAAACAAAAAAGCTTCAAATTTGACTATATAGTGAAAGTGTTACATTTGGAGCTCCGTTTTTAAGTTATTTTTTATTTTTGCTTGTATATCAAAAGAAATATTTGGGCTTTAAAAGGAAAAGGTTAAGGAAGAGCCAGCTCTGGTAGCTAGACACACCTTTAGTCCCAGCACTGGGGAAGCAGAGACAGGCAGATCTCTGAGTTGGAAGCCAGTCTGGTCCACAGAGGGAGATCCAAGATCCAAAAAAGACAGCTTGGTATAGAGCAAGTTTCAGGTGAAGAAAAGCTTAGTTGTAGGTATAGTCATGCACGCCTTTAATCCCCACACTCAGGTGACTGGCATGTAGATCTGAGTGCGAGGCAGTTCTGTTCAGTCAGCTGGTTGAGTCCGTGAGTTGAGAGGCAGTGCAGTGGAATTGAGTTTGTGGTAGTTCAGTTCATGGAACTCAGAGGCAGTTTTACTGGGAGAGTTTTACAGAGACAGGTTGCAGAGAGGACAAGCTAGACACATGCGAAGACAGAATGAACAAGAGAATAAGAAAGTCAGAAGACTAGTTGCCAGAGTTAGTTTGAGGCCAAGCCTAGCTATTTGATGAGAAACTGGGAGAAGCTATATTGAATGAGTCAGCATGGAGAGTAATTTGGGTCAGAACAGCTGAGTTGAACCAGCTGATCAGAGTTCATAAAGAGCTGGAAAGGGTGATCTTAATCATCAGAAGTCTCAGAGGCTGAAAACATTCTAGGCCTAGGTTAGCAGATAGGCAGTAAGCCTTCAACACAGCAATTACATCTGACCAGTAAATACACTCGTAACAGTTTGCCTCCATTTTCTACCTCTGTCTGTTGTAATTAACTGTGAATAATAGTGATTGGACAGGAGTAGTCTGACAGGATCCAGTAACCAATGGCAGTTAACAGCTTCCCTCCACTACTTGCAAATGGTGCCAGAATGAAACCCCAAATTATATAGCTATAGCATGAATATATGTGGGGTTGGAGAGAAGGTGCAGCAGTTAAGACAGTTTATGCCCTTACAGACAGCTGAGTTTCATTTCTAGCACCCACAACTACCTGTAACTCAGTAGCCACAGCTCCAGGCACACTTTACTCATTGTTGTGTGCTACATTTGCGCACTCACACACCTACAACTAATTAATTAATTTTGAGGCAAGATTTCTCTGTAGACCAGGCCAGCCTTGAACTTAGATCCACCTGCCTCTCCTTCCATTGCTGGGAATAAAGGCATTCACCACCACATCCAGCAACATTTTCTTCAAGTCTCAAAGCGGGGTGGAAATTGTGGAGCTGTGTGTGTGTGGCTCTGAGTTTGATGTAGAGGTAAAATACTCTCCTAGCATTCATGAGACTCAGGGTTCAGTCCTAAACACCACCAATGACAGAAGGTGGACCCTACAGAGACTGACTCAGTCAGCCCCTCTCCGTGCTCCCTGATGACTGAGACAGCTGTGCAGTGCTTGCTGTGGTAACCCCCCCCTGAGCAGAGCATTACCTCTCTTCACTTTCATATACACCTCAGGTGAGCATTGAAGCCAGCATTTCAATGTTTGCAGCCATGTGGAAGGTGGGCTTGTGCTGATTTCTGCTGTAAGTTGGTAAATCTTTCAGTCTAAAATGTGGTCATTCTTTTTAGGTAGCAGAGGCTCAGCGGGCAGAGTTTAGCCCTGCCCAGTTCTCTGGCCCTAAGAAGATCAACCTGAACCACTTGTTAAATTTCACCTTTGAACCCCGTGGCCACGCAAGTCACTTTGAAGGCAGTGGACATGGCAGCTGGGGAAAAAGAAACAAGTGGGGACATAAGCCTTTTAACAAGGAACTTTTTTTACAGGCCAAGTGAGTATTTCCCTTTCTAGGGTAAAAGGAAATTAAACTTGTTTGGATAGTTGAAATTCTTCCTCTAAACTACTATGGGAAGATGTCAATGTTCTTTTTCCCTGTCACGTTTTCTAAGTTAGAATTGTCAGTCCATATAGAACATAGTGCCTGCTGTGACTTCTGGGGCTAGGAATGGGAGGAGATCATGGGTACAGGGAGGGTGGAGACAGAATGTGACTTATGTGTCTATGTGCTGAGCTTAGAGGAAGAACTGAGGTACAAACAAACGTCTTCCCGGGGAGTCCTTCTGAACAGGCCAGTGTGTCTCAGCATTGTTTTCTCAGTTCTAATGGACAGGCTTCCCTGGGTCGCAGGGCACACTTGACTCTGAGTGCTGGGGCTCTTTCCTTTATGCAGCTTGTATAGTTGTTTCTTAGGCTCTGAATTGTTGGAGCTAGGGACACCATTGTGAGTGCGAAGAGATGTCTTGGCTCTCTCAAGGCTATATTACTGTACTTACCAGGCAGTTTTGATAAAATGGTTGTACAAAACACTCTGGGCTGGAGAGGTGGTTCAGAGCACTGACTTTTCTTCTAGAGGACCCAGGTTTGACTCCTCTCACCAACATGGCTCACAGTCATCTGTAACTTTAGTTTCAGGGCATCTGATAGCCTCTTTTGGCCTCTGAAGACACTACATGCAGCTGGTGTATAGCCACATGCACCCAGAACACCCATATACATACATTTTTTGGTTACCTTTATTTTGATTTAACAAAAAACAAAGTAGACACTGTTTTTTCAAAGATTTTAAGTTGTGTGTTTGAGATTGTGGATATGTGCACATGAATGCTGGTTTTGGGAGGGGGCAGGCTACCAGTTCTCTTGGAGCTGGAGTTTCAGATACCTGTGAGCCAACTCACATGAGTGCTGGGAACTGAACGCTCTCTGCAAAAGCAGTACTTTTTCTTAAACTGCCAACTCTCCATCGTTTATCTGTGTGTGTTTGTGTTCCCCCTGTTGCACATGTGGAGGCCAAGAGTTGTGGGAGGAAGACTCATTGCTAAGAGCTGATAAGGATGGAGTAGGCAGGAAAGCCATCCCCATGCCTCCTTCCCCTTTGTGAGTCATTACATAAAAGATAAAGCACCGTTGTGTACATGATGGGGACTGCTCTGAAGTGATTGACAACAGCTTTCCACCTTCTTAAGATGAGCTGTGTTCACAGGGTCCAAGGAAGTCTCGGTCTGGGTTAATTTTAGTTAAAGGGAGAACAACAGGGAACTTGGCTGTGCTTGGAAGCTGAAGAAATAGTTGATGGCTTTGGGTGTCTGCCTGCTGGACTGCAGTCCTAGCAGAGCAAGGGCATGGAGCTGCTGAGGCTGAAGTTTAGGGTCATTCCACCCTATCCTGGCAGCCACAGCTACTCCAGGCCAGCATCTGACTCTGAGGTGTGGAATTCCTGCTGAGGTCCTGGGGATTCTAACATTCCACTCTCCCTGTCTTCTGGGTTACTAGCTGCCAATTTGTGGTGTCTGAAGACCAGGACTACGCAGCTCACTTTGCCGATCCTGACACCTTAGTCAACTGGGACTTTGTGGAACAAGTGGTGAGTAGCTTCGCCAAATTATTTAAGTCCTTAGAGGTAGAGAGCTAAAGAAAGGCTGCTGTTGCCGGGCGGTGGTGGCGCACGCCTTTAATCCCAGCACTTGGGAGGCAGAGGCAGGCGGATCTTTGTGAGTTCGAGGCCAGCCTGGTCTACAAAGCGAGTCCAGGACAGCCAGAGATATTCAGAGAAACCCTGTCTAAAAAAACAAAAAAAAAAAAAAAAAAAAAAAAAAAGAAAAACGACACACATAAAGTAAAGGTCTTCACTACTTTCTTTGTTGGAAGTTATTGGTAAGTTAAATTTGGATTTTTATGCCTTCTGTTATATATATATGTATATATACATATATATACACACACACATACATATATATATATATCTGTTATGTATATGGCCACGTGACTTATGTCATTTCCCCCTGTAATTTACAACCCTCCAAGTGTCTTGTTACCTGTCCTGTTGGATTAGCCTGTGATTGTGGCTTTCTTTTTTTTTTTTTGGTTTTTCGAGACAGGGTTTCTCTGAATATCTCTGGCTGTCCTGGACTGGCTTTGTAGACCAGGTTGGCCTCGAACTCACAAAGATCCGCCTGCCTCTGCCTCCCAAGTGCTGGGATTAAAGGCGTGCGCCACCACCGCCCAGCTAATTGTGGCTTTGTTAATTTGCTTAAAGTATGTTCATCCTTACACTTGTATTATTAAACAGGCTTTTGAAAAATATATTTTATTGTGTTTTGCCCATGTATTCATTAATACACTGTATGTGTGCCTTGTACCAGTGGAGGCCAGAAGAGGGCACTAGGTCCCCTGGAACTGGAATTACAGGAGGTTGGGAACCACTATGTAGGTGCTGGGAACCAAACCTGGGTTTTTTTTCTATTGCCGTGATGAAAGATCGTGACTTACAGAATAAAATGTTGAATTGGAGGCTTGCTTACAGTTTCAGAGGGTAGGTCCATGGCTGTCATGGAGGGGAGCCTGGCAGGAGGCGGGCAGGCATTACAGCAATAGCTGAGAGCTCACATGTTGAAACAGCAAACAGAAACAGAGCTAACTGGGAATGGAGGAAGGCTTTTGAAGCCTTAAGGTTCACAAGGCCATACTTCCTGATTCTTCCCAAACAGTTCCACCAAGTGGGGCCAAGCATTCAAATGTATGGCCTCTGGGGTCCATTCTTACTCAGACTACCACAAGCAGCAAGTGCTCTTAATTGCTGAGTGATCTCTCCTCTTTCATTAAACCGTTCTAAAGAAATGATGAGATGAAGAGAGGTGCTTGTCTTTCTCACCTCGACCTAGTCGGTTTTGAAAGCAGTGATGGTGTTGTTGTGTTTCAGCGTATCTGTAGCCATGAAGTGCCGTCTTGCCCAATATGTCTCTATCCACCTACTGCAGCCAAGATAACCCGATGTGGACACATTTTCTGCTGGGCATGCATCTTGCACTATCTTTCACTCAGTGAGAAAACCTGGAGCAAATGTCCCATCTGCTACAGTTCTGTGCATAAGAAGGATCTTAAGAGGTAAGACTGAGACTTAAGTCAGACCTCAGGCTGCCACCTGCTCATTCTACTTCATCTAAATGTCTTTTTTTTCTTTTTAAGATTAATTTTTATTTTGTGTACACTTGTGTTCTGCCTGCTTGTATGTCTGTGTGAGGGTATCAGATTCCCCTGGAACTGGAGTTACAGACAGTGGTGAGCTGCCTTTTGAGTGCTGGGAATTGAACCCGGGTGCTCTGGAAGAGCAGAGGACTTAACTACTGAGCCACCTCTCTACCCCCTCTAAACTTCTTTTCTTGTCTCAGTGTTGTTGCCACAGAGTCACGCCAGTATGTTGTGGGTGATACCATTACAATGCAGCTAATGAAAAGAGAAAAAGGAGTGTTGGTGGCCTTGCCTAAATCCAAGTGGATGAATGTAGACCATCCTATTCATCTAGGAGGTGAGCATTTGTCAGAGAGTAAGTAACCTTTAAAGAATATTCTGTGCTTTTTTTTTAAGGTTTTTCTGAGACAGGGTTTCTGCATAGCCCTGGCTGTCCTGGACTCACTTTGTAGATCAGGCTGGCCTCGAACTCAGAGATCTACTTGCCTCTGCCTCCCTATTGCTGGGATTAAAGGTGTGCACCACCACCGCCTGGCTTCCTTTTTTTTTTTTTTTTTTTTGGTTTTTCGAGACAGGGTTTCTCTGTGTAACAGCCTGGCTGTTCTGGACTCACTTTGTAGACCAGGCTGGCCTCGAACTCACAGAGATCCACCTTCCTCTGCCTCCCGAGTGCTGGGATTAAAGGGGTGCGCCACCAACTCCCGGCTCCTATTTTGTTTTTTAAAACAAGAATATACGCTGGGTGTGTGACACAATGCTTGGCCCTGTCACCGGTGCCACGTTCTCAGAAACCATCTCCTCACCTTCCCTTCTGGTCAGACTGTTACTTGGCTAACATCATATGGTAGAATGCTCTAATTAGTAAATACTAGACTATGATTTCTTCTTCTGGTTTCTTAGGCTTCTTCAGTTAACCTAGTTGTACTGTTAGTTCCATTTTTTTTTTTTTTTTTGCCTAGGACAGAAATGTATGTGTGAGACAGTTTGTGTTTAGTCACAGCACCCCCTCTGAGAGCCGTCTCTGACCCACTGGCTTCCTTGCAGATGAGCAGCACAGCCAGTACTCCAAGCTGCTGCTGGCCTCCAAGGAGCAGGTGCTGCACCGAGTCGTTCTGGAAGAGAGAGTAGCCCTGGAGCAGCAGCTGGCGGAGGAGAAGCACACTCCTGAGTCCTGCTTTATTGAGGCCGCTATCCAGGAAGTCAGGGTAAGTACCTCAGCTGCAGGGAATGGCTAGAAGGCCAGATGAGTGGTTACTAGAAAGGCAAGGATGGCTTAGAGAGCTTTCAGACTTCCTGGAGCTAAAAGTAACAGCTCAGAATGGGTTTTGGACTCAGGGTAACAGTGAGGTTTCTGTTTATTTGAGCTGTATTCTTAGTTAATAAGCAAGGTAGTTTTTTTTTCCTCGTCTAGGAAAGTACTTATATTTAGTTTCTGAGGTGTTTTGAGAGACATTGTGGGGAGAGTATTATGGTTTGCCCACCGGGCCTTAGCAACACTTGTTGACTTGTTGAAGATTTTGGGGAAGTAGAATTAGCCAGGGAAGGAATTGAGTATCTCTCTGCAATAGGGTTTCTTAAGCTTGTTGATTGAGGATCACTGCTTATCCTTCAAAATGACTGTATCTGGTCTTTTTTCTGGGGCCTTAGATTCGGGAAGAGGCTCTGTCAGGAGTGGCTGGAGGCAGAGGGGAGGTCCCTGGTGTTGTGGCAGCCCTGGAACAACTGGTGCTGATGGCTCCCCTGCCGAAGGCGTCTGTTTTCCAACCCAGGAAGGTTAGTATGCCTGTTACAATGAAGTGAGTCTGGTTCTCCACGCTGCTGTGAAGAATAGATGATGTCTTGTCTGTGTTCCTGTGTCTAGATCTGTCAGCATTTTCCAATGGTGCTAACGAACAGGAGAGCTCCCGTGAGCGTCCAGGGAACTCAGGCTGTCTTTGCCATGTCATCTCATGAAAGAGGACATAGTACTTTCTGTTGACCTAGGGTTTGTTCCAACAGGGTGTGCTAGAGTATCTGTCTGCTTTTGATGAAGAAGCTGCAGGAGTTTGTCCTCTGGACTCTCCTCGTCCTCTCACTCTCCCTTTGGTAGAAGAAGAGGAAGCAGTGTCTGAGCCTGAGGGGTTGCCAGAAGCCTGTAAGGACTCAGAGGTAGCAGATGACAGTCTTGGGGAGGGGACCGCTTGTACTGAGTCGAACCAGGAGGAGCCCATCCCTAAGCCCGGCTTCACACAGCTGAGCAGTTCTCCCTGTTACTACTTCTACCAAGGTGAGGCCTGAGGAGGAGGCTGGGTTACCTGAAGTATCTGAGGGGTGGGTGGCCCCTGGTTACCTCAGATATCTGAAGGGGTGGATGGCCCCACGCTTTGAGCGGGTGGGGATGTCTTTGCTAGGTCCTGGGGTTTGCTCACTGCTTTGCAGTAGCAAGCAGGGAATGGCGGGCCTACCTGGGGAAAGGCCCAGGCTGAAGGCTGGCTGAGCATGTGTGTGATGGAGCTCTTGTCTTTAGCGGAGGACGGGCAGCACATGTTCCTGCATCCCGTCAATGTGCGCTGCCTCGTGCGGGAGTATGGCAGCCTGGAGCAGAGCCCAGAGAAGATCTCAGCAACCGTGGTAGAGATTGCTGGGTATTCCATGTCTGAGGTGAGGCTTTCCGTAGAGGGGAACAGCAGGGTTACCCTGTTCTCTCCAGGTAGGCCTCAGGCCTCGGCAGGGTGAGGCTACGAGCCTAGGCCCTTAATGTGCTTATTTTTTGAGGTTCATCTAATTGTTGGTTTGAGGCAGCGTCTGCTTTGCACAGCCCGAGCTGTCCTGAAACTTGCTGTGTAGACTCGGCTCCCCTCAAGTGAAGAGATGCACCTGCTTCTGCCTTCCAAGTTTTGGGATTAAAGGCGTGCACCGCCTCCTTGACTATTAGTCTTTTTAGATACTCTTGGCATGCACCCTGGGCTGTATAGGCCAAGGATGCCTGAACCTCCGATCCTCCTGTGTCCACCTCAAAAGCACTTGGGTTTGTTTTTTCATTTTTTAGGCTTATTGTAGTCCTGGGTAACAGCTCCATCCAAGGCAGTGTGCATGCTAGGTGCACATTCTGTCATTGAATACCTCCACACCTTAGCTTTATTTTTAAATCTGTTTTTGTTGGTGATGGTGCAGTGAATTTTTAAATTTTTAATTTTTTAACTGTTTATGTTAAAATGTGAGCTTTAATTGTAAATTTTTTGTATAGTTATCAACCTCATCATATAACTTGGTTCAGATATGTATAAATATGATGTATACAAGTGTTACTTGTATAACAGAAAGAATAAATTCAAGAAACATTTACACTTAACCCCAGGGTTAACCCTAGCTTTCTTCAGAACTGTAAATAATACAGCATTGAGGACCGGATACATGCCTCTGATTGTGCTGGGGCTCTGTGTCAGCTTATACTGCCTCTGCTTCTGATGATCATTTGTTGCGGTTTAGGGTACGTATTGTCTTCTTTTTTATTCCAAGTGAAAGTTGTTCCTTTTTTTTGGTTTTTCGAGACAGGGTTTCTCTGTAGCCCTGGCTGTCCTGGACTCACTTTATAGCCCAGGCTGGCCTTGAACTCGCAAAGATCCACCTGCCTCTGCCTCCCAAGTGCTGGGATTAAAGGCGGGCGCCACCACGCCCGGCCGTGAAAGTTGTTCTTATCTCACATTCCCTTTGAAATTTATTTTATTTTTTGAGACAGGGTCTCAGTATGCAGCCCTGGCTCTCTTAGAACTAGCTGTGTAAATTAGGCTGGCCAAGTTCTAGGATTAAAGGTGTGTGGCACCACATCCTGGTTTTTGTTTTTTGAGAAAAGGTTTCTCTAGCCCTAGCTATGCTGGAATTCTTAGACCAAGGTGGCCTTGAACTCACAAAGATCTGCCCGCCTCTGCCTTCCAAGGGCTGGGATTAAAGGCATGCACCATCAAACCTGGCTACACCCTGCTTTTTTTTCTCTTTTCTACTTTCAAGCAATGTTCAAAAACCCCAACAGTCCTTGGGTGCTTTCAGCTACGTTATATAGGCATGAAATATGTTTGGGAATATCTTTGAATTATGGTATGATTTATATATGGGAATTTTTGCCATTGAGTAAATATGTCTGTGTTGATTACAAAATTAAAGACTCGTGGGTGCCATCAACTTTGCATGGAATAAATACAGGAAAAAAGTAGAAACTTAGCTGGGCGTGGTGGCGCACGCCTTTAATTCCAGCACCCGGGAGGCAGAGGCAGGTAGAACATTGTGAGTTCGAGGCCAGCCTGGTCTACAAAGCGAGTCCAGGACAGCCAGAGTTGTTACACAGAGAAACCCTGTCTCAACGCCCCCCCCCCCCCCCCCCCCCCCCCCAAAAAAAAAAAAAAAGAGTAGAAACTTGTTGGACATGGTGGTGCATGTCTTTAATCCCAGCATTTGGAAGGCAGAGGCAGGTGGATTTCTTTGAGTTCAAGGCTAGCCTGGTCTACAAAGTGAGTCCAGAGTTACACAGAGAAATACTGCCTCGAAAACAAAACAAAAAAGAAACCACAAAGAGTAGCAACTTAAGTTAGCTGGCTTTGGTTTCCTGTGTTCCAGGGCAAACTTCATTCAGGACGACTGTCTGCTTTGCCTTTCCCTCCATTCCCAGTATTGTCACTGGTTGTTAGTGGTTCCCAGTTCCAGGCTGGTTCTTGTTTCCTTGTCAACAAGTACTCTTTGCTTTTCCCTGTTCTCTCTAAATGTAGGCCATAGACAATTAGAAATTGTCACCTTTAGGTCATTTTATCACTAGGCTTAATATGTTGCTCAACTTGTAGCTCAGTCCAGAGAACCCTGACTGTAGGCTGCCACAGTGGTTTTTGAAAGAGCAGTAACAGCAGCGCCATTCTTTTAGTCAGTGCTGTTGGAACTGTGATTGGAGTCTTTTGCTCTGAGGCGTAGTTGACCATTGGCCGTTTCCATTGTAGGATGTTCGACAGCGCCATAGGTATCTGTCTCACTTGCCACTCACCTGTGAGTTCAGCATCTGTGAACTAGCCCTGCAGCCTCCTGTGGTCTCTAAGGAAACCCTAGAGGTATTCTCAGGTGAGAAAGCCCATCTTGCTTCTCGTTGTCCTGGGGAGCGCAGCGTGGGAAGAGGGGCGTGAGTTGTGCCCTGAGACACCTGATGCACTCGTGTGCACCAGCTGTCCCACTGCCTTAGCTACCAGTCACTCGGAAGACGCAATGGTGGGCAATCTCTCTCTCTCTCTCTCTCTCTCTCTCTCTCTCTCTCTCTCTCTCTCAACTTGACTGGCCTGCAGATGACATTGAGAAGAGGAAGCGGCAGCGTCAAAAGAAGGCACGAGAGGAGCGTCGCCGAGAGCACAGAATTGAAATGGAGGAGAACAAGAGACAGGGCAGGTGTAAGTTCCAAGCTCTAGTGTTTGCCTGGCTGTGCTGTGTGCCGGCTCTATACGGCTCCTTGCCAGAGGTCAGGCTGCTTGCTTGTGCTCTGCCATTTGTTGTCTTTGACTCTTTCCTGTGAGTATGCAGTAGCCGTGACGATGAGATGCACATGCCACCGTGGGTGACAGGCCTCTTGGATGGCAGGGAGCCGGAGTGCCGCTCAAAGTGCTGGGCAGCTTGCCCGCCTTTGGCATGACCTGAGACTTCAAACACAGGGCTCCCAGCGTGCCAGGGCAAACACTTGCAGGGTCTGGGTGCCAGAGCTCCATTGAGTAGGGACTCGGGAATAGGTCACTAAGTCCAGGGCATTAGTGAGACTCATGAGCATGGTTGTCCACTAGAAAACTGGACTAGAGCTGGTCTGCTGACTCAGAAAATCTTGAGTTCAAGGCCACTCTGGGCATCCCAGTGACCTCATACCCACCATGGGCTGCATGAGGATCTGGGGGAAAGTAAAAAGAAAACAAGGACTCAGGTGCTTGAATGGAAGGACTTAGCTCTCTGTTCTGTAAGGACTCAGGTGCTTGAATGGAAGGACTTAGCTCTGTTCTGTAAGGACTCAGGTGCTTGAATGGAAGGACTTAGCTCTCTGTTCCGTTTAATGTGGCAAACATAACTTGAAGTGCAGTGAGTGTCTGATTGGGCTTCTAGAACTTTGGCTGAAACACAAATGTCTCAAGAAAAGTTTTTGAGGGCTGGAGAGGTGGCTCAGAGGTTAAGAGCACTGGCTGTTCTTCCCAAGGTCCTGAGTTCAATTCCCAGCAACCACATGGTGGCTCACAGCCACCTACATTGAGATCTACCCGGGCATATATGTAGAGCAAATACTGTATACATAATAAATAAATAAATATTTAAAAAAAGAAAAAGTTTTTGAGACAACAGCTCACTTTGTAGCCTAGAACTGACTGTGTAGACCTGGCTGAACTGGAGCTTTATCTGCCGCCCAAGTGCTGAAGTTAAGTAGGCTTGAGCCACATGTCTAGACTTTTTCTTTGGTGAGTAGGAGAGGATCCTGGCTTGTGTATCATAGGACAGCCTTGACGTTTTCCTTACCGCTTCAGCCTCCTGCGTGCTGGATTACACATAGCATGGGTTATTGTATAGTAAAACAAAGACATAGATTGATAGTTGTGTGCATCTTTCAGGCCCTCCAGACCCTCTAGAGAAAATATGAACAGTTGTGTAAATGGGCCCATCATTGCCTTTGCTTTGCAGATCCTGAAGTGCACATTCCCCTAGAGAACCTTCAGCAGTTTCCTGCCTTCAATTCCTACACTTGCTCCTCTGATTCTGCTTTGGGTCCCACCAGCACTGAGGGCCCCGGGGCCCTCTCCCTTTCTCCTCTTAGCAGAAGTCCAGGTTCCCAAGCAGGTAAATAGTTCATATTTAATGAATTCTGCTACTGGCTAGAGCTCTAATTTGATTTAGTCTTAAAATTTTATGTGTATGAATATTTGCATGTATGCATATATGTGTACCATATGCATGCCTAGTGACCGTACATGTCAGAAGAGGGTGTCCAATCTCCTGGAACTGGAATTATGGGTGGTTATCAGCCACCATGTAGATGCTCGGAAACAAACCCAAGTCTTCTGCAAGAGAAACGAGTGCTCTTAATCACTAAGCCAACTCACCAGGCCCTAGACCTTACACAGAGTCCTAGTGCCTTAATTTACAGTATTGGCCAGCTTGGCATACTACAGTATTTAAGTGAAAAACTTTACAGTTAGTCCTAAGATATGTTACTATTTTGTTACCCTCTCCTGTTGGTTGTTGACTTCAGACCTTTCAGTTATTCAATACCTCAGAGCAGTTCACCAAGTAGGAAAGTAAAACAAACCTACATCATTTTTCTGACCCAGCTGTTCTTTTTTTTCCTTATTTCCATGTTTGAGCGTGTTTTGTAATGTCTCTGTTGTAATATTGATTGTAATTTGTAGGGGAATCAACGTACTGAACACACAGTAGGGAAATGGCTCAGTTAAAACTTCATAGGCCCAGCTGGACCACCTGCCCTAAGGTGCACTGGGTCCTTCCACAGCAGTCGTCCATCAGTCTTTGCAGACTTGCCTAATGGCCAGTCAAGCCTGTGGAAGCATTTTTCGATGGAATTAAGAGTCCTTCTTCCGGCCGCACTTGGGCGGCAGAGGCAGGCGGATCTCTGTGAGTTCAAGGCCAGCCTGGTCTACAAAGCGAGTCCAGGACAGCCAGGGCTACACAGAGAAACCCTGTCTCGAAAAACCAAAAAAAAAAAAAAAAAGAGTCCTTCCTAGATGACCTTGGTTTGTGGAAAGCTGCCATAGATTATCCCACACTGACCCTGACTAGTAACATAGAGGACCTTGAGTGGCAGGAAGTGGGTCCTTAGGGACTGTAATCATGATGCTTTTCCAGTTAACTGGGAAGGAGGCTGCTGCACGAGAGACTGCTGCCAATCACTGGGTACATTGTCTGTGGGGAGAATGCTTTCATCTGCTGCATTTTTTTTTTTGTTTTGCAAGTCTGGGTTTCTAAGGCATCAGCAAGAATAGTTGGGTTTTCAAGTAGTGTTGGATGGGTGTGGAAGGGCCTGGTACTAGGGAAGAGTAAAGGCTTATGCTTCCTAGCAGTGCCCAAGGCAGAAGAGAGACAGACTGGTGCTTGGGGATGGATTCAGCTGTAGGTGAGAGGAAGCCTAACTTGTGTGTTTTGAATCCTGAGTATTTCCAGGTCATAATGGCAATAAATGGTGAGATCTGGATGGTTTTTTTCTTGGAGTTGTCCATCCATAGCAAACACCTAATCTTTGAGAGTGAGCTAGCTACCCTTTTTGTTTTTATTTTTTGAGACAGTCTTGCTGTATACCCCCTACTGGCTTTGAACTCAAGATGCACCTGCCTCAGCCTCCCAAGTGCTAGAATTACAGTCATGAGCCACCACAGCCTCTGTGGGAGGTGCAGCCCTTTCTGTAGGAAAGCAGACTTTCTTGCTGTGGTTACATCCCTACTGTTACAGTGATGGAGAAGCCTGTTCTCTCTCTCTTCATGGTTGCTGCGGGTAGTCATGGTGTTCTTGTGTAAGAACATGAAGAATTAACATTTGAATCGAGGTTCACCATGGGGAAGTTGTGCAGTTGTCCAGACCTGACTCAGTTAATCGTTCCATCTCCCCCCAATCCCCCAGACAAGGTCTCACTCTGAAGCCAGGCTTCCAGAACTCACTATATTGCCTGAGCTGACATCAAACACCCTCCTGCCTTAGCCTCCTGAGTTGTGAGGTCACAGGCAGGTGCCACCATGCCTGGCTTTCATGGTTATTTTTCATTAAGAGGATGCTTGAAGCTCTTTGTAACCAGGCTCATGTAATCAGGTCTCTGATTCCCTTTCAGACTTTCTGCTGACCCCTTTGTCGCCCACCATCAGTCAGGGCAGCCCCTCCTTGTGCGTTGGGAGTCTGGAAGAAGACTCTCCCTTCCTGTCCTTTGCCCAGGTAAACCCTTTGCTTGTGAAGCAGCTCACAGGAACTCTGCTGCTTGTGTGGGAGCCACTTCAGGGATTGGTGCCCCTCAACCTAGTACAGCTGGACAGTCGCCTGTGGGGGAGAACTTGCTGCCTAGTGGAGCTTGAGGCAGCAGGGTGTAGTCAGGGGCAGATGCGTGGACAGCCGACAGCCACTTGCATTGCTCCTCAGCTGCAGGTGCTGGGAGACTTTTCTCAGAGCTTGTGGAAGGAGCTGAGATTCCAAGTTTTAATTATTTAATCTCATTGAATTCTTTAAAAGTGGTGGTGTTCTGGGTAAGGGGCTGCGTCAGTTCATTTCAGCTGGTTCTAGGACCTCAGGTGTAGGTAGTGTTGAAAGATGCGGAATACATCATCCCTACATCCCGAGAGGGTTAGGTCATCTTGGTTACCTTGTAACTAGGGAAGCCAGTATTTAGAATCTTTATTAGTGTTTTAGTCTAGATGAGTTGTTCTCAGCCTTAGGGTCAGAGCATTAGGAAGGATGAGAACTACTGCTGTAGAAACTTCTCAGCTTATAGTGACGTTACATCTGATAAACCCTTAAGTGGAAATAGATTGGAAAGTAAATACATTTGATGTGAATGTCTCATGTCACTGACTGACCGTAAGTAGAGAATGGACATGAGCAGACTTGTCCATCCAAGGAAAAGCAAGACGTTGGAGACTGTGCTAATCGGTTTCTCTCACAAGACGGGTTTGAACTGCAGCATTAGTGTGGTAGGCAGAGCAGACTGGTCTGGGATTTGTATTTTCCTGTCATGGCCTCTTTGGGGCTGGGGTTATTGGCATATGCTTTATTTTATTTTTTATTTTTTTTGTTTTTCAAGACAGGGTTTCTCTGTGTAACAGCTCCGGCTGTCCTGGGCTCACTTTGTAGACCAGGCTGGCCTCGAACTCAGTGATCCGCCTGCCTCTGCCTCCCAAGTGCTAGGATTAAAGGCGTGCGCCACCACCGCCCGGCCCTGCTTTATTTTATATGCTTACTTTAGACAGGATTTCACAACTCGCTGGGCAGCAAGAGTGACCTTGAATTTGTAGTCCTCCTGCCTCCTATGCTGAGGCTGCAGGTGTGCTAGGGTGCCAGCTAAGTTGTTGGAACCTGTTCTGCTCCATTGCTTCTTTTCCCTCCAGTTGTACTTTTGAAAAGCTGAAAGAATAGTATCGTGAACATTATATTTTACCTGGAGTCACAAATTTTTACTTATCTTTTAAAAACCTTCTCCCTCCTCCTGTGGTTGTGGGTTGTTTGTATTGTTGGGAAGGTCTCCCACGATAGCACAGGCAGACCTGAAACAGTGTAGCTCAGACTGGTCCTGCTTCTGGGCCCTCTGACCTAGGATTACAGGCATGGGCCAGAATGCTTTCTCTTTGCTATGTACAGAGTTCAGACACTCCATACCCAAGAGGCATGCTGAAGACAACAGTATCTTCTCAAAACCACCATTGTCACATCCGATATGTCACAACTACAGATGCTACCGTGTCTAATATTCAAGGCTGTTACTTTCTTCCTCCTTGTTTAAGTATCCAACTCAGGATCCTCAAGCCTCAGCCCCCTGAGTGCTGGCAGTGCAGAAGTGCACCACCACTCCTGGCCTGTAGTTTGGATTTGTCTGCTTGATTCCTCGTGCCTCGTTTCAGATTAACATTGGTGATGCATTTGAATTGTCTTTCAAAATTAAAATGTCTAGTCTTGGGTTTGAACCCCAGCACCATGTCATAGTCTTCAGACTTAAAAAAAAAAATCATAGTACTCTAGGAAGATCACCACAGTGAAAGATGACAAAGGTTATGAAGTGCAAGCACTTAGGAGGTAGACACAGGAGGATCTGGACCTGAAGACCAGCCAGCAGTACAGAAGACCCTTTCTGCAAACAAAAGACTATTCCCTCAACCTAGAAAGGTTACGAGACCAATGCCTTTAGCACGGCACGGCTCATTTTGAGTAATACATGTGTCTCCCTTTGGGACACGAGCTTTGGGGCAAGGCAAGCTTGCTTGAATTCTTTGCTGCCGGGGGTTAGGTGGAGAGAGAAATCCTCTGTACTTAACAGTGCAGAAACACATGCCTGTAATTCCAGCACAAGTTCAGGTCCATCCCAGGCTACAAAAACAAGAACAAATCCTGATAGGGGTTGCATGGCATATTTGGCAGATGAGACTTAGAATGGAGCACAGTTAGAGAGCTGGGATCGACCATGTGAAATGAAGACAGTTCTTAAGGGCAGAGGGACTGCTCTGATGTACTTATACGGGAAATGACTGGTCTGTGGCTGCATCTGAAAGGAGTCAGGAGGGGGATTGGAAAAGTAGACAAAGGGTAAAAACATTGGTGGGCTGTTTCAGAGAAGGAAGCTCAGTATCCATTTGGCTTTTCTTTTTTTTTTTTTTTTTTTTTGGGTTTTTCTTTCTTTTTTTTTTTTTTCGTTTTTTGAGACAGGGTTTCTCTGAATATCTCTGGCTGTCCTGAACTCGCTTTGTAGACCAGGCTGGCCTCGAACTCACAAAGATCCGCCTGCCTCTGCCTCCCAAGTGCTGGGATTAAAGGCGTGCGCCACCACCGCCCGGCTTTTTTTTTGGTTTTTCGAGACAGGGTTTCTCTGAATATCTCTGGCTGTCCTGGACTTGCTTTGTAGACCAGGCTGGCCTCGAACTCACAAAGATCTGCCTGCCTCTGCCTCCCAAGTGCTGGGATTAAAGGCGTGCGCCACCACCGCCCGGCTCCATTTGGCTTTTCTTAATTGGAAGGTAGCAGGTAGGTAGCCCGGGTGTGGTGGCAAACGCCTTTAATGTCAGCACTCAGAAGGCAGAGGCAGGCGGATCTTGAGATTAGAGTCTCTAGGCCCTTACTCTTACTAACCTGAAACTCATGTAGTCCTGACTAGTTTTGAATTGTAGGTAATCCTCCTGCCTCAGCCTCCTAAATACTGCAGTTATAGGTGTGAACCACAATACCCAGCTCAAGTTGATGTATTTAGGTGCATCAAGAAGGGCAGGAAAGTATATCAGAAAAAGTATTTCTAACTCAAGACGGAATGAGAGCTCTTTTGCTATCTTCAGGGTTCTTCTTCGCCCATTTCCTGAGAAGTCCCTTGCAGTACCTGCTGCCTCGTTAGTCAGGGTGGAGAAGACATAGCAACTGTAGAGAGGGCTGGCAGTCTTGAGATAGATGCTTGGAAAGGCATTTGGTCAGACATGTAATTCTTCCTTCTGTCCCTGCTTGACAGATGCTGAGGGTCGGGAAAGCAAAAGCAGATATGTGGCCCAAAACTACTCCAAAGAAAGGTGAGAGCCGGGTCAGGAAAGGGCCATTTGGACTGGCCTTCAACAAAAGCTTTAGAATTTTTACACTTGTGTTGTTTAGATGAGAATAGCTTGGTTCCTCCTGCCCCTGTGGACAGTGATGGGGAGAGTGACAATTCTGACCGTGTTCCTGTGCCCAGTTTCCAAAATTCCTTCAGCCAAGCTATTGAAGCAGCCTTCATGAAATTGGACACACCAGCTACTTCAGACCCCCTCTCTGGTAAGGGCAGGAAACGCACTCTGCACATTGCTGAGCCTTAGCCACATGCCACCGTTCTTGCCTGTATTGGTGGCAGGTAGTCATGGTTAGTCAGTCTCTTTGTTGAGTCTCTGGGTCTCTTAACACTTTAAGTGTGTACACATATGTCAGATGGGGCTTATTTTCTACCTCAGGATAATTCTTGAGGTCCTAAAGTGGAATTCTGAGGAATTCTTCCATGTGTATGATTATTTTCCTGTATATATGTATGGTATGTCCCATACAGCCTGGTGCCTGTAGAGGTCAAAAAGGGATCAAATCTCCTGGAAGTGGAGTTAGAGATGGTCATGAGCCAGCATGTGGGCACTGTGAATCAAACCTGGGTCATCTGTAAGAGCAGCATGTGCTCTCAACTGCTGGGCCATCTCTCCAGCCTGTAGATTTCAGTATCTTAACGCTGGTCAGGGCAGTTGTAGATATGACCTTCAGTGCCCACCAGACACGTGCTCATTCACAGCAGGGACATGGGGTGGCAGGATAACCACAAAGGCTGCTGTGAGGACCAAGGGTGGCAGGGTAAACTAAGTTGCTCTCTGTTCTCCTCAGAAGACAAAGGAGGGAAGAAGAGGAAGAGGCAGAAGCAGAAGGTGTTGTTTAGCACCTCCGTCGTCCACACCAAGTGACACTATCACCTTCTCCATCTGGTTTCTTTTCTGTGCTTTTGTTTTGCTGCTGTAATTTTTAAGTATTTGAGTTTGAACAGATTGATTAGCTTGGGGCGGGGGGAGGGGATTTCCACAATGTGAGAGGGAACCAAGAAAATTTTAAATACAGTGTATTTTCCAGCTTCCCGTCTTTACACCAAAATAAAGTATTGACACTCACAAGAGACTTCCTGCCAAGCTTGGTTCTTGTAGGTGAGTCTTTGTGATTCCCAACCCAAAGTGTTGACCTTGAATAGTCTCTTCAGTGTCCTTTGGAGCAGCCCAGACCAGTCATGCAGCATTGCTCTGTGCAGCTTCCTGGCTTGCTGCCACCATTCTACATGTTAAATTCTTCTTGTCAAAGATACAGAAGATTAGTAGTAAGCAGATTTAAGATACCCAGTTTAAATTGAAATTGATCAGGAGCTGGAGAGATGGCTCAGAGGTTAAGAGCACTGGCTGTTCTTCCAGAGGTCATGAGTTCAATTCCCAGCACCCACATGGTGGCTCACAACCATCTGTAATGGTAAATGATGCCCTCTTCTGGCTGCATTCAGACAGCACTCATGTTATAAATTTGAAAGAAAAAAAAAAAGGCCAGGCATGCATGGTGGCACAAGCCTTTACCCAAGCCTTTAATCCCAGCATGTGGAAGGCAGGGGCAGGCAGATCCCTGAATTCAAGGCCAGCCTGGTCTATAGAGTGAGTTCCAGAACAGCCAGGGCTGTTACACAGAAACCCTGTCTCGAAAAAAAAAAAAAAAAAAAAAGAAATTGATTAGCTCCCAACACCTAGGATTACAAAATCACTGAGCTCAAGGCCAGCATGGGTAGTTACAACAGAAAAAAAAGCCAACATACACACAAAAAGGAAGTTTTTGTTCTGGTGAATTCTAATGTAGTGAATGAATTAGTAAGGGCTTTAAGAATGCAGATTGGCCTGGCACATGGCAGCCTACAGCCCTAGGCAAACAGATGTAATTGGTAAAGCCCAGGAAACTGAAAGGGCTTTTGGACAATGTTGAGAGGAGCTGAAATGGGGGGAGGAGCCCTTTTGAAACTGAGGCTCAGACATGGAGAAGTGCCCAGTGGAGGGGTTTGGCCAAGGGCCACCAGTTACCTCAAGAGAACCCATGAGCTGTGAGTTACCAAGAGAAAGAAGCCTTGGCTAGTGGCTGAGGAACCAGGAGACAGAGCCCTCACACAAGACCCTAACCCTGAGACTCTTGCCATGAGCCAGACCAAGAAGACTGGGAGAAAAAGTGTGGCATAGAACCCACTGGGAGAAGGTTCATGAAAACCAGGCACCGAAGACATCCATCCAGGGGCCCCAGATGTCAAGCAAGTGAACGATACAAGGAGTTCTGAGGCCACACCAAAGACCTCAAAAACAGGCAAGAGGGTAACCCCTGTCACGAGGGTGTGACATAGGCCCGAACAAGTGAATTAGCCCCAGAAAGGCCTCAAAGACTAAGCCACACAGCATCTGCCCTGAGCAGTTTCAGCTAGGTCAAACGGCAGCCTGAGGTGTCTGTGCACAGTATCCAGCTAGGTCAAACGGCAGCCTGAGGTGTCTGTGCACAGTATCCAGCTAGGTCAAACGGCAGCCTGAGGTGTCTGTGCACAGTATCCAGCTGACTAAAGCCAGCCCCAAGCTGAGCAGTTGAAGCAACCTGGCTGCAGGAGCCAGTTGGTGACGCTAGGCCCTGAGCCTGAGAAGAAAGCCTCAAATCTAAGCTGAAATAAGACTTCCATGATTGTGCCAGAGCTAGACTACTGAATGCTTTTGAGTTGCCCAAAAATGACCCACAGTCTTAATACCTTTCAAAAGGGTTAAAGTAGGATTGTTTAAGTGTTATTAGGTATTAGGTGTTTATAGATTATAGGTGTTTTATAGGTAGTAATAAATATAAAATTTTTCATTGACAGTCTAAGATCACACTAAGGTCAGATCCCAGGGTGGCCCATACTCACTGGCATATGTAAAGGGAGGGTTGTGCCTGTTGATTCTTTGTTAAGAGAAGTTTATAACTTTTACTAAGAAAGCTTTGGGTTCTATCACCCTCTGACAAAGCTTTTAAAAAATTATTTTTATAGTATATATATTTTAATATATATATATTGATTGGTTTTTCAAGACAGGATTTTCTGGCTGTCCTGGACTTACTTTGTAGACTTGGCTGGCCTAGTCTACACAAAGATCCACCTGCCTCTGCCTCCCAAGTAAGTGCTGGGATTAAAGGTGTGCGCCACCACCACCCTCAAAAACGTGTGAGTATTTTGCCTGAGTGCATATAGGTGTGTTGCAATCCCCTGTGACTGGAGTTACCTTACGTTAGTGAGTCTCCACATGTGTGTTAGGAGTTGAACCTAGGAATTGGTTCAATCTTCTGTAGGATTGTTCGTCCTATGGAAGAACAATCAGTGCTCTTAATCTTGGAGCCATCTCTCCAGCCCCAACCCCAAGCTTCTTTTTTTTGTTTGTTTTTTGTTTTTTTTTTTGTTTTTTCGAGACAGGGTTTCTCTGTTTAACAGCTCTGGCTGTCCTGGACTCGCTTTGTAGACCAGGCTGGCCTCGAACTCGCAAAGATCCGCCTGCCTCTGCCTCCCAAGTGCTGGGATTAAAGGCGTGCGCCACCACCGCCCGGCTCCCCAAGCTTCTTTTAAGTGACAGTGATTTAATGGAGGCATAATGACTGACTCCATAGCCATCATGGGGACATGGCAGCAGATAGGCATAAACTAGAGAAGCAGTGTGGGCTTCTGAAACTGCAAACCCACCCACCACACAGTGACACGTCTCCAACAAGCGCACACCTTCCAACCCGGAACAAAATATTTAAATATATAGGAGCCATTCTTTTCAAACCAGCACACCTCCCAAGTACTAGGATTACATTCATGCCTCACTGGGGCCAGCTAAGCCAAATTTCTCGTCAAGTCACCAGAGCAATGGTAAGTTTGTTGGCTACCTGGTATGTGCAGTCCTAGGATGCAATCCTGAACTAACCCTAGATTATGCAAGTTGGCTGGTGGTTTATTCACCAGTATTTCTTCTTTACTTGAGCCCACGCCACCCACAATGCTGACCTGGAACTCAGATCTGCCTACCTCTGCCTTCCTGGTGTTGGGATTAAAGGGGCACCACCACGATCACATTTGCATAAATTCTATTAAAAGTCTAGGTAGTACCACACAGGGAATACATTCAGGGGAGTGCTGCTATAGAGGACAGGGACCTGGCCACACACAGGCTGTTAAGGCATTTTTTGTGGCTTAGGGATGCTACCCTGAAGCCAAGAACCTTTATTACCCACACAGCTAAGCAGTCACACACAAAATGTCTACACAGAGCCTTCTCAGCCATGGATGGAAAATAAGGCTTCAAGCTGGTCACCTGTGCTCTGGCTGGCAGGCAGTCAGTTGGAGAACTGTGGGATGCTGCTACCTCCCATAATGTCCAGTTCCCACAAGTGGGCCTGGAAATGGGGTCACTCCATGACTTCCGCTGCCTCCTCAGCTCTGTCTGAAAGCTCTTCGACAGACTCCTCCAGCAGACAGCTTCTTGAGACAGACTTCTTGATAGCTTCCCTCTCTCCTGAAGGAAAGAAAGAAGTCCTTGAGCATCGCCTAACCCACTGGGCCTCACTCTGCTGGCACTGCCTAGTGTTGTTTACCTTCGTCAGTGCAGTTCTGCAACAAGATCAACAGCTGTCTCCGGTTGTACTGAATGAGGAACTTCTGACAGGTTCTAATTGTACCTGGCACATGAAAGAACTTTTGTGGAAAACAGCTACTGTCTTTCAGGGAGGTGGTGGGAGGAACTTCTTGTTTTCAGTGGATAACACGAAGACCCACCCACCTGCCCACACCTCTGAACCTGTTACTTCATGAAAACAGCTACCATACCCAACTACCACCACTCCTACCTCCCACGTGTAATGTGTTGAAAAAACACGGATAATGGTGTCCTTTGTTCTCCAAATACGTGATGAAAGGAAGAGCTGAACACACAAGCTGGTAGAAATCCTTTCGGCAACGAAGCAGCATTACTCCAGTGTAGGCATTGAGGTATCGAACTACAGTAGGAAGGGAAAATTGGAAAACTTCCCATTCACAGAACTTTAAAAAAACAAAACAAAACAAAACAAAAAAAAAAAAACGGGAAAACCTCTTTTTCCCCTACCATAGGCAAATGTCACATGGGAGGATACATCACAGTAAAGAATTTGTGTGTGTGTGTATTTGCAGAACATGTGTGCCTGGTGTCTGGGGAAGTCATCCTCTGGGACTGGAGTGAGACTCTCTTCAGATAGTGACAAGCTGCCATGTTCTCTGAAAGATCAGCAAGTGCTTTTAACCACTGAGTCCTCTCTCAAGCCCCTCCTAACAAACATTCTTGAAAGGTTTGTTTCCAGCCAGTTCCTGCTGGCCTGGAACCTGCCTCTGCCTCCCGAGTTCTACGCTGAGAGCATGGGCCACGGTGCCCAGCCTGAAAGGAAATGTCAAGTAAACCAATGTCAAGTAGTCGCTGATCACTCAGGTCAGTGAACTCAGCGAGAGCAGCTCCACCGTTATTAACACGGCAAGAACAAAACCTTTGCCAGGAAAACAAGTGCCATAAGAACTGGTTTCTATAGGTCCCTCTAGCGTAGTCTCACCCAAAGCAAGAACTCTGTTTATATTTAATTCTTCATAATTCAAGTTTGAGCTTAAGGTAAAAGGGGCTAAAAAGTAGCATTTAGAGAAAAAAGACTTTAATGCCTCGTTTCCATGAGCACTCAGCTTGTCCACCGTGAGAGGTGCTTTAAACTTCGAGGTAAATTTGACATTTTAAAACGTGACCTGTTATCTGGGCGCGTGGTGGCGCACGCCTTTAATCCTAGAGGCAGGTGGATCTCTGAGTCTGGCCTACAAAGCGAGGTTTTTGTTTTTGATTTGTTTTTAAGTTTTTTGAGACAGGGTTTCTCTGTGCATCCTTGACTGTCCTGGACTCGCTCTGTAGACCAGGCTGGCCTCGAACTCACAGAGATCCTCCTGTCTCTGCCTCCAGAGTGCTGAGATTAAAGGCGTGCGCCACCACGCCCGGCTACAAGGCGAGTTTTTAAAAGCTCTTAATAGGAATTCTACTTGGCTACGTTCACTTAGCCTAGTAAATTCAACACCCGACCCCCTCTAATACGGACAGTTAACGGAATCCCCCCACCCCCGTACACACACCCGGTCTGGGTATTGAACCTTCTGCCTGGTGAACTGGGCAAGTGCTCTCCCACTTCGCGACCGTACCGCACCCTGGTCAGGAGCTCACAGGCTTTTCTAGACCCCTCCAGTGTCGTACGAGACGCGCGCACACACCGGCCGGGCCTCCCATGCAAACCGCGCCCCCTTCCGTGGCGCCCTCGTACCTGAAAAGCCCAGGGAGCAGGCGGCGGCGCCAAAGGCCCCGTGCACCCGCGCGATCCCGTCGCGGACCAGCCCGCCCAGCACGCGGTCGTCCAAGCTCAGGCGGCAGCGCGCGTCCTCGGACACCAGTTCGCACAGCAGGTACCTGCGGCGAACGGCAGCAGTGAGCGCGGCCCTGGTACGCCGCGAGCGCGCAGAGACCGCGCCGCTTACCTGTGCTTGAACCGCACCATGGCGTCGGCGCCGGATGCCGGAGGAAGGCGGGCCTGAGCCCCACAGGCCCAGCGCCCTGTCAATATCTAGGCTCCGCGTCCTGCGGCGGGTGCTAGAGCGCATGCGTCCGCCTCCGGCCGACGTTGGCGTCCTGGAACAGAGAGAGGTTTTGTGTGAGCTAGTATTCCCCAAGTGAACTTCTGAGGCCAGGCCTGCGCTTAAAACCAGAGTGTCGCGGGAACTGGGACCTTTAAAGAAATCAGAGAGGAGGTTTTCGCATACAATCAAACACGCTAATTCTTTCAGGGGATTTCGACAGTTTTGTGGAGGTGAGTTTTGTCATTTGGTTTGCGAAAAGAATATTGTACTCTCCCTCCCTCCATCCCTCCTTTGTCATTTTCACAAGCTAACCCCAGACTGTAGTCAAGGATGACCTCGAACTTCTGATGCCTCTGATTTTCCTACCAAGCGCTGGAATTATCAGCATGTGGCACCACACCCAGCCCCTTTTGTTTTCTGTTAGGAATAGAAGATTATGTTATTTATTACGTTTTTCTAATCTTTCACCTGAATATCTTTGTGTGCGTGGTTTATTATTATTATTAATTATTTGCTTTTTCAAAACAGTGTTTCTCTGTGTAGCCTTGGCTGTCCTGGAACTTGCTCAGGCTGGCCTTGAACTCAGAGATCCGCCTTCCACTGCCTCCCTAGTGCTGGGATTAAAGATTTGTGCCACCACCGGGCGGTGGTGGCGCACGCCTTTAATCCCAGCACTTGGGAGGCAGAGGCAGGCGGATCTCTGTGAGTTCGAGGCCAGCCTGGTCTACAAAGCGAGTCCAGGACAGCCAGGGCTGTTATACAGAGAAACCCTGTCTAAAAGATTTGTGCCACCACTGTCCAGCTTCTTCTTTTTTTAAAAACAGGGTCTCACTACCTCAGGCTGACTTGGAGCCTGAAGCAATCCTACCTCAGCCTCCCAAAGGCTGCACCACCATACTTGGTTCACTTCACTTATCTTGTAGGTTAAGTGCATACTCTTAATAGTTTGACCAAGTGAAGTAGATTGGTGTGACCACCGCCCTATTAAAATATAGATAAGCTTCAGTACTCCATAAGTTCCCAGGCCCTTGCTAACATCCTTGGTGAGAAGGAGCCATCACTCCCATTTCTGTAGGGATATGTTTTGCCAGACCTTGATCTGAATGGATATATTCTACAGCATGCCTGTTCCATTCAGCACGGCTATAAATCTGCTGCTTGGCTATATTTTCATGCCACCTGTGAAAACATTCAAACGTACAAACATTCCGAGGAATACTGCTCAGTATTGCAGTGTTTAAATGGACCACTAAGTCAGCATTCCTTTGATGGGCCACCTGTACATTGTTTACCGATTTGTTTTTCCAGTTATCCTAGGTTTCTTGGTGCCTGGCTTTGTAGGGTCATTTTTAAAAATTGGATTTATTTGAGCTGGAGAGATGGCTCAGCGGTTAAGAACACTGGCTGTTTGCCAGAGGACGCAGGTTCAATTCCCAGCACCCACATGGCAGCTCACAACTGTCTATAATTCCCGTTCCAGGGGATCTGACACCCCCACACAGTCATACATGGAGTCAAACCACCAATGTACATTTAAAATTTAGATTTATTTATTTGTTGTATAAGTGTGTAGGCGTGTACTTGCCACGGCTGGAAGGTGGAGGTCAGAGGACAGCTTTTGGGAGTCGATTCTCTCCTGTCATGTGGATCCCGGGGATCAAACTCAAGTGGTCAAACTTGGCAGCCAACACCTTCACCTCTTTATGACCTCCGATATTTGTACAGCTGTCGCGGCCTCCCCTGCCCAGGTGTGGTAACAGAAAGCAACACATCTTTCGCAGCTGACTATTTGCAAGATCCGGAATAAGTTCTCAACCTTCCCTGCAGGTTTTGAGGGACGACCGATCTCTGCAGTGACTGTGGCAACTGCGCGCGCTGCAATCATGACCCAGAACCCTGGTCGCCAGAGTCTTCCTGGGACGGTAGGGGGCGCTGGAGGCCCACGGAGTGCCAGAGCCCGACCCAGGTTCGGAGCGCCAGCCTCGTGCCTCCCTAAAAATAGCATGGCTATCTCAGTCCTAACCCCGCGCCCATTTTATAGATGCGGCTCAGGCCCAAGCCGGAGTCACGTACCGAGTAGGGAACAGCCCCAGAATTCAACCTTGAAAGCATTAGCCTGCAAAGTCGCTGCTCCATCCGCTCCTGTGCTAACTACCCCCTTAGTGTAGCATAACCGCAGGTGTGGGTTCGGATCCCCGGTCTGCCAGGGGGGAGCACCAGGTCTCTAGAGCTCAGCCTTCCTCTCTAGTTCCGATTACTAGGAATTACTAGGATGGAGGTCTGGGTGGGATTGCACTGGCATGGGCCCGCACAGTGAGTGCCTAGAAAACTAGTAAACGGTGCGGAACGGCTGACACCGGGAGGAAACACCCTAATCCCGGCCAGCCGGGCGGGCCGTGGGGGGCCGGCGGCGGCGCAGTCTCTCCCGGTGGTAATTAGCCCCCGCTCTCGGCTCCGCCAGCCGCTAATTACACGTCTCCTAATGAGGCCGGTGGCTGTTTGCAATCACCCGGGTCCCCACCGCGCGGGGGCGGGAGTAGTGGGCCAGCGGCAGGCCGAGGAAGGGGCTGAGGCTTAGAGAAGCGGACGCACGCAGGCATGACTCAAGCGGGGATGGATCGTAATCCCCGCTGAGCCTATTTCATCACCCACCGCCTGCATCCGTGAGGTGGTGGCGCTTACTATTATTACGGTGGTTCTGGAAGGACCGGCGCTAAACCCGGTCAGAAGGTCAGATGTGCGTGGATCGGATCAGGGTGACCAGGGCTTGGGTTCCCTCCGCTTTGGGTCTGCCGGTCCCCACTCGCAAGCTGGCCCTTTGAATCCACTACAGAGCCAAAGGTTAGCTCCGGTTGTCAGATTAGAAGCTTGGATAATTCCCTAGGAAGAGGTTGGAGGAGTGGCTAACGTGATTTCAGGTGAGGTGTTTTAGTGGGGAGGATCTCGGGGACCGGCATAGTGGAAGTCCTGGTAAATTGACTCCTAACCTCTGCGTGTGTACACGTGCCTCCCCCTAAATAAATTTAATAAGATAGGGGCGGCAGGAGGCAGCTGTAAATGTGTATGTGCCTTCCCAAAGCCAATTCACTCTTATCTTTTCCCTTTGAGACAGGGTCTCAGTATGTGGCCCTGGCTTCCCTGGAGCGCACTATTAGATAGTGTGAGCCTCAAACTCACAGGTCTCTGCCTCCTGAGTTCCGGAATTAAAGGCATGAACTACTATGCCCAGCTTTAGGTCGCTCTTATGTGAGGTTCAGGGGAATGTGTTGCCGGTGCTAGGCAAGTGCTCAGTTGTCAACCCCACCCCTGATGTTTTCTCAGGTGCTTTGGCATGGGGGGAGTTCCTTTTAGAGTCTCGATGCAGCCGAGGAGGAAGGATGCTGGCTGAGGAGACATGAACCATCTTGGCAGTTTCTACAGGGGCCACTGCTCAGAATCTCTAAGCCTATCAACCGATTTCCTGTTTCCTTTTGTTTGTTTTGTTTTTAAAGAAAACTAGCATGGGGACAATTCAGATAAAATCGAAGCCTCCATTTGTTTGACCTGAGCCCTGGCAACTGATGTATGTAGCAGACGAGCAGATTTCCTCCCTGAACCTCAGAGTGCTTTCTATCTTGTTGCCCAATTCTCACTGCCCTGTGGACATCTTTCCCAGCCACCGGCTTTGGGGACAGTTCACCCCCCAAATTAATGTAAAGTCCCAAGTGCAGTACTCTTTGGTTTAGCTCCTTCTCCGCTAGGACTTTATACCACAGAGAGAGGTTTGTTTGTTTTGTTTTTTTAGTATCTGAGTGTTTTGCCTTCATGTGCATTTGTACACCAAGTTCATGCACTATCTTGGGAAGCCAGGAGAGGGCATCAGATCCCCTGGAACTGGAGTTACAGGTGGCTATGAGTCACCATTTGGGTGCTGGGAACTGAACCAGGGACCTCTGGAAGAGTAGCGAGTGTTCTTAACTGCTGGGCAGTCTGTCCAAATCCCACATGATTATTACATCCCTTTCTAAAAAAAACAAGGTACACAAGGACAAAAGGCACCTTAGTGTTTATTCAAAGCCTGTGTGTGTGTGTGATTGGACAGCCATGGGCCAGGGATGTTCTAAGTACTTTGCACGGGGTGATTAATCTCATCATCACAGCCACCTTATAAGAAGTGTACTGGATGTTATTTTACAAATAAGGAGAATGAGGTGAGGCTCAGGGAACACAGTAACTTGCCTGGCTTCGCACAGGCAAGGGCTCAGGGGCAACATTTGAGTCGGACAGTCTTGTGGGGTTTTCTGTTTTGTTTATTGTTTTGTTTTTAAAGGGAGCAGTTGGGACAGGGTCCTGGATAGCCTGGAACTCAAGGTCAGGCTGGCCTCAACCTCACAGGGACCTGCTTGCTTCAACCTCCCCAATCCTGGAATCAAAGGGCTATAGGGACACACCCAGCTCCAGATAGTGTATTTAGATACAATCCATATAGCTTTCCTGTCTTCATTTGCATGGGAAATTTCCAGAAGGTGACACAACAAAGCTGTTGATGGTGGCTTCCTCTCAGAGAGAAATTGGAAGTGTTAAGTAGGAAGATTCTTTTTTTCCCTGACTTTTTTTTTTTTTAAAGACAGTCTCCTGTAGCCCAGGCTGTCCTTGAATTTACTGTGTAGCCAGGATGTTGTGGAGCTCTTCTCCTCCTGCCTTACCTGAGCTGAAGGGCCACAGGTGTACGGCACTGCACTTGATGGGGACTGGACCAAGGCTTCCTGCACACTAGTGGAGAGTGAGCAGCATCCCTGTCCACCACGCCCAACTGTCCCTTAGTTTGAAACAGGGCCTTGCAGGGAGTAGTAGCTCAGGCTGGCCTATAATTTTTGTTTTGATACAGTGACTCATTATGTAGCCCTGGTTGGTCTGACACTCCTTAGACTTGAAGTGATCCCTCCCCTTCTCCCTAGGATTACAGGTAGGAACTGTTATGGTCAGCTCCCATGTGGCCCTCTGTACCATTTTATCTTGTTGTTGGGCCACTGCATGGTCATGTGTCCCTCATTCCTGTGTTAAAATCCTAACCTCAAGCCGGGTGGTGGTGGCACACGCCTTTAATCCCAGCACTTGGGAGGCAGAGACAGGTGGATCTCTGTGAGTTCGAGGCCAGCCTGGTCTACAAAGTGAGTCCAGGACAGCCAGAGCTGTTATACAGAGAAACCCTGTCTCAAAAAACCAAAAAAAAAATCCTAACCTCACCATGATGTGAGGGGAGACACTTTGAAAGTGACTACGAAATAATTAGGTTATGAGGCTGGACTCCTCATGAATGGAAACAGTGCCCCTATGAGAGGGACCTCAGAAAGCTCGCTCACCTTTCCTGCCATGCGGGGGATACCCCAATAAGACAGCCATGTATAAACCAGGAAGTGGGACCTAATCAGACCCAAGTGTGGACTTTACCAGACTGTGAACAAAACATGCTCATTGTTTAAACTGCATGGTGGTGTTTTGTTACAACACTCTGCACAGATGACTAGATACATGTTTGTATAGGTTAGTTTCATAATTTAAAGAAGTTGCTGGACCCAGCCCCCCCAAAGTGTATTATTATTAATGTTTACCTCAGCTAAGGAAATTGAACACAGCCCACTGAGGTGATCTAGCTGTTTTGGCATAGGGAATGCTGGTGGTCCCTTCCCTTCCCCTAAGTCTCAGTTTCTTATTTATGATGACTAGGCTGTTTCTGTCAGTCCTGAGAGGGTGCAGGGCTCACCTTCGCATCTTTCTTAAGTGTAAGCCCAGAGCAACCTCTGAGGCCTGCACTAGCCTGGCTACTCTAGCCTGGCTACTCCCATTCTTGCTGCAGAGGGCCAGGGCCAGCCACAGTGTGCTCCTGACTGCAGAAGTTCCATGGAATCTGTCCTCTCTGATTCTCCCAGCATGATGACTGTGTTCAGAGCTGGTGCATCACCTCAGCTGGAGGAAGTGGCACAGTCACAGAAGCCTAGGGTGACCAACACCCAGGACAAGTCTGTGATGGACAGCCTCCCAGTTCGGGATGTTCCCAGCACCTTCCCACTGCTTGGAGGGAGAAGGGTCTCAAAATAGCTGTTGCTTCCTCAGCCCGGCGCTAGGCCAGAGACAGGAATAGACATCTGGGGGTGGCTGCCTCAGCATCCCTCAGGGCCTTTGGGGGCTGGGGATAGGCAGAGGCTAGACCCACCCCCCAGCATGGTATGTGGCTGGATAGTTCAATGGTCTACATGTGGTAGCCTGTCTGTGACAGTCCAGGCATCAGAAGTGTCCCTCTCTCTGAACTGGTCAGTCCCTAGCACCACCCAGACAGTGGTCATGGCCTAGTAGGTTAGAGTGCCGTTTACGACTGCCTCTTGCAGCCCTAACGCAGTAGATGGAGTGACTGTGATCCAGAGAGAGTCACATGATTGAGGTCACATGGTCAGCCAGAGAACAGAATAACAGGTGAGGTAGACTCAGGGCTTTAGAGAGGTGGAATACAGGGGGTGGGTAGAGGGCTGAGAACTCAGCCTGCCTGGTCTACATCAAGCCTTTCATCCTGCATGCCTTTGGGCCTCCCTGGCCTATAAAGTGGGTACAATAAACTGGATATGGTGACAAATGCCTATAATCCCAGCACATGAGAGGCTGAGGCAGGAGGATTATGGAGTTTAAGGCTAGCCTGGGTCCTATCGGGTCCTATCCCCTCCATACCAAATAATAATTAAAATATTGAGCACAATAAAGCTCACTTTCTGCCGGGAATGGTGGTGCACACCTTTAATCCCAGCACTTGGAAGGCAGAGGCAGGTGGATCTCTGTGAGTTCAAGGCCAGCCTGGTCTACAGAGTGAGTTCCAGTGTAGTTAGGGCAACACAGAGAAACCCTGTCTCCAAAAACAAAAACAAAAACCCCTCACTTCCTGTAGTGGTTTAAGATGGTCAAACAAGCTGAGATTTCAGTGTCATTATGATTGCTGTTTTCTTACCACATTTTTCAATCTTCAGGCATTAGGTGAGCACCTACTATGTGCTGAGCACCACAACTAAGCCTAGATTAGTGTAGCTCGCATTCTGGGAGCCTTCTCTGAGCCAGCCACTGTGCTTGATGTATTTTGAGACAGGGTAGCTGAAGCTGACCCAAAACTAGTAAAGATCCACCTCTGCCTCTCAAATACTGGGATTAAAGGCGTGTGCTACTATGTCCAACTCACAGTACTTTTTTTTTTTAACTAGCACTGGTGACATCTTGCTGCAGAATAAGTCACCCTGAAACTTGTGGCTTAAAACAGCAACTTCTACTTCTCATTCATCGAGGGCAGACCTGCATCAATGTCTCTGCAGGGCATTAGGCTGGCTGGAACTGCTCCATTCACGTAGGTGGCAGTCCAGTGGACTGGGCTCTTAAATTGAGACAGTTTAGCTTCTGTGCTCTTCCATGTGACCTCTCCATGGGGCTGAAGCTGGTCACAGCATGGCAGCTAGCTTCCAAAAAGCAGAAGCAACAAGGCCCTGCATGCTGACACATGCTGATAACCCTGGCACTTGGGAGGTGGAGACTGGAAGAGTTCAAGGCCAGCCCGGCGTGGTGGTGCACACCTTTAATTCCAGCACGAGGGAGGCAGAGGCAGGCGGATCTCTGCAATTTTGAGGCCAGCCTGGTCTATAAAGTGAGTCCAGGACAGCCAGGGCTACACAGAGAAACCCTGTCTCCTCTAAAAACAACTACAAAAAATAAGTTCAAGGCCAGCCTAAACTACATAGCCAGATCCTGTCTCAAAACAAAAACAAAGCAGGAGATGGAGAGATGTCTCAGAGATAAAGCACTTGTCCTGCAAACATGAAATGAAGACCTGAGTTCAAATCCACAGTGCCCACATAGAAAACTGACCCTGGCATTTCCACCCCAGGATTTGGGAAGGAAGCAGACAGATCTCAAGGGCCTTCCGGACTGGTCAAAATGCTGAGCATCCAGTTGAATGAGAGACCCTGCTCAAGGCAACAATGCAGCGAGATGGAGGAGGGTCCTGGACATCCTGCTCTGGCCTCTACATGTGTACACAGGCACTCTCATATGCATGTATTTCAACATGTACCCACACACACACACCAATAATAATAGTAGTAATATTAAATTAAAAATTTTAAAGCAGAAGCAACCATGATGTCTTCTCTCATCTGGTCTCAGAATATCACTTCTGCCGTGGCCTGATCCCCAACAAAAGCAGTCTGATTAAAGAGAGAGAAAATAAACTCTCTATTATGACTGTTCTGTGTATGTATTGTGACATGTCCACTGAATAGCATTTGGTACATTTGGGGAATTAAACCACCACCTTCCTAGTTTCAAAACATTTTTATCATTCCTTGTACATGAAGCAATCACTCACAGCTTCTCTTCAGTCCCTGGCAACTGGTAATCTGATTTCTGTCTCTATGGCTTTACTTATTTTGAACACTTCATATAGAAATATGTGAACTTCTATGTCTGGTTTCTCTTGCTTAGCATAGTATCTTCAAGGTTCATCCAAGCTGTAGGACATATCTTTTTTCTTTTTGGCTGAATAATATACTCCACTGTGTGCCTGTCTGTACATTGCTTAGCCCTAGCTGTCCTGGAACCTACTCTGTAGATCAGGCTGGCCTTGAACTTACAGAGATCTGCCTGCCTCTGCCTCCCAAGAACTGGGATTAAAGGTGTGTGTTGCCACTACAGTTTAATCACTGCAATTTCTTTTCTTTTTCTTCCTTTCTTTTATTATTTTTTTCTTTTTTGGTGTTTTGGGACTGGGTTTCTCCATGTTAACAGAGCCCTGGCTGTCCTGAACTCACTTTGTAGACCAGGCTATCCTGGAACTCAGAGAGATCCACCTGCCTCTGCCTAAGCGCCTGGCTCACCACAATTTCTTTCTTTTCCTTTTTTTTTGTTTTTTTCGAGATAGGGTTTCTCTGTGTAACAGCTCTGGCTGTCCTGGACTCACTTTGTAGACCAGGCTGGCCTCGAACTCACAGAGATCCGCCTGCCTCTGCCTCCCAAGTGCTGGGATTAAAGGTGTGTGCCACCACACCCGGCTCACCACAATTTCTTTATCCATTCACCTGTAATCGGCTGTTGTGGATAGTCCTATGAACACTGGCGAGCAGTGTCTGTCTGATTCCCTGTTTTCAGTTCCTTTAGGAATGTAATTACAGTTTTATAGTAGTTCTATGTTTAACGTTTTCACAGTGGCGGCAGCATTTTACACTCCTTCTGGCAATGTTCAAATGCAGTGGACTGAATTCACACACTGAGATCTGACCACCCAGCTTCACCCTGTGTGGAGCTGGAGACTTAGAATAATTAGGTCTCCAGGCTTCTTGAGTGGGATAAGTATCCTTAAGACCTCAGTGGCTGGGAGGTAGAAGCAGGCAGATCTCAGAGAGTTGGAGGCCAGCCTGGTCTACATAGTGAGTTCCAGGACAGCCAGGGCTACATAGTGAGACCCTTTATCAAACAAACAAACCTCCGTGGGGCTGGAGAGGCTGTTCAGGGATTAAGAAATCTTGCTGCTAGTGCAGTGGACCCTGGTTCAGTTCCCACGTGGCAGCCCATAATCACCCATAACTCCAGAGAATCTATCGTCCTCTTCTGGCCTCCACATACATAAAATAAAATGTACAAAATAAGAGACTTCAGGGCAGGTGACATAACTTCAGGATGAAGAACTTGGTAGCCTGAGGTTGACCACCAGGACCCATGTGAAGATGGAAGGAGAACAAATTCCACAAGACTGTTCCCTGCCCTCACATGCTGTGGCACACATGTGCCTCATCATGCACACACATGCGCCTCTGCATGTACACACACACACACACACCTTTAGTAATAGCTTTTTAAAAAATAGTGCCTGTGCTGGCTAGTTTTCTCTCACCTTGACACAAACTATACATATCTGGGAAGAGGGAACCTCAATTGAGAAAATGCCCCCATCAGAGTGTCCTGTGGGCAAGCCTGGAGAACATTTTATTAATTGGTGACTGATGGGGGAGGGCTCCACCCATTGTGGGTGGTGCCATCCCTGGGCTGGTGGTCCTGGATCATATCAGAAAGCAGGCTGAGCAAGCCATGGGGAGCAAGCCAGTAAGCAGCACCCCTCCACCGCCTCTGCATCAGCTCCTGCCTTCAAGTTCCTGCCCTGCTTGAGTTCCTGTTCTGACTTCCCTGCATCAAGGGCTCTAACCTATAAGATGAAACAACCCCTTTTTTCCTCAAGTTGCTTTGGGTCATGGTGTTTTATCACAGCAATAGAAATTCTGACCAAGTCAGGGCACCTGAGAGCTTTCTTGCTGTCTCCCTAACATGTGAGGCTAGAGAGACAGTGATCTGTCTCAGAATCAGAACTGGGCTGAGCCTGGCTTTCCCCTCAGACTTTCCACTAGCAACCAATTTCCATCGTTTAGAGGCCACCCCACCCATTCCGAGGTGCACTGCTGAGGCAGTCCTAATTGACTAAGATGACAGAAGTCCCAGTCGTTCCCCACCTCCCATCAACACTTACCTACCACCCTCTCCCCCACTTTTGGAGTCTTGAAACTAATGACCAATAACACTGAACTATTCAAAAACATTTTATTTATTTGTGTGTGTTGTACCTGTGTTTTGGGGAGGGGAACGTGCATGACATTGCATGCGTGTAAGGGTAAGAGGACAACTTGAAATTCTCTCTACCATGAAAGTCCCAAGGATGACCTGCAATGATAATAATGACCTGTAACCCGGGTCATAATGTCCTTTTCTTACCCAGCCATATTACTTTCCAGCCCTATTTTTATTTATTTATTTTGGAGACAGGATTTCTTTGTGTAGCCCTGGCTGTCCTGGAACTCACTCTGTAGACCAAGCTGGCCTCGAACTCACAGAGATCCACCTGCCTCTGCCTCACAAGTGCTGGAATTAAAGGCGTGTGCTCAAGCATGCCCAGCTCCAGCCCTTTCCCCAGCCCTGTCTTTTTTAAAAGGAGAAGTGGCACTAGGCGTAGTGGCACATCCTTACTCCCAGAAGCAGGGGCAGTAGATCTCCTGTGCCCACTAAGGTCTGGGATTGGTTTTTGGTTTTGAGACAGGGTCTTCTTTGTAATGCCAAGCCTGGAATTCACTCTATAGACCAGACTGGACAAGTCTCACCTAGATCCACCTTCCTCTGCTTCTTGAGTGCTGGGAAGCATCCTTTCTCAGCTGAAGACATGGGCAGCTAGGGAAGCCTGAGGGAGGAGGAAGAGGCAGATGAACAGAACTCAATCCTGGACACAGTGTTGAGTCTGAGGCTTTAGGAGCACTATGAATCAAATCCATGATAAATGGTATGTGGAAAGGCCCTGGGACCCACTCAACAAATATTTATGGAACATTTCCTACTAATGCTAGCTAACATTATGTGGTATTAACCAAAGGCTAGGGGCTTTGCATGCTCAAAAAAATTGAGCCATAATATATATACAGTAAGACACAATTCTAAAATACACTGCTCATTACATCTTACATACCACCTCTCAGATAAGATCTAGAACATTCTCAGCCCCCAGAGTGTGCCTTTTCATGTATGCCCTGTTTAATTTCCACAGCAACCTTATATTGTAAGTATTAGTTTTCCTAATACCTACAGAGGGGAAGCTACATTGTAAACCACTCAGGGACAGTCTAAAGCATGAGGGAGCCCTATCCAGTCCCATGACATTCCCCTCCTCCCAAGTCCAGCCTTGGGATGCTGCACTCCACCTCACTGAGCTATGACTGGACTCTGGCCTTTGCACACCTAAGGGCAGGAGCTAGGCATACCTCTGTTTTTCTGTGTCTAGGTGAGGGAAGATAGAGCCACTTCCCACCTTGTCAGATACCAAGTCCCTTGCCTGGGAGCACTGCGGGAAGGAGCTAAAGATTCGTTGGGCAATCTAGCAAAGGCTGTTTCCTAACAGTGCAGTGAATCAGCTTTTCCTGAGCCTAATTGACTCGACTCTGCAGAGAAGGGCCCTTGCTCCTGTCAAAAACGTTTTAGGCCACACTTCTGAGTGTCCCTCAGAACAACAAGGAAGATCCAGAATGTCCTAGAGGAGGGATGAGGTGCCAGGTCTCCCGGATGTGTCTGTGTTGGCTCCCTCCCGACCTCCTTGCGTTTCAGCCTCAGGGCCTTTGCACTCAGTGTTCTCGCCATCTGGAACCTTCTGCCTTCTGGACGACACTTGTCTTATTGAATCTCAGCTCAAATGTCTTCACAGGACTCCTCACCTTAGACAATTGTCCTACTTAACGCTGCCTGAACCAGCCAGCACAGTGGAGCCTGGGCACAAATGTCACCTCTACCTCTAAAGGGCTGTGTGACATTAGGAAAATTACTTAACCTCTCTCTGCTATTGTTCCCTCGGGTATGAAATAAGGGCGGTGATAGTACTTTGAATCATATAGGGCTGTCATAAGGACTTACATTATTTTAACATCTGTTAGCAATGCCTGGCCCACAGAACATGCTTTATAAAGATTTGGCTTTTTTGAACAGAACATTGTGACATATTATTCCCAACACTTAAGAGGTGGAAGCAGGAGGATCGGGAGGGAAAGGCCATTCTCAACAAGATACCAGGTTTGAAGCTAGCCTTGTCTACATGAAACTTTGTCTTAACAACATTTAATTTTGCTTACAAAGCATTTTCCCCATTCTGAAATCATTTTGCCTGTTGTTTTAACTTGGTGCTTCCCTTTCCTCCGGTTAGAATAAGAGTCCCACAAAGACACAACACTGGTGTCTGTTTTGTGCAATGCCTCCATACCCAGTACACAGGATAGTGCCTGTGGCCTCTCTAGTGGGCAGCACCTGCCCCCATTCCCTGGCCTTTGCCATTCCCTCTACTTGGAAATATTCCCCAGGGAAGAGGGAGAAGGGAGGGGAAGTGCCTGCAGGTGTTGGGCTCTACCTTTATCCCTCTTCCACTGTCTGCCCTCAATACCCTTAGAGCCAGGGAGCAAAAACCTAGACTCCCCACAATTAGACTCTCCCACTACTGTCCCTGTTCAGCAACTAAACAGTGTGGAAAAATAATCATCAGTCTCACAAGGAACACACAAAGGGAAAGTAACTTGGCAAGGCAATTCTTTCTTGTTAAAAAAGATATGCCCCAACCCAAACAGGGCCAGGAGGCAGACATGGCCATGGTGGCCTCCTTCATCCATATTGCATGTGGTGACTGTCTTATCTCATTTGTTGGAGCTCAACTTCATTTGATTCAATTGGCCAATCGTTCCAAAGGACGGAGTTTAAGAAACATGGGCCGGTGTTCAACTAACTACCTTTGATAGAAATCATTCTTCCCTCTGAGGCTCAGCGAAGAGACTCCAAAGCAACACTCACTGAGCCCCTGAGTGTCTCACTCAGTGGCTGTTTTCCAACATCCATATTGCATCTGTCTCCTGTGGGAGCCTGGAGAGGTGGTGGGTGAGGGACTGAGAACTGCCTGCAGGCTACTGCCCTTCTCCTTACCCAGGTGGTGAGGGAGGGGCCAGGGCAGCTGGGCCGTATTGAAATCTAAATTTCTTTTAAATGTGTATTTGTTTATTTTTCCATCTGAGTACTTGTATGTGCCTTCATGAATTTATGAGCACCATGTGAGTGTAGGTACTACAGAGACCAGCAGAGGGCATCGTATTTTTCAGAAGTGGAGTTAGAGACAGTGACAGTTGTGAGCTCCTAATGTGGGTGTTGGGAACCAAACATGGGTCCTGTACAAGAGCAGCAAGTGTTCTTAACCCGTGAGCCATCTCCCCAGTCACCCCCCCATTGTAATTGGGGGGTGATACCATAGCATGCATGTGGAGGTCGGAGGACAGCTTTTGGTCCTCTCCTTGCACTGTGGGTTCTGGGGATCAAATTCAAGCTTATACAGCAAGCACACTACCTGTTGAACCATCTTAACTGAACTGGAAACTTGGGGTTTCCATTTCTACATCCTGTGGCTGGCCTGAGGTCTGCACACCTTGGTCCACTCCCCTGATAAGGGGAGTAGACAGAACATTAACTCTTTTTACCCCAGAACTACTGAGAAGAAGATTCATAATAAAAACTGTCAAACACTGACTGCTTGTTCTCAACGACCCTGTGGGGGCAAGTATGAATTGAACCTCATTTTCCAGGTAAGAAAACAGGCTCCGAGTGGGAAAGCAACCTGACCAGGGATCCACAGCCAGAAACTCACACCTTTAATCCTAGCATTCAGGAGGCAGAGGTAGTTGGAACTCTTGAGTTCGAGGCCAGCATGGTCTACAGAGTACCAAGACAAATAGCCTACACAGAGAAAGCCTGTCTAGAAAAACCAAAAGAGAGGTGGGCGGGTGAGTGAGTGAGTGGGTGAGAGAGAGAGAGAGAGAGAGAGAGAGAGATTTCAAATCCCAGCAGCCTCACTTCAGAGCCCACAGTCTTCGCCATATGCTAGAGCACAGGGGAACACAGTAGGAATACAGAGCGCCCAGGGGAGCCTTTCTGATGGAAGCCGTAGAAGACCAACTGATTAAGTTGGCACCCTCTTCTGGGACAACAACCACTCATGGGGGCAAATACATCCTTTGCTTGTTGTCCTCAGCCTCTGATGCTCCCGGCAGTCTCTCTGCTGGATTTTTGGATTATTCCCACCCTGATTCATTCCAGCTTCTCCCGCAGAAGCAGGGAGTTATTTTGGGGACTTGATGGCTCCCTCTGGGTGCCCATGACCCCCCCTGCCCAGTTGCAAACACCTCTCCCTTGCGGTACACGCTTCATTAGGCGGCTCTGCTGCTCTGCCTGCTGAGGCTGTCACTCCTGGTCAGAGCACCTGCTCTTCTGCCCCTTTCCTGTCCCCTCCCCTCCTCCTCCTCCCCTCCCTTCCCCTCCCCTGGTGGAAGATCAACTCTTTCCTGATCCCTGGCCCCAGCTTTTGCCTTAGAGCAATGACCTGCCCTCCAATTTCAGAATTCTTCCCAAATAGAGCAAAACCTTCCCCGCGCCATTTGGTGAACCAGTACTTTTGGCTGACATCCACACTCCCTGTTCTAGCAAGGACTCAGTCCCCAATGTCACTCAGCCCTGGGAGGGAGTTGTTAAAAATTCCCAAGGATAAATTTTAGGTTATGAATATTTTACCACAATTTATAAAAGTGCATCCAAGGAGGTACAAGGATGGCCCCCCCACCCCATACCCAGCCGCCACCGCCACAGTCTTATGTCACAGTGCGTGGGGCTGACGTCATGGGGACAGGGCGTGGGCTCTGCTGTAGCTGTCTGTTTCCCTCTGCTCCTGGCCTGGCTTGCCCATCTTCCAGCTCCTAGCTCTGCCAGGGCCGCCTGCAGGCCTCACTTGCTTTTAAAAAATAACTCTCACCGGGGCTTCTTCCTGGGTGTCCTGGGCTATGTTAAACCCTGCAGCACAGAACTTCATCAGCTTTGACCCTGGCGTGGCTGGGGAACATCAGTCAGTGTTGGTGTAGGTCTCTGGTTAGGCCCACTGTCGTAAGGACAGGTGGTGTCCTCTTGTCCACAGGTCGTGTTTTCACACTAGTGCCAGGGCCACAAAGCACAGGAGCTTGCTCTCAAAGTCCTGTTTGCTTCAGTTTTCTTGTTTCTCTTTAATATCTACTTACGTCTAAAGTAGGGGATTTTCTCCCCTTTTTATTTTCTCTCACTTCCTCTCCAGAATTCTTTCTCCCCACTCCACCCCCCAGACAAGATCTCACTATGTAATCCTGGCCAACCCAGAATTCATTATGTAGACCAGACCTTAAACTCACAGAGAACCCCTGCCTCTGCCTCCTGAGTGCTATGCCCTCCGGGTCTATAAGTAGTCCAGGCTAGCCTCCAACTTGTTACATAGCTGAAGATTATGTCCCTGAATTCACTCTCCTCTAAGACTTATTTATTGTTGGCCAGCCCCTGTTTACTTTGAAGTGAGGTCTGTAGCCCTGGCGGGCACGGAACTCACAGCAGTCCACCTCCCCTTGTGTGTGAGTGTGCACATGACATAGTGCTCATGTGGACGTCTGAGGAAAACTTTTCAGAGTGACTTCCCTCCTTCTACCTCGTAAGCCCCAGGTATTAAACTCTAGTGGTCAAGCCTGGTGTCATATCCCTTACCACTGAGCCATCCTGCCAGCCTGTCAGTGTGTATGTCCTTAAGTCATGTGCACATGAGTGTGGTGCTGGGAGGCCATGGATCCCTCTGGACCTGGAGTTGCAGGTGGTTGTGGGCCGACTGACATGGTTGCTGGGAACTGAACTCGGCTCTCATAGGGCATTGCATGCTCTCAGCAGTTAATCAGTGAGCCGTCTCTCCAGCCCCTGTTTATTTATTTTGAGACAGGATCTCACTGTGAATCCCTGGCTGGCCTGGAACTCTCAGAGACCCACCTGCCTCTCGCCACCACACCTGGAGAAAGTGGTTTTAGAAGAACAGGCAGCATATAGAAATCACGTGGTAAGAGCTGAGGAAAGGTTTGCTTATGTCATTACTGCTGCAGAACAAAATACCCCCAAATGTAATGGCTTCTAACAGCAGAGTCCACTCATTTACTTAAGAGACAGGGTCTTGCTATGATGCCCTGGCTGGCCTTGAACTCCTCAGCACAATTGATCTCTCTGTCTCACCCTCCCTAGCAGCTGGGACAACAGTGGGAGTATGCCCGCCTGAGCAATAGTGTTTATTGCCTTGCGTAGTTTCTATTAATTGATTGTTTTCAAGACAGGGTTTCTATTTGTTTGTTTATTGATTTTTTTTTTTTTTGAGACAGGATTTCTCTGTGTAGCCTTGGCTGTCCTGAAACTTACTCTTTAGACCAGGCTAGCCTTGAACTCAGAAATTCCCCATGCCCTCCTCCCTCCACCCCCAGTGCTGGGATTAAAAGTGTGCACCACCAACACCCTGCTCCTTGCATGATTTCTATGAGTCAATAGTCAGGAGTAGCTAGGCTGGGAGTTGTGCACGAGGCTAGGAATGCTTATGAGCGGTCACACGGCCACTTGTGTTCTTAAAGGCTTGGCCAGCTGGCCCTGTCCTGGAGGCGAGTGGCTTTCCCCAGGGTTGTGCCTGTGTCCCCAGGACTCAAAACCTACAGATTATCATTTCCACAATGTCCTACTGATCACACAGGTGAGCCCTGCTCAGCAGGAGAGGTTACACAGGCACGAAAGCCAGGAGGCAGAAACTGCCTGAGATGTGCTTTGAGAGACAGAGGACCTGGGCACAATGCCATCTACTGTAGTCCCCAGCCATCAAGGAGACTGAAGTGGGAGGATTGCTGGAGCCCTAGAGTTTAAATCAGCTGAGCAAAGCTGGGCATGGTGGCACACACCTTTAGTCCCAGAGGCAGGTAGATCTCTTGAATTCGAGGCCAGCTGGTCTACAGAGTGAGTTCCAGGACAGCCAGGGCTACACAGAGAAACCCTATCTCTATAAATAAACAAACAAGAATGTTTTACAGGCACAATCACTGGACTGTTCTGATGGTAATTTTTCAGCTGAGAGTCCCTCTTTCCTGGTGACCTAAGTTGTGTCAAGTTGACAACAAAACTAACCAGAGGGACTAGAGAGGTGGCTCAGGGGTTAGAGCATTTGTCCATGTTGCAGAGGACCCAGGTTTAGTTCCCAGCACACACACATAGTGGCTCACAAACACTTGTAACTCCAGCTCCAAGAGATCTGATGCTCTCTTCTGGTCTCTCTGGCCTCTGGCACATATGTACACTCAGGCACAGGCCCATACACATATATTAAGGGTTTTGGGTTTTGTTGTTTTCATTTTTTTAAAGATTTATTTATTCAACATATGAGATCTCTATCTGTATATCTCCCTGCATGCCAGAAGAGGGCACCAGATCTGATTATAGATGGTTGTGAGCCACCATGTGGTTGCTAGGAATTGAACTCAGGATCTCTGAAAGAGCAGCCAGTGCTCTTTTTTTTTTTTTTTTTTTTTTTGGTTTTTCGA
>CAJQZJ010018538.1:5164868-5184215 GCA_907164525.1 Lophiomys imhausi | reverse complement strand
TTTTTCGAGACAGGGTTTCTCTGTGTATCTCTGGCTGTTCTGGACTCGCTTTGTAGACCAGGCTGGCCTCGAACTCACAGAGATCCGCCTGCCTCTGCCTCCCAAGTGCTGGGATTAAAGGCGTGCGCCACCATGCCCGGCTGCAACCAGTGCTCTTAACCACTGAGCCATCTCTCCAGCTCCCTTGTTTTCACTTTTTGAGACAGGGTTTCTCTGTGTAACCGCCCTGGTTGTTCTGGACTCACTTTATAGACCAGGTTGGCCTCGAACTCTCAGATGGATCTCTGAGAGTTCGAGGGCGACCTGGGATTAAAGGTGTGCCCCACTACGCCTGACTAAGTAGTTTTTTTTTTTTTTTTTTTTTGGTTTTTCGAGACAGGGTTTCTCTGTATAACAGCTCTGGCTGTCCTGGACTCGCTTTATAGACCAGGCTGGCCTCGAACTCACAGAGATCCGCCTACCTCTGCCTCCCAAGTGCTGGGATTAAAGGCGTGCGCCACCACCGCCCGGCTGACTAAGTAGTTTTTAACAATGACTACATGTTTCAGTTCTGTCAGGTAAATGACTAGGAGCAGAATTATGAGCCCATAAGATAGGTGTATTGCCGGGCGGTGGTGGCACACGCCTTTAATCCCAGCACTTGGGAGGCAGAGGCAGGCGGATCTTTGTGAGTTCGAGGCCAGCCTGGTCTACAAAGCGAGTCCAGGACAGCCAGAGATATTCAGAGAAACCCTGCCTCGAAAAACCAAAAAAAAAAGATAGGTGTATGTTCAACTTTATAAGGAATTGTCTGTCAGTCTTCCCCAACAGAACTGCTGTTTTACACCCCACGTCCTCGCCAATACTGTATGTTTAAAAGGTTTTGTCGAGCCAGGCGGTGGTGGCGCACGCCTTTAATCCCAGCACTTGGGAGGCAGAGGCAGGTGGATCTTTGCGAGTTCAAGGCCAGCCTGGTCTACAAAGTGAGTGCAGCACAGCCAGGGCTACGCAGAGAAACCCTGTCTCGAAAAACCAAAAAAAAAAAAAAAAAGGTTTGTCTCAGTAATACGTGTTTGAATTGCTTTTTGGTTTTTTGAGACAGGGTTTCTCTGTGTAGCCCTGGCTGTCCTGGAACTTACTCTGTAGACCAGGCTGGCCTCAAACGAAATCCTCCTGTCTCTGCTTCCCGAGTGCTGGGATTAAAGGCACATGCGCCACCACGCCTGGCTTAATAAGAGTTCTTAATTCCAAGTATATGTTCTTTGTCATGTATGTGTGTTCATATTTATCAATGTTAATGAATGCTTTATTTTTTATATTCATCTTTATTTTTTAAGACATTTTTAGTTTTTAACTTAAGTGTATGTATGTGTGTACCTGTGTTTGTGTATTTGCATGCAGGTGCCTGTGAAGCCCAGATATATTGGGGTCTCTGGGACTGGAGTTACAGGCTGCTGTGAGCCACTTTCTGTGGGTGCTGGGATCTGAACTCAGGTCCCCTGTATGAACAGCACGTGCTCTTAACTGCTGAACTGTCTCTCCATCCCCAATCTTTTTTTCTCCATCCCTAATCTTTTTTTTCCCATTGACACAGGGTCTCACTATATAGTCAGGCTGGCTTTGAATTCCTGATCCTTCTGTCTCAGTCTCCCAAGTGCTGAGATTACAGGCATGAGTCACTACACCAGATAAAAATAAAATTTTGAGGTTCATCTGCATTTTGCCATATCAGCATTCCTTTCCTCTTCATAGTTGAATACTACTTGATCACTGTATGGATATACCATAATTTATTCACCCATCTGTTTAGCCATTCTAATTTGTTTGTAGTATCTTGTGATTTTAATTTGTACTTCATCACCTAGACAGTTGGGCATCTTTGCATATCATTGGTATTAGCTTATCTTTTGTAAAGTTTTATTCAATTACTTTGCCTTTATTTAATTTTTTTTTCGAGACAGGGTTTCTCTGTGTATCTCTGGCTGTCCTGGACTCGCTTTGTAGACCAGGCTGGCCTTGAACTCACAGAGATCCACCTACCTCTACCTCCAAATGCCTGGCCTTATTTTGCCTTTATTAAAAATTTTAATTGATTTTTTGACAACTTTATAACATATATATAGATGTATATATATATAAAGTGCCTTGATTATATTTACTAACTACTACATAACATATATATATATATATATATATATATATATATATACAGTGCCTTGATTATATCCACTAACTACTGCATAACATATATATATGTGTGTGTGTGTGTATATATATATATATATATATATATATATATATATATATATACAGTGCCTTGGTCATATGCACTAACTACTGCCTCCTCCCACTACTTCAGAATCCCCAACACATCCCTCCCCAGTTTATGTCTGGATCTAGCCTGCTTTCCTTCCTTCCTTCCTTCCTTTTTTATAACTCCTGAGTCCAATTTATTTGCCCCCTCCCATTTTGCACTAGTGATGGAACCAGGGCCTTGCAAGTACCTCTGAGCCACCCTCTGACCCCCAGATACAGCCTACTCTGGCGGGGTCCTTATGTGCCAAGTAACTATTTGGCTCTAGTGGGAAAGGCCTCGTGTATCCATGTCTGGTGTCTCTTCCTTGAGGACCTCTGTATGGGATGGAGTGACAAGGTGGCCAAGCCTGGACTTGGGTTCGCCACTTAACAAGGGAAGGATGCTCTCCCGCTCTCCCGCCCGCAGGGGACCAACCCTGCCAGCCCCCCTTGCGTCCAAGCCCCGGCCCCTCCTCCTCCTCCCGCAGCCCCTGTACTCAGGGCTGAGCCGGAATCTGTGGGGAAAGGAGCGGGATTTCGGCTAAATATAAATCAGGCTGTTCCAGAATCCAAATAGAACAAAGGAGCAGGGTGTTAAGTTGATTTTTATAAATAAAGAGAGAGGGAGTGAGAGAATATTTTTTCGAGATGTTTAATAAAATCGCCTTGTGAAGAGGCAGGAAAATCACTGGGCTGCGGTGGGAGGGTTCGGAGGAGGAGGACGGGAGGGAGGAGAGAGAGTGGGGGATGCCGTTTCACGGCCGCGGGGATTAACACCCCTTTCCTGCCATCGGGGAGGGACGGTGCTGAAGACAGGGGCAGAGAGGTCAGAGGAGCGCGGGTCCCCGAAGTGGGAGAGCAGCGAGGATAACCAGTCCTGACGGTTACTATATGCCCCGTGCCAGCTGGGAGCTCTCTGCCTGGTCCCCTGCGGTGTCACCCGGCCACGCTCTGACTTCGCCTCTTCCCTCTCTGCCTTGTTCTGTGCTCCCTGCACCCAACCCGACTCACCACCCAGGACTCAGAATAAATGACACTCTCTCTTTTTTCTTTTCTTTTGTTTTTTTGAGTCAGGGCTTCTCCATGTAGCTCTGGCTAGCCTGGAACTGACCGTGTAGACCAGGTTGACTTCTAACTCACTTCTGCTTCTGCGTGCTGGGATTGAAGGTGCTTACCACCATGCCCTGGCTCAGATGTCACTTCCATCCTTATCTCCCTATTAAAAAAGAACTCCCCCGCCAACGTCCTCTGACAGCATGGATCGCGTTCCCTCGTTCCATGGCCATCTTCATTAACATAGCCCTTCTGAATTTATTTGTTTGCCTATTATATCTCTATGAGTCCCTTCACCAAAATAAAATTTCCCAAAATTTTATTTAGGCTGTGGCCACCTACTGCACAGTGCACAGTAGGTCCGGGGGCATAAAATAGAAATTACTTAATATGTACTTGCACAAAGCCAGAGAGGTGAAAGGACTTGCCCAAGGTCACATAGTGAGGAAATGACAGAGCCAGGTGAGAACTCACATTCATTTGACACCCTTTCTACCCTGTCAGGCCTCTATACAGTGGAAGGAATTTAAGGGGATTGGTTAGGGACTTGGAGAATAGAAAGGGAAATGACCAAACATGACCCTGGAAGAGCAAAAGATGTGGACATCGGTGAAGCCACATTTTTTTTTTTTTGGTTTTTTGAGACAGGGTTTCTCTGTATATCTCTGGTTGTACTGGATCATTTGGAGACCAGGCTGGCCTTGAACTCACAGAGATCCGCCTGCCTCTGCCTCCCGAGTGCTGGGATTAAAGGCGTGCGCCACCACCGCCCGGCCTGAAGCCACATTTTTACCAAAACATTTCCTTGAATAATGTACACGGGCCAGGTTTGATGGATAACTGCTTTAATCCCAGCACTCTGGAGGCAGAGGCAGGCAGATCTCTGTGACTTTGAGGCCAGCCTGGTCTACATAGTGAGTCCAGGACAGCCAGGGCTACACAGAGAAACCCTGTCTCAAAAAAAAAAAAAAGACGCCGGGCGGTGGTGGCGCACGCCTTTAATCCCAGCACTTGGGAGGCAGAGGCAGGCGGATCTTTGCGAGTTCGAGGCCAGCCTGGTCTACAAAGCGAGTCCAGGACAGCCAGAGATATTCAGAGAAACCCTGTCTCGAAAAACGAAAAAAAAAAAAAAAGACAAAATTTGCACATGGTCAAGAGACATGACTTAGCAGGTAAAGGTACCTGCCACCAAGTCTAGAGGCTGAAGTGGAAGTCTAGGACCCATGTGGTGGAAGGAGAGAGCCAGCTCCTGCAACCTGTCCTCTGACCTTCAGATGCACACTGGGGCATGCATGCCCGACTTTCATGAATAAATAATAAATGTAATTTAAAAAGAGAAAGACAGCCGGGCGGTGGTGGTGCACGCCTTTAATCCCAGCACTTGGGAGGCAGAGGCAGGCGGATCTTTGCGAGTTTGAGGCCAGCCTGGTCTACAAAGCGAGTCCAGGACAGCCAGAGATACTCAGAGAAACCCTGTCTCGAAAAACCAAAAAAAAAAATAAAATAAAATAAAAAATAAAAAATAAAAAGAGAAAGACAGCAGTGTGCCAGATATAGAGAGATGGGGGCTGGAAAGATGACTCAGCAGTCAAGAGCTTATGCAGGTCTTGCAGAAGCCTCAAGTTCGGTTCCCAGCGCCCTGGCCTCCAAGGGTATCTGCCCTCACATTCATATAGACACACATACACATAACTAAAAATAAATCTAAAAACATAAAGGAAAGATAAACATTTTTTAAAAAATTTGAGACAAGATCTCACCATGTGTCTCAAACTGTCAGCTCTCCCAGCTTCTGCCTTTTAAGCACTGGGATTATAGGCATGAGCCAATGTGCCAGAATTAGTCATCTTTATGGGAAGGCTGGGGGTGTAGCTCATTTGGTAGGGTGCTTGCCTAACATGCTTCTATCCTCATTACCACATAAGCTAGACAAGGTTGCACACACCCATCATCCCAGTCCCCTGGAGGTGGAGACAGGAGGATTAGAGGTCCTCATCTGCACAGTGAGTTCAAGGCAGCCTGGGCTACCCGAGACCCTTTCTAAAACAAAAGAAGTTCAAGGCCAGCATGGTCTACAAAGCGAGTCCAGGACAGCCAGGGCTATTGCACAAAGAAGCCCTGTCTCAAAAACCCAAACCAGAGGCTGGAGAGATGGCTCAGTGGTTAATAGCACTTGCTATTCTTCCAAAGGACCCGGTTCAAATCCCAGCACCCACATGGCAGTTCTCAGCTGTCTGTAATTGCTGGGCCATGGTGGCACACACCTTTCTTTAATCCCAGCACTCGGGAGGCAGAGCCAGTCAGGTCTCTGTGAGCTCAAGGCTAGTCTGGTCTACAAAGTAAGTTCAGGACAGCTAGATAGAGATACACAGAGAAACCCTGTCTGGAAAAACAAAACCAAACCAAAACCAAAAACCCAAAACAAAACAAGAAACCCCTATCTTTGGGTGAAAGCTGCAATACACAGGCAGGTGGCAGAGAGCGTCTCAACTCACCAGCTAGACAGCACCAACCAGAGAACAGAAAATGCCGGCCCCGTGGGTGCTGTATTCTTTTGCTTCCACACACAGCATCTGCTTGTGTCCTTGAGCCCCTGGCAAAATGACTGTGTCTTTCTGCTGGCTACAGATTCTGCCATATGGGGTACAGCGTGGCCTTGGACAAGCCACATGGTTCTCTCCCAGACTCAGTTTCCAGGTTCCTGGATATGATGGACTTTGAAACTCAGTTCTGAAGACTGGAGATATTAGAGGTGTCAGGATTTTATGCAGCAGGGTCACGGCAGCTGTTGTCCTCTTGTCCCTCGCTCCTGGATTACGCACAATGGCGCACAGGGCGGTGGCTCCATTCCCTGAGCAGCTGCTGCCTGCCACAGTCGGGTCTGCACTTTGGATCCTGACTCTTTGTACAACTCCTCAGCAGGTAATCTTCGTCGTCATCCCCATCACTATCAACATTTTATGAATGAGGGAAATGAAGGTCACAGGGTTGCGTGAACTGGCAGAGCTGGGCTTCTGGGACCGCTCAGGGACTAAAGGTTTTTACCACCAAGCCTGAGGACCTGGGTTCGACCCATGAACCTTCATGGCAGAAGGACAGAACTGACTCCTGAAAATTAGCCTCTGAGCTCTGTGACATGAGAATTGTGCCTGTGTGCACATGGGGACACACACACACACTACTAAATGTAATTTAAAAAAAAAAAGAATTCAATGAGTTGGGCCTGAAATCCAGGTAGGACCAACTATAGAACCTGAGCTGAAATATTATACAACCCTGCCCCTCAGATCTAAGGAGACAGTGGGCTTCTTGATGCTCCAGAAGAGAGGACCTGGGAGAAGGAAGAAGAGAAGGGAGGCTCAAAGGGTGGTAGCCAGAAGCAAAGTCCCTGCCTTGGTTAAGTGGTAAGGTGTCTGACAGTAGCAGGGCTGCGGCCTGGGGTGGGCGTGGCCTGTGTTTCCGCTGCACTGACTCACAGAGCATCTCAGTTCCCTTCCCGCTACAGGGGATGCTATTTATAACCTGCAGATTCCCAAAGCCTTAGGTGTACAGAGCCCCGCAGCTACCTGGGGCCATTCTACCCGCTTCAGGGAGGTGTGGGCAAGAAGAAGGTCAATGCTAAGAATCCTTCGTTCCTGTTCTGGGCTTTGTAATCAGCACAAAAACACATTCAACTGCCCAGGGTCACTCTGGGGTGTCCAGCGTACCATGGGCAGGTGTCTTCTAAGTGGCATGACTGAATGGAAGAGCATATGCCTTTTTTCCTTGGTTAAATTATGTCAGTTCTCATTCCCAGCTTTCCCAGTGTATTTTCTATCTTATTTGAAGCCAAAGATTTTATTTCCGTTTTAGAAAAGGTCTCACTGTGTAGCCCAGGCTGGCCTTGAATTCACAGAGATCCTCCTGCCTCTGCCTCCCCGGTGATGGGACTAAAGGTGTGCGCCACCACGTCTAGTCATGGAGCCAAAGTCTTCATGATCCTCCTGTCCTCTGACCTTCCACCCTCCTCATCACCCTCTGCTTCAATAACCTCTTTCGTTCTCTTAGGAACAACACCTCACAGCCTCATGCTCCGATCTTTATCCTCATTCGTGGACACTCTCCCTCCAGAGACTGGGGTGTTTCCCTCCCTGGCCTCCTTCAGGTTTTCACTCAGTCGGCAGCCTCTCCATGAGGTCTTCTACGATCCCACTACACTACATCCCGCTGTGCAAAGCGCGGCCCAGTCCCTTAGCCTCTCCACTCAGGATTCCTCATCCGATGTATGGGTTTCACCTGAATGCAGTTCCCCCGGAGGCCAGAAGAGGGCACCAGACCACCCCACCCCACCCACCCGGGACTGGAGTTACTGAGATTGGGAGCTGCCCGTGGGGTCTGTGGGTTGAATAGGGGTCCTCTGGAAGAGCAGCCAGTGCCCTTAACCATAGAGCGTTCACTCCAGCCCCTAATTTATGTGTATGTACGTGTATGTGCTGCATGCACATGTTTATGCATGTATCTGTGTGTCTCTGTATGTATCTGCATGTGTTTGCACACAGATGCACCTGATCGTGGAAGTCAAGAGGTGTCTTCCTTGATAGGACTCTACCTTATTTTTTACTTATTATTAATTAATGTGTTTTTGAGACAGGATCTCTCTGTGTAGGTCTGGCAGTCCTGGAACTTGCTCTGTAGACCAGGGTGGCCTCGAACTCACAGGCAGAAACCCGCCTCTGCCTCCTGAGTGCTGTGATTAAAGGAGGGTGCCACCTTGCTTGGCTTACTTTATTTATTTTTAAACATTTTATTTATTTATTTATTCATTATGTATACAGTGTTCTGTGTGCATGCATGCCTGCAGGTCAGAAGAGGGCATCAGATCTCATTGTAGATAGTTACAAGCCACCATGTGGGTGCTGGGAATTGAACTCAGAGCCTCTGGAAGAGTAGTCAGTGCTCTTAACCTTTGAGCCATTTCTCCAACCCGTTTTTTGTTTTGTTTTGTTTTTGAGACAAGGTTTCTCACTGAACTTGGAGCTCACTGATCAGCTAGGCTGATCCTCCTGTCATTATCCACACAGATGCACACATAAATATGGAGCCTCACTTGAGAAAATGCCTTCATATGATGAGATGCAGGCAAGCCTGTAGGGCTTTTTCTTAATTTGGGATCGATGAGGGAGGGCCCAGCCCATTGTGGTGGTGCCAGCCCTGGGTTGGTGGTCCCGTGTTCTATAAGAAAGCAGGCTGAGCCAGATGTGATGGCACACACCTTTAATCCCAGCACTCAGGAGGCAGAAGCAGTCAGATCTCAGTGAGTTCAAGGCCAGCCTGGTCTACAAAGCGAGTCCAGGACAGCCAGGGCTGCACAGAGAAATCCCGTCTCAAAAAAAAAAAAAAACAAACAAAAATAATTGTTTTTTTTAAAAGGCAGACAGAGGGCTGGAGAGATGCTCAGCAGTTAAGATCACTGGCTATTATTCCAAAGGACCTGGTTCAAATCCCAGCATCAGATGGCAGTTCACAGCTGTCTGAAATAGCCAGGTGTGGTGGCAGACGCCTTTAATCCCAGCACTTGGGAGGCAGAGGCAGGCGAATCTCTGTGAGTTCAAGGCCAGCCTGGTCTACAAAGTGAGTTCAGGACAGCCAAGGATACACAGAGAAACCCTGTCTTGAAAAACAAACAACAACAGGCAGATAGAGCAAGTCATGGAGAATAAGCCAATAAGCAGCACCCCTCCATGGCTTCTGCATCAGCTCCTGCCTCCAAGTTCCTCCCCGGTTTCCTTTGATGTGGACAAATGAGCTGAATTAACCCTTTCCTCCCCAAGTTGCTTTTTTTTTTTTTTTTTCCAAGACAGGGTTCTTCTGTAACCCTGGCTGTTCTGGAATTCACTTTATAGTCCAGGCTGGCCTTGAACTCAGAGATTTGCCTCCCTCTGCCTCCCAAGCGCTGGGATTAAAGGCATGGTGCTTTAATCACATCAATAGTAACCATTACTGGGACAAACCTTGGTATCAGGATGGTGAGGTATTGCCGTGACAGACCTGACCTTGTGTCTTTGGAAGATTGTGAAAAGACTTTGGAATTTTGGGTCTGAAAAACTACTGAGTGTTCAAAGCTCCGTGAGTGTCCTGTGGGCACATGGAAGAAAACAGCATTGAGAGAAATGGAGATCACGGAGCCCTAGCTGGTGAAGTTCCAGAGGGAAGTCTGTGAGTTACTTAAAGAACTATTGGGGCCATTGCGTATCTACTATTTTGAGTTAAGATTCTGTGGTTCTGGTCAGCTGGCGCTGAGAAATCAGCAGTGATTAGAAAAGGCCAGCATCATTGAGGTGAAGTCTTCTGGGAAGTGTTTCCTTAGGGTCAGCACTCAGAAGCTGTCGCTCCAGAGGAGGCCAAGGCTGTACCTGATGCTGGCATCTGAACTTGTTAGTGTAAAAGTCACCAAGGTGCTACTGGTTTTGAAGACATGAAGGGAGAGCAGCTGAGGCTTGGCACTGAGAGAGGTCCGGAGAAGCCAATGGTGAAGCTGCAGCCTCAGTGTCAGTTGAAAGCCCAGGATTGACAGGGTCACCCAAAGAAGATGAGGCTTGGCATATGAAGAAAGTCCAGGAGAGGCCATTAGTGAAACTGCAGCTAGTTGCCGTGGAAGACCCCAGCATTTTGGAGATGCCAGTACCATGGGATGACCACCAAGAACCGCAGCAGCCGTGGAGTGGAGCCAGCCTGAGCCTAGAGGACAAGCTGTGTGAGCTGCAGAGGGTGGAGCTGGAGAAGTGACCCAGGCCCTTTAAAGGCACCCAGAAAACTGTGAGCAAATCCCAGATATTGTTGGACATAAGAGTTATTTATATGATTAGAATTTGGTTTTGGTTTAAATTGCCTTTAAGTATACCTGTGCACCACTTAAGTGCCTGGCAGAGGCCAGAAGAGGATATCAGATCCCCAGGAACTGGCATTATAGATGGTCATGAGCCATCATGAGGGTGCTGGGAATCGAACCCTGGTCCTCTGGAAGAGCAGCCAGTGCTCTTAATTGCTGCGCCATCTCTTCAGCCCTGGTTTTGCTTTAAATTGATGTGGCTGTGCCCTGGTTCTTCCCTCTGAAATAAGAAAATACTTTTTTTTTAACGTTATAGGAGCCCACAGTTTAGAGACTTTTGATTTTATTTTATTTTTTATTTTTATTTTTATTTTTATTTTTTTGGTTTTTTTCGAGACAGGGTTTCTCTGTATAACAGCTCTGGCTGTCCTAGACTCACTTTGTAGACCAGGCTGGCCTCGAACTCACAGAGATCCACCTACCTCTGCCTCCCAAGTGCTGGGATTAAAGGCGTGCGCCACCAACGCCCGGCTCGAGACTTTTGATTTTAAAAGAGACTTTGGACTTTGGTTTTTCGAGACAAGGTTTCTCTGTGTATCCTTGGGTATCCTGGACTCACTTTGTAGACCATACTAGCCTTGAACTCAGAGATCCACCTGCCTCTACCTCTCTAGTGCTGGGATTTGCCTCCCTAGTGCTGGGATTAAAGGCATGCGCCACCACACCCAGCCATTACTACAGTTGTGAACTGCCATGTGGGTGCTGGGATTTGAACCAGGGTCCTTTGGAAGAACAGCCACTGCTCTTAACTGCTGAGCCATCTCTCCAGCTCCATGAGAACTGAACTTTTGATGTGTTTGAATTTGTAGAGATCATGGAACTTTCAAAGTTATTTATGTTTTTAATGTGAGATCTTGGGGATAAATAAGAAAGGAAAGGTTGTAGTTTAATAAAGATGCATTTGTGTGTCAAGCTGACAAGGGGTCAGTTGTGCTGGTTACTTTTGTCAACTTGACACAAGCTGGAGTCACTGGAGAGGGAGGAGTCTTTTTTTTAATATTTATTTATTACTTCAGGTTACATCTCCATCACAGTGCCCTCTTTCCACCCCTCCCTGTCCCGCCCTCCCACCCTCTACCTCCTATCCCTCCCAACCCACTCCTCCAGAGTGGAGTGTCCCTACATATCAGTCCCCTGCCCCAGTTCAGCAGTCATATGAGGGCCAAGAGCCTCCTCATACACTGGGGGTGAGGAGTCACAATTGGGAAAATGCGTCCATAAGATCCAGCTGTAGGCAAGCCGGTAGTGCATTTTCTTAATAAGTGATCTTAGTTTCTAATACAATTCTTTGTGTTTGGCAGACCCCAAGGTCTAATACAGTACTTGGCATCTATCAGACATCACTACATTTTTATTGGGAAAAGTTAAGTTTTCAGGGGCTGGAAATTTGGCTCATTGGTTAAGAGCATTGACTGCTCTTTCAGAAGACCCTGGTTCAATATCAAGCACCAGCATGGCAGCTGGCAGTCATCTTAACTTCAACCTAAGAGGGTTTGACACACTCTTCTGGCCTCCACAAGCACCGGACATGCACGGGTAAACACCCATACATATAAAGTAAAAAAATATTTGCTCAAGACAGGGTTTCTCTATGTAACCCTGTCTGTCCTTGAACCCACTTTGTAGACCAAGGTAGCCTTGAACTCAGAGATCCATCTGCTTCTGCCTCTTGAGTGCTGGGATCAAAGGTACATAACACCACTGCTTGACAAAAAACATTTTTGTTATGTTTTGTTTTGTTTTTTGAGATAATTTCTCTGTGTCATAACCCTGGCTGTCCTGGACTCTCTTTGTAGACCAGGCTGGCCTCACAGAAATCCCCCTGCCTCTGCCTCTCAAGTGCTGGGATTAAAGGTGTGTGCCACCAATCCTGGCATAAAAAGAATATTTAAAAGTTAATTTTATAAGTAATTAGAGACGGGAAATTGTAGTGAGAATTTGGTTTTAACAGAAGTGTTATAGGAATATGTTTTTGTTTTAATCCCATATGTGGGGTATGGGGCTGCTTCAGATTGTCCACAGCAGCTGTCTATGATTTGCCTCATGCTCTGGGTGTGATTTTGCCAGCTGAGGATAGTTTATGTTTGGAATTCTGTGGACTCTTCAGAGAGCATATAAATGCCAGAGCCCCAAGAGGGCTGGCTGCTGCTCACCCTGCTGCTTCTTGCTATTTGCTGGATTGGTGGTTGGCAATTTTGGCAATGAAGATCAAACTCACCCCCAAGAAACTTGACACCCCTAATCAGCAGGAAGTAGTCTAATGACCTCAATGCCCCCTTTCGCCTCTAACCTTCTTTCTCTCCTACCTAGTGTTGGGGTGTTGGAAGGGATAGGGGTGGTGCAGGGAGGTAGGAAAAAGAACCCAATGAAGTAGCCAAAAGTTAGGATTCAGACAATGGTGGTTTTCTTTCTTTCTTTTCTTGTTTTGTTTTTAAAGATGGGAATGCATGTATTTGTATGTTTACAAGTGGTTGGGTTTGTGTACATGTAAGCGGTGTACAAGTGCTCATGGGAGAGAGAGTTCCTTTTCCTGAGGTACCATCTATCCTGTCTGAGCTCACTGATTTGGCTAGTTTGACTGGCCAGTGAGCCCAGGGATCTGCCTGACTCCACCTCCTGGGAGTACTGGGATTATGAGGGTGCACAGTGCCCAGGTTTTGAGGTTTTTTGTTTGTTGTTTTTGTGTTAATTCTGGGGGATCAACTGGGGTCCTTGTGCTTTTGTGGCAAACAGTTTTACCAATTGAGCCACTCCAACTAGAACATTACTTTTGAAGTATAAAGATGGACCTAAGAAGCCAGGCGGTGGTGGCGCACGCCTTTAATCCCAGTACTTGGGAGGCAGAGGCAGGCGGATCACTGTGAGTTCGAGGCCAGCCTGGTCTACAAACTGAGTCCATGACAGCCAGGGCTGTTACACAGAGAAACCCTGTCTCGAAAAACCAAAATAAAAAAAAGATCAACCTAAGAGAGCATAGACATTTTAAAAACAGAGAAATTGAATTGATATCCCAACACTATGATTTGGACCTTTGGATAAATCCAAACAAACAAACAAAACCCCCTGCAATGCCACCATAGTCATAGTCATGTGACCAGGGCCTCCAGGAATCTGCAGGTGAGAGGCCTGAGGGACCTCCCACTATCCTTGGAACCTCAGGGGAGCTCCCCCATCCTGAAGCCAAAGCCAATGAGTACAGAGCCTCCAGAAGCTCCAAGAAGGCTCCGCTGATTTCCTCATGTTTTATTTTATTTTATTTATTTTTTAAAATGCTTTTTGAGGCAGAGTTGTAAATAGCCCAGGTTAGCCTTAAACTCAGTATTGTAGCCAATGGGGACTTCAGCCTTCGATGCCCTTGCCTTCTCCTCCCACATGCTGGGATTATATGTGTTTACCACCACCCCAGTTTGGAGTGTCCCTGTATTTAAGAGAGGCATTGCAGGGTGCTCTTCTGGGGCCAGAGGAAACCGGGCCAAGGAGGGATATGGCCGCAAATGTCCAGCATCAGACAGGAACAAGCCCTTTTCTGGTGTTTGGCATTAAGGAGACCATGCTATGGGCCCAGCTGGGGAGACAGGCATTCCCCGGGAAGTGTGAACTGCAAACCGCATGGAGATATCAGGGACGGGTTTGAGATAATGTGAAGGAGGGCTTGCAGCAGGACCAGGAGACGCTAAGGCCTTGGAGACAGAGGCAGCAAGGAGGGTTGAGAGTAAGGATGCTTGAGAGAAGCCAGGCTGTGCGAAGAAATCTGGACTTGATCCCAAGAACTGTGGGAAGCCACTGAAGCTGTGGATGTGAGCTGTATAACCCTACACTGATTAATGTTTTCACTTTGCTTTTTGGTTTGAAAAAGTGGATTTTGATTTCTCTACTTGCCATGCTGATTTTTCTATGTGGTTTTTTTTTTCTCCCTCTTTTTCAGATGTAGAAAATAAGAAAGCACTGGAATACGTGTTTATTTTCAGGGTTAAATGTGCCTAACAGATGCAAACTGCCTTGAGTTTTCTGTGTAGTCTATAAATGGCATTTCCCTTATCTTTCCTCTAAATTCCATTCCATAATTTCTGCTATTTCAGGAGCATGGAAGGCGAGTGATCCTCTCTGCAGACGGAAGATAAATCTCACTGGGAGGACACTGAGTCCATGTGCCTCGCAATCTGATTGGTTCAGAACATCAAAATGTGGTTATTTTACTAACTTATTATGCAACTAGCAAGCTCCTCATAATCATAAAGCACACTGCTTGATTTATGGAAGTGAAATTTGTATCCAACTTTTCAAAACATTATTTTTAAATTGTGTGTGCTGGTGGGGTATAACCACACATGTGTATAGATGCCAGAGGTGGCCAGACACATGCGCATCTCTGGAGCTGAGTTATAGGCTGTCGTGAGCCATCCGACACAGGTGCTGGGGACGGAACTCGGACCGTCTGCAAGCGTCTTCACCATTAAGCCCCAACTTGTTTTGTTTTTTGAAAGACAGGGTCTCACCCAGGTCTCCACCCAGGCCTCAAACCTCTGCTCTTTGTGATTCAGCCTCCTGAATGTGGTACACCTGTTACACATTCTGCTACATTCGTTCGCTGAGCTGTTGTTGGTTTTTAACATTTATTTATTTATTTATTTGTGGGGGCAGGGGCATTAGAGTGTGTGTGTGTGTGTCACAACCCACCTGTGGAGGTCAAAGAAAAACTTGAGGGAGTCAGTTTCTCTCCTTCCACCGCGTACTGAACTCGAGTGGTCAGGCTTGGTGGCAAATAATGTAACCCACCGAACCATCTCAGGGGCCCAAGTTCACCTTCTTGGAAGTATGTTTATTTAATAAAAAGAAGACCCAATCCGACCCAGCTCTTGTCTGTTGTTCTCGCCCCCCCTACCCCTACCACTCAGAAAAGCTTACAAGCCACAAAGATGCACGACTGCTTGGTGGGCTGATTTAAATACTAGAATATATTTTTTGTTAAATCTTGTCTCAAGGGCATCAGTTCTGGAGTTTTGTCTTTATAGTTGTTAACATGAATTTTGATGGCACGAAAAAGCTTGTTCTTGGAATTATATTTAGCTCATACAAACTCCACTGCACAATTATGTTGTAAAGAGGAATTAGACTTTCTCTTTACATTGTTATTATAGCTTTGGGGAAAGGTGAACACATAGACTAACTACACAAAGCCTAGCATGCTGTATTATTAATTTTTTTTAAGTTTAACATGGTGTAGGACCTAGGACAGACTGTGCTGTGGCAGGTGTATCAGACAGGGTCTATATAAGAAGCAGATGGTGTGCTCAAATTAGACGATTAGAGAAGGATTTAATAAAAGGACTATTTACAAGGTTTGGGCAGGGCACAAGGAAATCATAAGATGGACACAGTGTCCAAGGAGCTAGAAATAGCCTTCAACCCTCTTAGATGTGAGAGCCATGGAAGAAGTTACAGAGCCCAGGAAGAGAGGTCCTGGGAGCCAGGCTCCTATCCAAAGACACCACCAACCTAAGGCCCTGTGGCAGGGATGGGGAGCTGGGGTTACCAAATCTCTACCCTCTTCACGCTCACCCAAGAGCTGGAGGGTGAGGAAGCAAAACCCTGGGGCAGAGAAGAACGGGAAGGTGGGTCTGCAGGGCTGGAGGGGGTGCATGGAAAAGATCAGCTACAACACGTTTAACGTCTGTACTGAATAAAGATGCTGGGGGCAGGCACTAAGATGTCTCCATAGGTAAACGTGGTTGCTGCCAGGCCTAATGACCAGAGGTTGATTACTGGTGCCCAGACCCATGGTGGAAGAAGAAAAGCAACTCCAGCAAGTTGTTCTTTGACATCCCTGCCCCTGACCCTACATGCCCCGTAACAACTGCCTATAACTCCAGTTCCAGGGGTCTGGTGCCTCTGGACTCTTTGGATATTTACACTCACTCAGTTTTACACACACACACACACACACACTTAAAAATCTTTTTAAAAGGACAGCTTCCCTAGTCTCTAAAGCACTTGTTTAGAATTCTGAATAGTAACATGACCCCATTGTTTCCAAGAGTAGAAAGCAAGAGAGGTCAGGCAAAGTAGGCAGGTTGTAAAGCTAGGGGGTAGGGTGGCAGTTATGTTCCTTGCTATGTCTGTGCCCTGTAGGTACCCGTGGATTTCAAAGCAGAAAACCCAGAAAAGCGTTTGCCAGTAGAACTTTGGAATGGACTTGCTTTTATGAATGGAGTGAATTATGGTCTTGTACTTTTCTTCTTGTACGTTTATTTGCTTCATAGAGGGGAGTGGATACAGTTGCCACTCTATGCACACTTGGAAGACAGGATAATTTGCTGAAGTCCGTCAGTATGAATCCCGGGGGTACCGGCTCAGGCCATCAGGCTTCAGCACAAGCGGTTACCCTCTGAGCAGACTCTCAAAGTCCTGGACTTGTGTTTTCTCAGTGTGTGAAATCACACCCCTCTTTAATGAGGTCCTCTAGGAAAAGGAGGGGACTGGTTTCCTGTAATGACATGACTTTGACAAAAGTCATGTTTCCCTTTTGAAAACAAGCAATCCTCCAGCATTACATAATCGAATCTTCATGGCTCGCTGGTTTGTTCTGTCCTCCTGAGGAATCGGCAGATGGTGCCAATGCAGAGACCCGTGCACACGCCTTGCCAGCCTCAGGAGAGCCGCTCACGCTGTCTCAGCTGTGGGGTCCCTCAGTGGCATTTGCTTCTCTGGATCAGTTTGCACTTTCTCTTAGGCACCGCTGGCTTCTTGCCTTGAGCAACCATTCCAAGATTAATTGAGAATGCTGAAAGCCGATAAAAAGAGAACAGAAAGTGAAGTTGAAAGGGCAGTCTCCTCCTCCCCCAAAGCCCTCCTCTGTTTTAGCTAGAGAGTTCTGCATTCAGCCTGCATTCAGTCTGAACTGTTAGGTTAAAAGTGCCTGGCAGCTGGGCGTGGTGGTGCACGCTTTTCATCCCAGCAGTCCAGAGGCAGAGGCAGGTGGATCTCTGTTAGTTCAAGGCCAGCCTGGTCTACAAACCAAGTCCAATACAGCCAGGGCTACACAGAAACTGTCTCGGAAAAAAGTGCCTCACAAAACAAGTCACATCCTTGTAGGAATGTTTGTTTCTCCAGATAGGGCAGTTCCCTTAGCTCAGTGATGTCACCTTTGCTTAGGAAAAATGATCTCATGACTCTGTAAGTGAGGGGCCTCCCAGCTAGGCCCTCAGAGGGAGCCACAATATTCAGAGAGGCCCTGCAGTATATGCCAGCCCTCAGGCGCAAAAGGCCCTGCCCTGATCTGTGCGTGTTTGAATACGGAAAATTCCCTACCCAGAGGTAAACACAGCTTTTGAGTTTCCAGGTGCTCCTCAGCTAGTACTTCAGTCTGTTGAGAGGCTCCAGTTCTGCTCTGCTTTTCCACACAGCGCTGTGGGCTTCTTTGTTACCAAAGAAGTAGGTAAGTAGGACCCGCTGCTTGGTGTCGGGCCAGGCTCAGCTCCAAGTGCCACAGATGTAACCGCCCCTGTTCACAGACCACACTATTGGCTGGCTCTGATTAGGGATGGAACCTACAGGCAATTAAAACATACAACCATCCTGCCTGTGGCAAGAACACGGCTGGTCCTTGAAGGTCATCTGTACCTCTGTGCTGGCAGGCCATTCAGGGTCATGGTTGTGTATGCAAAAGAAATGACCTGTTTGCAGGAGAAAATATAGCTATATTGGATTGTCTTTGAATTACCCTTCTCTACTGAATATAAGCATAGGAGACTAGCTCTTTTTCTTTCTTTCTTTCTTTCTTTTTTTTTCTCCTTATTTTCCTTTTGAGAACAGGCTCTCCCTGGCTTATCTGGAACTTGTCATATAGTCAGGGATGACCTTGAACTCCTGATTCTGCTGCCTCTTTCTAATGGATGTTGAGGTTATATGCCACACCACACCCAGATTTATTTATGCTGCAAGGCTTCATGCATGCTAGGCAAACAGTCTACCTACTCAGCTGCATCTCAACCCCTAAGATTAATTAGAATTTTCTATAATGGTTTTTGCTTTTTTTTTTTCCAGAGACAGGGTTTCTCTGTGTAACAGCTCTGGCTGTCCTGGACTTGCTTTGCAGACCAAGCTGGCCTTGAACTCACAGTGATCCGCCTGTCTTTGCCTCCCAAGTGCTGGGATTAAAGGCGTGTGCCATCACACCCTGCTTTTTTTTTTTTTTCTTTCTTTTTTTTTTTTTTGGTTTTTCGAGACAGGGTTTCTCTGTTTAACAGCTCTGGCTGTCCTGGACTCGCTTTGTAGACCAGGCTGGCCTCGAACTCGCAAAGATCCGCCTGCCTCTGCCTCCCAAGTGCTGGGATTAAAGGCGTGCGCCACTACCGCCCGGCTTTTTTTCTTTCTTTCTTTCTTTCTTTTTTTTGAGACAGGTTCTCATGTAGCCCAGGCTGGCTTTGAACTTGTTTTGTAGCCAAGGATGACTTTGGACCACTGATCCTTCTGCTTCTACCTCCCAAATGCTGGCATTACAGGAGTGCCCCTCCATGGCCACCCCCACATTCATTTTGATTCTTCTCATTTGCTATTCTCTCACTAAATGAGAGTTGATGAGACAGCTCAGAGGGTAAACACACCAGCCAAGAAGCTAGACAACCTGTCTGGTTCCCAAGACTCACATGTGGAAAGAACTGACCCAAGATCGTTGGCGCCTGACCTCTATGTGCACCATCATGGCATGTGCTCATGTGCACACATACATGCTAAATAAATGTCATAGATTTTTAAATATTAGGGCTGGAGAGATGGTTCAGTTGTTAGGAGGACTGGCTACTCTTCCTAGGGGACCTGGGCTCAATTCCCAACACCAACATGGCAGCTCACAACTGTAACTCCAGTCCAAGGACTTCTGACACCTTCCACAGGCATACACACAGGAAAACAGCAATGAACATGAAATTATAAAAATAAATATTAGGTGAGCACCTACAACGCTATTAGGGTTAATCCTGTGCTAGGAGTTGGGTATATTCGGTAGTGATTATGGGAGACAGTAAAGGCAGCTGCTGGGTTTGGAGTAGGTCATCTGAACTTGGGTTGCGTTTTGTCTGATGGAAACTGCATAGACATGACGGTGACGTGTGTGTGTGTGTGTGTGTGTGTGTGTGTGTGTGTGTGTGTGTGTG